>JBAMAX010004310.1:0-358685 GCA_037043745.1 Chymomyza amoena
TATTGGGAACTCTATCATCAACACTATCTCTACCATTATCTCTTATCCATTCTTTGGCCACATCGTGCAAAAATCTTTTATAACTTTTCTTTAAATTGGTATTTAAACCTTTAAAAACCCTGAAAGCGTTGAAAAGAGCACCATTTAGCAAAAACATCACTACCCTTTTCGTCCATTTTTTTGTGCGTCGTACAATTGAATAATATGACAAATACTGATCAGCGCGATCGACACCTTTCATATATTTATTATAATCGATAACGCATTTCGGCTTCCAAATATTTTGTCTTGTCTTCCTATCAATATTTGCACTTTCTACGATAGTGGAAGAATGGATTGTTGAAATCATTCGAACTGTTCTTTTCGATTGCCAGCATTGTAAAAGAATATCGTTTTGACGACGAAACATAGATTCACCTTTTTTTAAATTTGCATTTTGTAAACATGCAGGAAGACCTCTATTTGTACGTATCGTACCACAACTTCGGAATCCATTTTCTAACAAGACTTTAGCCGTATCGACACTATTATAATAATTGTCAATGTAGACGTGGTGCCACAAGTTTGCATACGGCTGTAGGAGGTGTAAAATTGTCTCCTGAAGTCGACTTCCTTCACCATGATATATTCGGAAATTACATATATATCCTGTTCTTGCTTCACAAACCATTCGAATAAGAATTCCGTATTTATGAATTTTGGAAGCATTATACACCTTGAATGATAGCCGACCTCTCCAGGGTACAATGCTTTCATCCAATGACAACTCTCGTTGAGGCTTATATACTTGTTCAAATTTTTTTAAAAATAAGATACGATTGGGCGAATTTTTTTAAGGCAATCTCCTTCATTGATGTCAGTTTCATTATTTGAAAAATGTCATGAATACCATATTTGGCGGAAACGATCTCTACTCATCACTTGTGCAAAAATTGGAGTTTCAATTGTTTTGTCTGTAGACCAATATTCATCCCTAGTTTCTTTACGAACTTTGCCCATAAGTAAAAGTAATCCCAACATTTGTTTCATTTCTTCTGCAGATACGTCTTTCCATTTCCCAGATTTTGCAATGTTTTTAAACTCTATCAAAATTTTGTGAATGATAACGATTAGTTTCTTCTGCCATAGAATCGAACAAATCGTTGCCTATGAAAAGTTGAACCACTTCATCCACACTTTCTGAATTATTTGGCATCTCAACAACGCCACTTTGTCCCAAAAATTGTTCAATAATTGGAGGATAATCATGTTCTGACCACTCCAATACTTCATCGTCACTTTGTTCCGAATCGCTATACTGTATTGGTAAAACTCTACGTCTTCTAGGATGAAAGAAGTCTTCATCACTTTCACAGTCACTCCCAAATTCAGTAATATCAGAATCACTGGAAATTTGCGATAAATTATCTGCGTAAACTTCACTATCACTATCAGGGTCCATTTTTATAATAATTGAAAAATAATTTATAAAAAGAAATGTTCAACTGTCTAAAGCCGACTAAACACTGAATTTAAAATTATTATTTCACATTTTACCAGAGCTCGCAAATAACTGTTGACCGTTATAAAGAGAAGCGAAGTGTTATGTTCAGAGCGAGAGAGCAAGCGTGCATGGTTTTTTCGGTTGTTGTTCGTATGAGTACCGCAAAGGTAAAAGCGGTCAACAGTTATTTGCGAGCTATGCATTTTACACAACTATTCTATGAAAATGCTCTCCAGCTCTCATTTTACCAGAGCTCGCAAATGACTGTTGACCGTTATAAAGAGAAGCGAAGTGTTATGCTTAACGGTATCCTTTTGTATTTGCTGATGCAATAATTGTTGATAGTTATGAAATGACAAGTCGCTAAAACAATTGAGTAATAAATTTATAAATATAAACCAACATGAATGAATACGCAATAATGAGAAGTGTGTCAAATGAGATGAAAGATCCTCATAATATTATTATTTATTTATGCCCATACAAAACAAAAACAATTCCCTTTCCAAATTTTGTTACTATATATAATAAAAATGTTTCTTGGGCAGTCATATCAACATTTTTCGTGAACAATTGTTGATTTGAGTTTTGAATGCAACAAAACAAACAATTTTCATGAAAAACTTGAAATTTATGAAACTAAAATAATTATATGAAATAATACTTTCAGTTTTATATGAAAACCAATCCGGTAACAATACCGTCTCCCGCTTTTAAAGTGCCTACATTCAAAAGGTAAAAATACCCGGCCCGCCTTTAAGCAGCAGTTTTCACAACGGGTAATTTTACCCGCCCCGCTTTTATGTGTTAATAATCGTCTTACCCATGCGCCAGTTTTATCAAGAGTTAGAGTTCAAATAAAATAATTTAACGACTTATTTAAATGATTTGAATCTCAACTCTTTCATTGGCACTAGATTTAGCTACTTGTTCAATAAACTCCAGACCATTCGTGGATTTTTAAAATTGTTTTGAAACCATGCGCAGACTTATTCTCGCGAGTGTTTACACATTTGTTCACAGTATGTCCAAGCAATAAACAAATTTCACCAACTATGCTTCTTTTTGTTGTTGTTTCAGAATTAACGCCGGAGCAGCAAAAATTACTCATTGAGCTGCGGCGCAAGAAACAGGAACTTTTGCTCGAAATCCAGGTAAGTGTTCCAGCCAGCAGCATAATGCTCGAATGGATTTTTTGTACTCACATTTTAAATTTGAATTGTCTGAATCACTTGAAACATTTTTTTTTCATGCCGAAGCTGAAATTGGAGTCAAAGACCTGACTTTTAGTTTTGTCTTTGGTGCAAATGTCAAGATGCTGCCACATCTGGGCACCAGTACCGATGTATGAATGATGTAAATGTACATATACATATATGTACAAATATACATACGTACATAAGAGCTTCTATTGGTGTATATATATGTATATGAATGACGATTTAGTTGATTCTTTATGGCTAATTAGTTTGTTTCACATTTAATTGCCATTGGCTTATTAGTGTTGTAAATTTATTTAATTGCTTGTGATGACTTTTGTGGCTTCTCTTTTATTTATATATACATTCATAGGTATATACATATGTACATATTTGGAGCAATCGTTATTTACCATCAGTTTTCCATTGACATTTAAACAAACAGCCGTACATATACACACATACAGTGAATTAAAAAAGTCTTGTAATTAAACTATTTTGGGAGTTGATCTATAAAATCATTTCCCAATTTCGTTTTTTATCTTTTTAAATTGCTGTAACGTATACTTTTTTTGAAGTTTAGGTTTTTGGCATAAGCTCTACTAATTAGATATTTGATTGAATTGGGTTTTTACGTACATACTACGACCTACCAAATTTTGCTCAGATTGAGCCAATTTTTCTTATAGGAACCATTTAATCGATTTGACCGATATGTAGCAACTTTTTTGTTTACTAAACTATCGCATTACAATTTAAGATGTACTCCTATTTTGAGTTAAAATTTGATCAAATTTGGAGGAGTCTATAAAATGAACCTGACATAATCAGATCTTTTTTTGAGTTATTGGTCTAAAATGTTGCATTTTGAATAAAGGATTTTTTAATTTGTCGAAATCGCCTAAAAATGTATTTTAATTTTAAGCCTGATCTTTACTCTGCATCTGTCATGCAAGTGTATCCCACGCAGCACAGATACTATATGTATGATGTATCTAAAAGAACACCTGAACAAAGCAAAGGCACAAGAGGACACAAATTACAATAATATTTTGAAGATTAATTATTTTGTAATTTTAAATACCTTGACGTTTTCTATTTTTACAATATTGCTGTTGCACTTTAATAATAATTCCCTGACTGCACTTTACGTTCGTAAACTTTGTTGATGTTCCCGCCAAATATACACGGTAATATGGCTTATAATCATCTAACTTTAACTGCGCTCCAAAAAAACAGTCGCCCCAAAATTAGAAATTGATCAATATTTCACCTAATCTGGATAAATTAAATTTTAAATTTGAAGTAAAAAAAAGTTTGGCAAAAAATAAGGTCCTACTCCCTAGTCTCCATTTTAATACATTTTTTTTATCAATTATCCACTCGTAAAACATGAAAAAATCATTCAAAATAATCACTTCAGCTTCTGCCAAGACTTTTAGGATGCACTGTATAATTCTCTCTAATTCACTCTATAAAACACTGTTACGTTGAACTGTATTCGGGTCTTTTTGCCTTTTGCTTTATGCTCATTTTCGAGCTTTTCGTTGACATTTTTGCTTTTGCATTTGCTTTAACTTCATTTTTCTGATTTATCGTCATAAAAAAATATTAAAATGCGCATGAGAATGTGTAATCCAGATATTACAAGAATTTAGTTGAAATGTGATCTGCGAAAGAAGATTGTTCATCTTGTTAAGACTCCCTTTCATGCTTTACACTTTACACACAAACAGTTGGGGCCCTTTTACGATCGTCCTCTGTTCCGCTCCTGTGCGAACGGCCACATGTAAAAATTGCCAAACTCGGGATCATCTCTCAGCGGCCGTTTAGTCATCGATGACGTTGCAACCTGCCTACCCACGCTGTGCGTTCAAGTTGCAGTTGACTCTGCCTCCGAAATAGTTTCGGGTATTCTGCGTCGCCTTTTTCGGGTATTCAATCGGTCAGTGATAATAATTCGTTTGTTGTGTTGTTCGTTTCGAGAGTAAGAGTACTCTGTACATGTGTTTCGTATCGTACATGTCGAATTCTGTAAACAATTTGAGCCAAAAAAACGCAACGGGTTTTTGTGAATATTTTGCGGCTTTCTTTCCTAACTTATTGTTTTGTTAAACAATGTACAAATTTTTATATCGCAAGTTTTTGTACAAAACTAAGTCAAAGGTGAGTTGAAAAAAAATTCAAAAAAAAACTTGAACCAAACGGACTAATTTAAACAGTTTATAACTGACTTGTTTATTGTCTGATCAACTGTTCATGCATGTATCTTTAGATTTCGAAGTATACTTAAAATAAAAACTTAAAAACAGTGAAATCTTATTAAATGGGTTTGTGCCCATATTTTGTTTAACTACTTCACTTATTATTCTAGTGCTAATAAAATCTAAAAAGCAGAAATGGATAAAATTGAAACGATCAAATTTTAGTCCAACACTAGTGTCTAGTGTATATATATTGGGCATATATATGGACTTGCTTCTATATTTGTATTTATTTTATTCAGAATATAAATATAAATTTTTACAAATTGCATTCCAATGTTATGGGGTGTCAGGATGCTAAAACATATATTTATTTAGCTCACTTCAAGAAAGTTGCCAGGTAACAACAAAACTGTCCCTTGTATAGTACGCTACCCCGACAGCCCATTTCCATCAAAATCTCGCTTTTTCCGCAAAATATTCGGCTACTGCGGTTTATTACGATATCATTTTGTTTTATGTTTGGCAGGCATTTTTAGTTTCATCGTTTGTTGTTACCTGTTGAAGTTGACTACCCTTGACAATCCTGGACACTATTTTTCTGCTTACCTGGGCTCAACTTGGAATGTCTGTTTTAGTGGCATTTACCGTGATGCATAAATAACAGATCTACTTTATCTTTTGAGTTCAGGGTTCCATTTGGAACGACAAAAGGGTTGCTGGCGTATCTTAATTTCCATGTAATTAGCTAAGTTCAACTTGTGGTTAGTTTGATAAGGCTAGCGGCAACAATATATATGAAAATATAATAAGTACAAGTAAAAGGTAGATTATGACAAATATGTAGATAAATTTAGCATCATTGTAGGCATATTTCTATGGATATATAATTTTACAAACATAACAATCAGATATCGTGAGAATAGTTAGGCGCATGAATTTCAATTTTAATGTTAACAAGATGAACAACGTTGTACGAGTATATAATGAATTTTGGCATAAGTAAGATAATTGGAAAATGGTAAAATATTACAATGTTATGTAAGATATTCGGAGAAAACTACGACAAATACAAAATACCCTTTATAGTCTTTTAAACTTGCTCTCGCAATTTCCCAACCGACTGCCTGCTTCAGCTTCGTAAAAATAGAGCTGAATGTGGTCTTAACTTAAGAAGACTTTAGCTCTAATTGGATGACTACCTAAAAGTATGCTATCAGTTTATGGAAATGTTACGCACAATGTTCGCTGAAAGTATTACTTGCATAGTTTCGGGCAGACGTGTTCCTTTATTAATTTGATATTTTAATTTTGATTCCATTTGGAAAAAAAAAGACACATTAGAGGCTGAGTGATAATAAGACACCCGGTAGGTACCTTATCGTTGTATTTGGCAATTTTAGAACTGTTTCTCGTTCGCGATGTATATCAACCCTAAATTGTTTATCTGCCATAAAAAAATCTGTTCTCGATTGGAAAATTTAATTATTTCTCATGGCCCATGATATTTATACCGATAATTTTTATGTGGTTCAAAGGGTATATATGTACATTGTGAATAATAGTTAATTTTCTCCAATATTTATTTTGTCTCCTTCAAAATATGCTGTTTCTGAAGCAATACTCATATGCCAACGCTTCTTCCAATCTTCGAAACATTTTTTATAGGCGTTGGCCGGGATGGCGTTCAGCTCTCTCGTCGCATTCTGTTTTATGGTCGGTTCCCCGGAGTGGCAATTTTAGTTTTGAAAAGAGGAAAAAGTCACACGGGGCCAGATCTGGAAAGCACGGTGCCTGGTCGATGGTATTTATCGAGTGTTTCGCCTTAAATGCGTTCACAATCGTGGCTCGTGTGTGGATCCCATGTGGTGGATCCCGTTCATTTTTGGCATTGTCATTAAGCTCTGTATTTTGGTAGGAACCAACATACAGAAACTTAAAATATTGAAAAATACTTAACGCGCGGGCTTTAAATGGAATGGAAATTTTCCGGAAACTTTCCTGTCACAATATATAATAAGTACGTGCAATATATTCATATCAACATGAGCTGCCGAGTCGATTTTTAGATTTGTGTTGGGTTCAACAATTAAAATTTTTATAAGATCGCTAAAAAAATAATTGCAAGAATCGAATATGCTAGGAAAATTTCATTGTGTCCTTCCGAAAGCTAACATCGAAAAACTTTGGGCAAATGTTTAAACAAATATGAAAAATTTGTTTTACGAATTAAGGGCGGAAGCTGATAGTTAACTTTAAAACAAAAATTGTTTAATTCTGTTTTTATATCCATATATTAGATAAATGTTAGTTTTAATTATATTCATACATAAAGTTAATCACAAGCGAAGCATGGACGTGATCAATTTGATTATTTCTATTATAGTCCACATAGCAATAATTGTTTGGGAATTATTAATGACGTCATTTCAACAGTTGTTCCATGCAATTCCATTCATATTTAATTTGCGCTGTTGCTTTAAATGATTCATTGCTCAAATATTAAGACCTTCTTATCAAGTTCCGATTGTCGGAATATACAATATACATGTCGTCACTGGATGTGATTTAAAAGAAATAAAACGACTTAGGACGACCCCTCTTTGGGTCTATCATTAGTATTGCTCAGTAGCTGATAAGATAACTACATCGAATATTTGCCGCATTCGCAAAAGCTATTGCAATCTTATCTGGCTTATCTCTAATCACGCTGCTCGAGGATGGGCAGCTAACGGACCAACAAAACGTTTGTAGGCTTTCCCAAGTTCCGAAAGTGAACAACTTGGTTTCGTTGAACTTTAGAATTGTATTTAATCATCTGAGCAGAAAATTTTGTTTTGACGTTTATCTTTATTGACTCGTTCCTGCATTTCTCTTTAACAAAACCTTACGAATTTTGACGTATTGTATTTATAAATGTTGAGGTCTTATGGTTGTTTTGTTTGAAGGAAACACACTTCATTTATTTTTCCTCGGTTATGCTCAAGAAGTCTTAAATTTTGATTTATTATAGCAAAAGGAAAACCAAGCTCAACAACAAAATTTGCAACAGTGTTGTAAAATACTTATTGAATGCGCACTCGAAGTGAAAATTTGTGCTTTGATTTATGATGTCTGCTTTTTGAGGTGACGACTGCAAACAATGGCCAATGCACCGGCTATCTCGTCTTGGGAGCAGGGAGCAGGGCTGTATTGTTATACTCGTTTACCCGAATACAACGCTAGACTAATCGACAACAACTGCTGAAAAGTTTCTGGAAGGACAATAAACTGCAGTTTATTACGTCTGCATGCAAATTTGTACAGACATGGTTCAGTGGCTTCTATAGAAGGGAAGGACAAGAGAGTAGAAGTTGCTATAATGAACAAACAGTTTATTACAGTGAACTATTTTGTAGTGATGCGTACTACAAGCATTATCTTCTTAAATACCAGACCTACTGTTTGGTCCTTTTGAAGATTGGATCAATTCATTTTTATAAAATTATTTTGACGTGACAACGTCTTAAATTAGGTTGTGGCTCGGAGTCACTCATGAAAAAGTGTAACGACCGTAACGCGTTACACGTTACCGTAACGCGTAACGGCAATCTGCAAATGCATACTTGTTATATGAACTTCCATCTCCGCATGTATGTCACTGATCATATATAAAATATATACATGATAAACATGATAAATGATATATTCTCTTTATCTTATGCCTTCCATAATTAATTATAAATGCCTCATGCCAGCAATATATACATACATATAATAATATAATATATATAGAAAATATATCAATAATATTTCTCTTAATGTTATATATCATGCCTTCACATTGAAAATTCTTACATGATATGTTTATGTTTCATGTGTATTTTTTTTATCTATTATTTATTATCTACTGCCGAGAAAATTTTATTTTATTAAGAGATACGAAAACGTAAAGTCTGACAACTCGTTTCTTAATTTCATGAAATATACGTATAATCTTGATTGCGTATCAAACGTTTCTAAGTCAACTACGTTAAAAGAAACAACCATCGGCTTGACTTTCGCAAGACACATTACAGCAGAAACACTTCCTTTCATTTCCTATTTCTCCTATCATCGTCCTATCCTCAACAGAATCACTCAAATAGGAATTAGTTAAGTTTTAGTTTACATGTATAATGTTTTAGTATTTTGTTTACTTACTTTACTTTACTGTTATATTTCTATAGTTAAAATTTGTGCAATTCTTATTTTCATTCAATTCCTTGTTCCTATTGTGCAATTTAATAATATTCATATCAATAAATATTCTACCGAGAAAAAGACGTTGTCACGTAAAATATTCGCCCGTAAAACCGACTTTACAGGCAACAGTTTTTTTGTAGTTCATTATTTAACGATACATTTTTTTTGTTTTAGATATCTTAATTTTAAAACGAGTACTACTCCAAAACGGTCTCGACTGGCCATATTTGTGATGCCTACTTTAAAAACCTCTTTAAATTTTTACCGGCGCTATATGCTGGAAAAAATTAAACTTTTTAGGTTTGGTTTATAATACTATGAGCTTCTGAAACCTTCATAAGAGAGCATACCATTTATACTTTTGCGCCGATCATTGAGAAAAAACGGCCACACTGCCCGAGAAAGTCATCAATCTGAATGACAAAGATCGGACACATGTCGCCAGACCGGTCAAGACAAGACGGTCATCATTTGTAATAGTTGGACACAACCGCTATTAACTCCCTGAAAATTTATTCTTAAATAATTTAGTTTAATTTATTTATTTAATTTTTTAAACATACAAACAACTAAAACTAAAAGATGCGTACTTTAAAGTCGGGCGCGGAACGACTTTGGGATACCTAATGTACCGCTGGCAATTTCAACAAGACCGAAAGACATTTGATTGCCAATTTAGAAAACGATATCTTCTTAAACAACCAAAAACCGACGAGGCTTTTGACCAAAAATATTTTTTTGACCCCGATCGTTCCTATTGGAGCTATATGATATAGTCAACCGATTTTGATAAAATTTGGCACAGTGCTTGGGTACTCTAAAAAATTAATGTCAAAGACTCAAAAATAAACTAAGCGCAATAAATTTTGTATACAAATTTTTTGGCCGATTAGTCCTATGGGAGATATATAATAAAGTCAATAGATAAGACTTTGTTCACTTGCTTGAGACTTACGGTACAAACTTGCCAGTGCCAAATTTGGTTACGATATCTTTATAAACAACCTGAATCATACCGAATTTTGTTCGAAAAAATAGATTTTTTTTCTGATCTGTCCTATGGGAGCTATATAATATAGATAACTGATTTTGATCAAATTTGGTGCAGTGCTGCTTGAACTCTGAAAAACTATTGAATTCCGTGTTTGGTAACGATATCTTTATAAACAAACGAATTATCCATCAACAACTTTTGGATTTTTTTCGAGGTACTCTGAAACACCCCGATATCAACAAAAATAAAATAAGCTTGTCATCTATGGAGTAATAAGGCATCTAATGTGAAAGTTTGGTTACTCTTGCTCTTACCATCTATGAGATCTAGGCGTTCATACGGACAGACAGACATGGATATATTTACTTCTCTAGTCACCCTGATCATACTTTAACTTTGGTGGGTCTCCGACGTCTCCTTCTCTATGTTACTTAGATTTCCGCCTTGCACAAACTTAATATACTCTTTGTACTAAAGAGTATAAAAACAACAACAAAAAAAGGTTCAAAATGAAAACGTCCATTAAATTTGTTTAGCATTCAAGGAAAATAATACGCAATTTTGGAAAAAACATCAAAAACACAATATCGGTAGGCATATTTAAAATATTTCCAAACTGTTGTGCTAATATATTAGCAGATTCCTTTTAATTAGTTTTTGATTTAACGTTAGGCCTCAGCTAGGTGATAAAGATTAGGAATTTTTACATACTAATAAAATAATAATTTCAAAATGTTTTATACTGAGATTTAACTGGACAACTTTGAAAAGTTTTTACGATAGGCCCTCTTATTATTATTGCAGTAACTAGTCAAACTGCAAACAGGCAAATGGATGGATTTGGATTCTAAAACAAAAGTTCACAATGAACAAATGAGAGTGTTCAACACTCACACCAACACAACACAACGTGTTTATGAGAGTAAGAGAGAACTAAAAGCGGGCGTTACACCAATACACTCACATTGGCTCTCCTAAAAACACTTGTTGTGGCATTCGTGCCGCAGTCGGCTCTTTGTTGACGAGTGATTTTTTTAATGCGATTCGTGTCGTTCGTTCGATGGAAGATTTGTTCATTCGGAGTTCAAAAATCGAAACAAAATGTTGAGTTGACGGACAAGACGTTGCGCATGTTATTTTTGTTCGCGTTTCGTTCGCGTTCTTCCCGCTTTTTAAATGCCAATAAAAATTTGGTAAACCCGGCGCGTGTGTCTGGTGTTTTTATTTTTAAAAATAACAAAATAGAAATAAAGGAATTGAACGGCATAAAATCTAAAATCTGGCACAAAAGTGGCAGAAATTCTAAAAGGAAATTATTTATGTACGTGTGCAGTTCAAAAGTGTACGCTTGAAATTGTTTTGGTTTTGAGAGCTTCGCTAGAAATTTCATTTAGTTTGGTTAAGTGTGGATATCAAAATAACAAAAAAGTAGAAAATAAAAAAACCGATAAGACGGGCTTATCAATTGCCGCTTGTACGAGTTGGCAAAAGTTTTGCAGATAAGCAAAATAAAAAGGAATATATTGGCAACAAAGTGAAAATATTCCACAATATTTAAGTGTAAATATTTTTTGTGCAAAATAACATCATATATAGTGCTATACATATATACTGCAAAATTGGAAAAGCGGATTACTTCAATGTAAATATGTAAACAAATAGAATTGTTGAAATTTATATTATATACTCTACTATGTTGAAAGCAATTTACAAGTACAAATGCGCGTCACTCTATTATTTTTAAAAATAATATTTTTCAGCAGGCCTCATTCACAACTTTTGTCTGTTGACTTTTGCAATTAGTAATGCGAAATGATATAAAAAATATGTACATATGTATAACATATGCACATGAAATACATATATAATACACTGTGTACAGAGCCTGTTGTCAATAATCAGTTGTGACGTCAGCTGATTTTCGTTTCTAAGTTAGTTACCTTTTTTTTTTTGTTGTTGACACATTTACTATTTCAATTTGTTGAATTTTTTACTCGTATGAATCTGACGCCAGACGGCGACATATTTGTTTAAATTTCTTTATAAATAATAAATATTTATGGGCATGTACTGTTTTTTTCAGCTAAACTAATGAGTTTTTTGTTTATACGTGATGTATGTATATTATTTTATTTATAGTATATATTCGAATTATAAAAAAAGTTAAACGCAGAGAGAAGAGAAACAAATCATTAAAGATAGGTCACTGCACAGGGTTGCTGCATTGGTTAAGACCCTCGCACAACAACCCTACCCACAAATTACTGCAGGCAACCCCAATTGAAGGTTAGGAGCGTTATCGAGACAGCATGGCGTCCCAAAATAAGTCACAGCTACTAACAATTTGGGTAGATATAAAAAAAACTTTGCCAAAAATAAATTTACTGTGAATTGCGTCAATGGCAAAACAAAAAAAGGGCTCCGAGCTTCAAGTTCGAATTAAATTTTGATGGCAGACAAGCACAGTAACTCACTTTCTGATTCTCGTATCTATTCATGTGGCACAGTCCGATTATCTTTCTTGGTGTTGGGTGGCCATCGACCCGTGCATTTTATCAAGTGTCGGACTACACAATAAACATGCCCACAATTGCTAGAAGCAATTGGAAAATGGGTGCGGAACAGAAACTTTGGTTCCATCAAGGTTCTCCTCCACCAGCAACAACTGCCAAAGAATGGTAATGTTACTACAAAAAAAAAAATAAAAATAAATAACTAACACCCGATAGTACAAGTCGCATTTAAGACTACTCCTTGTATTGTACTGGAACAGCGAATAGACTGGCAGTCAACAAACGGATCGACAGTCTTTTTAGTGTTGCCAACTTTTTGTTGTTGTGCCAAAAATGCAAATGGCGTGCGCTATTTTGTAGCACTTGACTCCATACAAACAAATGTGTTTGTATTGGTATTGGTGGTGCATGTGTAGTATCTCTTACATTTTGTCCAACGAATCAATACTTTCGACTTTATGTTACAACCATTATGCGTATTTACTTACAATGGCGTTAATTTATGGAATTGAATGGGGATTGCGATTAAAAAGTTCATTTTCGGTTTGAGCTTATAGAAAAAACCGAATGTAGCCAAATAAACTCATACAAATACATTACGCAGAAGCCTCAAACTGTTACGAACAAGGCCCAACTTCAAGCGTTAAGTATTTCAAAGCAACTTTCTTGCAAGAAAGCTTAGCAGAATACCACAAACACCAAAAACCAAACCAGAAAAATACTACACACACAGCTAAATGTTTTGGCCTGCTCCGTACTGCCCTTAATGGGCGAAATGTTCACTCAAGATGCTCTTATATGCATAAAAATTAAACCGAATTAAACTTAAGAAGGACTCGTGGGGCAAGCTGTTTAAGGAACTAAATGCAATTGAAGAAAATCCTTGTTATTGCCATAGTAAACTTCATGAAAAGCCACTCAATCTTAAGAGCTAGATCTTATATCTACTAAATTTTTGTCATGGATCGAAACAAAGTTGACTCTCTCCATTCACCAGAAACTGTCAACAAATGTTTCCGTCAACGCCCAGGGAAAGTCAAAGGGCAGCGACTTGTCATTGCAAAATGCTAAAAGATACATCCAATACATAGAGCATCAACAGTTAACCGAAACAAACAAGAGAAAAGAAGCCGCAATTGCGGTTAATCAGAGGATAATAACCTCTGACTGCAACGACCAGAGCGCGCTTGATGCCAATGATGGAAACAGAAGCCCCTGGAATAACATCAAAGTCAGATAACTTGAACCACCTAATCGGCAACCTCAATGAAGCTGACTGAATGAAGGAAGCATAGTGCCATGCATGATTGGTCATTTGTGCCCATCATCCAAGCAGCGATAACTTTGGATGGATAGATGTAGGATGTAGATGAGTTGTCAAGAAGAAGCGGGTGTTGCAAGTCTGCTGCGGATGCATTCATTTAATGTTTTGTGTGGTCACTCCTACAATGCGGTGCAATCGTTATTGCATGGGTGCGTGTGTGTGTGTTCGAAGTAATGCGGAAATTAAAGCAAAAGTGCTGGTCCGATGCTGGGCGCCATTTTGAGCAATGTAACCAGTTAGTCCAACGCTAACTTGCACCCAATTGTCAACACTCGTGTGGTGAACGTGTGCCACGGTTGTCGAGTTTTGTCCGATATATATAAAAGAGGGTCACTTAGGCCGCTTATGGACTCGCATGAGTAAAGGTAATTGCATTTTGCCATTAATGCAAATGCTGCAGTAGCCAGCTGACTTTCGCATATAATGAATTTTGAAAAATTTATAGTTTAGTATATTAGTGAGTTTGGTTTTAGGGGGTATAGGACACAAATTATTTACAGATGTTAAAACATGTTTTGCTGATGTTGCTTTTCCGCATATTCATTCAAAGACCTATATTGTAATTTAAATATGAATGCTATTTTGCACACTTAAATAATTATATCTTGTTAATTACCACACGAGTCGAGTACACTTTGTGAAATTCAATATTTAGTTACATGAAACTTTTAAATTGCTGCCCAGACCGACCTTAAATAAAATTTGATGGCTTAATCTTGTGGACGTCGTAACGTGAGGCAAATTGAAATAATAACAATTCAGCAGAGTCTAGTCTTTCACCCATGTGAACTTGAACCAAACAGCTGTTCATTTCCTTGACCATATACATATAAACCATATTCATGGGTAAACTGCTAAATTTGCCATCCAAACATGAGACAATTTACACTAGATGGAGATAAGTAAATACAGCGAAATGTGTTAAAAGTAACATTTGGCAACTAATAAAAAATATATATATATATATGTTGCTAATTCTGTTCAGTTTGAGCTATAAAATCGGTTTAAGTTTAAAAATTAAGGGAAAACCTCTTCATTTTAAAAGGATCTTCTATTACTACTACCCCTTTGCAATAGAATCTAACCACTAAACTAAATCGCCTCACTATATTATACATATAGGGTTTATCAACAATTCAAGTACATTCTAATTAAAGATGCATATACTCGTAGATACTGCGCTATCAACTATCAAGGCAAAAGATCGAAATATTATTCGTGAATTTAGATAAAGATCTTATAAACTCAAACTTAGCCTAAATTCGCTATGAGTTAGTATAAAAACATACAAAGTAGTTACTCACATTTGTTTTAACGTTACGTACGGTATGTTGTTAAACATTAAAATACTTGGAACCCTGCAAAAACAAAGAAATACAATTTATTTGTATAGTAAGAAAGTTTTGAAAATAACATTTATGCAAAACAGCCGGTAGAAAAATTATGGAGCGCGTTGCCACCCTTCATTTTGTACATATGCATATAAAATTAAATTGGCTAACACTATTAAAACGAGCATAATTAATTTAATAGCACCCAAGCACGACATGCCATAGGTAAACCAGACAAATACTCTATATAAAGACCCTTTATCAAATGACTGCCTTGACTTGCAACTCAGTATGAACTAGACCCAACAAATAACTCTCAGATCTCAAATACCAGACGCCCTAGAAGCGTATGGCTTCGAGCCCTTCACTGGCTCGTGCATAAATATGGAGCACACTTCATGGGGTTGCAGTCTATTGGTAATGGTAATGGAAATGTCGAATATAAAAATATGAAACAATATTATGACTCAATGCGAAGAAAGAAAATTTAAAAAGGGGAAGGAATATGTTTTACAGAAGTTCCAGATGAAAATACTTGGGCAAATTGATATATTTTTAGAAAATACTTTTTGGCCAGACGGGCGCCATGACAGTCACAACGAGCTCACAATAGAGTTGAACTGTAAATTGTGTGAAAGAAGCTGGAGAGGAGTTGAGTGAGGGCGGGGGAGTCAGATTGGTATGGTACAAATTGATAAGTGATTTGCCGCCCAAGGCCACAAAGCAATAAACATGTGTTGCCAACACTTCAAAAGTCAACAGGGCTGACAACGAATTACTGGGCAAAAGCAGCTCACTTGTATATCAATGGGACTCTGTATGTCTGGAATCTAATTGTGTGTCTGTATGTGTGTGTTGTTAGCCAAGTTCGAATTATGCTTAGCCATAAAGGCATATAACTTACCCACAGCTTGATTGCAGCAATAGCCCAGCTGCGCTTTAACCAAAAAGCAGCATACACAGATACAAGTTACAGCCAATCACTCGCACACACGCACGCACGCACACACACTAATAACAAACACTAGCAACGCTTTGCATCAAATATCAATCAACATATACGCATTGAGTTAAAATTTGTTGCCTAAAAGCATGCAACAATTTTTTTTTGGCGCAGCCATTTTTAAACGAAAACTATTGCAAACGCGGCGTATGAGCAATCAATTTGGCAACCATACATTGTACATGTATATATGTATATAGCGTATGTAGTAGTATTTCTTTTTCTGCCTTTATATAAATCGGGTTTTTTCAATTTCAACTGAATTCAACTCAATTCAAAAACAGCGCACCGTTACACACGCGTAAAGTTATTCCCACTGTCTGTCGTTATTTTGGGAGCAAGCTCGCTTGTAGCGCAATCTTTGCCAGCCGACGACGTACTGAGCCCGCTTTGGCAGAACGCTTTGCTTAAGAACTGCCACGAATGCGTTCCACAACGCACTGCGCAGTCGCGTTTAGTTGCGTTGCGTTGCTTTTGGATGCCATTCGCCAAAAATGTTCGTTTTTCAACTGTTATCAAACACGAAAAAAAAACAAGAACAACCAAAACTGCAACAATTGCAACAAGCGGCACAAAAACGTTTCCAATCTTTGGCGTCGTCTCCCTTTAAGGCAAGATTTCAATTATGCACACACTCACACATCAACTGAATGGGTGTAGGGGATGCTGGGGGGGACTCTCTTAAGGTACAGGTAAAGTCAGCAGCTGCCACTGTTTTGTTGTTGTTGGAATTGCATGCGTATTAAAATTCGACTGCATGCTGTGAATTTCATATAAGCTCTCATGTGTCCGAAATTTCTGCAAAATAAACCCTAACAACAAGGAAAAAAGAGCACCAGAAAAAAATAAATGAAAATGTAAATTGATTGTTGAACGGGTTGGTTAGAAGATATTTTTAGTTGCTAGTTGGTTGTGTGACAAAGAAATTGTTGTAAATTGCAAAGGAATTTAGAAAATTCGATAAAAGCATTTTTGGAAAGGTTTCTTATGTGCTCAACCAATTTGGTGAAGTTTCGGATTTCATTCAAGCGTAGGTCTTATTTTAACTAGCTAAGTTGTAATAAGAAATAAAGTGGGTTGGTTGCAAACGTTGTATATACATTTACTTCTAAGCTACTGTGGAGCTTAATTATGCATATTCAAGCAGTCGCCACTAGGTGGAGCAGACATTGTGGCCTTACTGTACCCTCCATAATATATAGTGCTTGTATAATTGTCACTGGAGTCTGCGTGCAGGTATCTCCAAATATGAAAAAGAATTTATTCGATATGAATCATCATACCGATTTCCGTGATTGAGGCTTGTTCCCTAACAGCTATGAAATTACGATAAGTATAAGCGACAGACTCGTGTGAGACACGTGATTGATGCGTGATAGATACGTGATGAATATGTACTAGACGCTTGGTGAGCACGTGATGCACACTTGATGGACACTTAAAGGTCACGTTTTGGACATGGAAGACTTGTGAGGGATATGATGATAAGCTCGTGATAGACACGTTGAAGACACGAGATTGACTCGAGTTATACTCTTGATAGTCAGATGATGAACATAGGTTGAGGTGGGGCAATTCTGGCCTAGTAATTGGTGTTGGCTTTAAAATGTGTATTTGACATCGTATTAGTTCGTCCAATATACAAAATTAAAGTTTACGTTTTGTTCCAACTTTTTAGAACTTTAAGATATGAACATTTTTCTAACTAATCCTTTTTTGTAATTTTCAAAAATGTTGGGGTAAGCCCGACACCCTACTTTTTTGGCTAATTTAGCACAGATATGATCTCAATTTAATTATTTATCGATTATAAATCAAAAGACTATGATATTGTTTTACAAAACTGAATGTGTTTATTTAAAACAAAAAGTTATGTTTAGAATTGAAATTTAAATAAATGAAAATAAAGGATAATTGGATTGAATAGCCAAGAAAGTAATCAGAGTTAATTGAGTTTTAATCTAAATATATAGGCAATTGACAGACAACTGTCATTCTATCACATAGATTATATTTAGTGCTCTACACGATATCACTAGTATGAGTTCGCCAGTTTTGCCGTTTTTGAGAAACAGTGTGAGGTCGTGTTTACCTTCTCTGTCGGATTTGTCCCAACTTACCCTACGTCATAGGCAATAGGAACGCAATAGGCACGTTATAGATTGATAATAGACTAGTGATAATCACGAGAGCGAAACACGATGATCTCTTGATGGTCATGATACAGTCACGGTATACATGAGAAACACGTGTTAGGTATGTGATAAACAAGTAATGGGAACGTGTTTGGCCTTTATAGACAAGGGATAGGCATGAAATAGTCACGTGATAGGCACGAGATAGGGACGGGATAGATACGAGATAGGCACGAGATAGGCACGAGATAGGCACGAGATAGGCGCTGGATAGGCACGTGATAGGCAGTTGACAGACTTGGGATAGATATACGCGATAGACTCGTGATACATTAGTGATAGATAATTACGTAATAAACACTTCGTGGCCACGTTACAGATGCGTAATGGGCAACTGATACACACAGAAGAAGCACTTTAAAAACACTGCGAAGACGAAGGAGACTCCTACTTGAAGAATTTCAACATTCGATACAAATTTTCAAATAGTTCTATGCTTCCAACTCTTTGTATTTTTGAGATTCACACAATAAGGACAGAAGCACGAAATGAGAGAAATCAATGACTTGTCTCCAACAGATCCTTTTTGTTATTTATAAATGTTATGAAATATCTTAAGCATTTTGCCCACTACTGTCCAGTACCCAATTCCTTATAATATCCTAAAAGTAAAAGCAAACTTTCGCTTTATTCTCTTACCTTAAAGCCTTCATTCCCCCACATTTCCCTCCCCATGGCACAACTTATTGGATTGCTCTGAATTATTGCTTTGATATTATTATGCGCCGAATGAATAACCAATTCGATTCAATGCAAATGATTTCTCAATCTTCTGGAATAAACCCAACTCCCCCGCTCAACTCCGCACACACCTGTTTAACTTACTAGCTCAATGAGTGCGCATAAAATGCGTCACCAGTTGGCGACAGCGCTGCCTAAATGCAATTTCAACGCTGCAGGACCTACTCAAAGCCATTGGCGTGCAATTCCCTACAATATCCAACAATGCCCTACAATCCGAGGCTCCTACATTTTTGTATATATTACCAGCCAGGCGCCGGTAATAGCAAACGGAAGTAATTGAATCTTGTGCGGACGAGCTGTTGCCCAGCCAAGCAGTGTTCAATTTATTTTGCAACATTGTTGCAACCCGCAATGCAACATTGAGTGAGTGCCCCAAGAAGAAGTAGATTTTAAATGGAGAGAAAGTGAAATGTGGGTTGGAGAGCTGGAACAATGCGCGGCTAGCAACAACAACTTATCAAACTCACTTGAGGCATAAATTGTCCATAGCAGCGAATGGCAACTGAAGCGCTGCTAATTACGAGCATGTTCATGACCAGCTTACCTGGTTACGTAACAGGTTACCTGGCTAACAATTGATGGACCCTGGCTGAACAATGGCCGAAACAATACCATGGGCCATTGACTTCCAATGCGCACTTCCGGCGTAACTTGTTAGGATACTGCTGCTTTTTTTTATATATAGTGATCTGCATAATACTCTGCAATGCAACAAATGCTCTGTAGATCGAATATTAAAGGAGCTTGTTTAAAGTGTGGCAACTCTGGCTTATGAATTCAACAATAAGTCCGAATTGACCTAATTCTTTAATTGCCTTAGCCACAAAAATAATAATTTAAAAATAATTTCTATCGAAAATAGGTTATTCGCATTTATTGATTCAGGATGTGCTCTTGGAGTTCCCACCTTGTATATTGAATAACTCCCAGGAATGAATACTAGTTTTCATCTTAAAGAATTATTTGTGAGAATTGTGTACTTGGACCAGTATCTATTTTTGGAATTTTATAGTTCTGGGGATTTTACTAAATTAAAAAAGTAAATAAATCCGGATAACTCAATAACTTTACTAAAAATTTTAAAAAATTACGATAATCAAAATTATAGGCAAGTGGAATTCAGTTGTTCGAGAATATCAAATATTTTTCCAAAAATTATATGATTACGCTAAGGAAAATATCACATTTAGCGGCACAGCCGAAACTTCACTTTTTCTTTTACTATTCTTCAAAGAACGGCGTAAAATTTTTTACGAAATCGTTTAACGAGATAATTATTTACAGATCACCGTCCTTCAGATAGAGCTTGCAAAGTGCGGATTACTTTGGTGCAGAAAATCAATAAAAATGTTTTTTGAGCGTTGGATTCTAAGCACTATATCCCGTATGGGCTAACTTGAATAAGATAATGTCGTATATCGATTTTGTTACGAATTTTAAGCTCTAAAAGATTCAGAAAAACTAAAAATCTCAAATTCAATATTTTATTTATATTATAAAAAATATGTTGTCTGCAATATTATTCGTTTAGGAGATATTGTGAAATAAAAAAGTCTTTAAGTGTATTTATATCTATCTCTATTGGCAAAAAATCGAAAAAGTCGGCCCAAAAAGTGGACCGCTTCAAATATTTGTACCCATATGGTATGTATATACGAATAACCCATCAGAAGCAACATTTTCTTTCTCAAACCAGGCAACACTTTCTTACAATTCAATTTTAAAGATAAATCAACATACTTAAACGTTTCGTCTTCTCATATACTTTTCAAAGCCGTAAGGCCTTATTTGATATTTTAAAATGGCGGAGCTACAATGGCCGCCAAATCAATCTTATTCTGAAAAAAACATTATTGCAACCTCTTTTATATGCTTCAGATACTTTTGTTGGGTATGCAAATATAGGTTTTCGGGATCGCTAATCACCAATCTGGTGTTAGAATTACAAAATGGCAGATCTAAGAATTAATTTTTAAGTTTTAGGTGGCCATCTTAAGTCCGCTTTTCATAATCTTGAAATCCTGAGGATATGTAAACCGTACCTGCCAAACAAAAGTGTCAAATCTTTTTTTTACCAAAGTCGAGCTATAACCAATTTTGGACAAAGTGAGCTTATAGTCTGACATGCCTGCTGGTTATATACCTGGTACAAATCGATAGTAACCATTGCTTAAGAGTAACTCCAATGCGATAACACAAAGGCAAATATTCCTGTATTTTTCCGGTTTGCATTTGAAGCAGTTAAGCTGCCTTATGTTCCCATAAGCATGTGACAACATAAACAGTGAGCCACCATGGAATGTCCAGCAGACAACTCCATTTTGTCAAGTTTAATAGCCAAGGCAACACTCAAGTTGCAGATTGAAGTCATGACAATGTCACATTTGAATTATTGATTGGTTTTGGGTTTTAAAAGTCAATTTAAGTAAAAGTTTACGGCCATGTCACATGAGACAAACGCGTCCAACTAAATTGCACTAAAAGTCGACTAAATTTTTTTTCTCTCTATATGCGATGCTCTTTTTGGACACGGCCCAATGATTTGATGTGTGCTGCTTCACTGTACATTGTACACACAGCAACAACAATTACACTGCACTTGTTGTTGTCAGTTGTTTAGCTGTTGTTTTTGTTGTAAGGGACACTGGGCACACACACACAGTTACATGTTGGGTTTAAGCATTTAACTTAAACGGCTATAAAATGTTAAGCCTGAAAAACTTTTAACAATTATTACATAAATTTTATATAACCGTGTAGTTAATATTTTGAATAATGTTGCGTTTTAATTGCCAAAGCCTGAGCACAAAGCTTTAGATAAAATTTTAAGCACAACTTTAGCCCGCTCATTAATGACGCACTCAAAAGTGAAATCGCCTCAAGCGGCGGCTACTTTTTGATGTAATATAAGCCACCCTAATGTGACCGCCCTAATGCCAACGCCATGCGTGTGTGTGTGTAGGCATGTGTGTGAGCATAACAGTTGCACTGCACGCCATTTTGTATGAGCTTTGGCGTGTTTTGACATGATTAATTTGTGTTGATAAAGTTAAAACCAAATTAATCGCCAGGTGTCGCTTTCGTTTCAAACGCAGCTCAAACGGCCTTTAAAATTAAATTTGCATTTGAATTTTCTTGTTGTTTGTTTGTTTTATTGCTAAACTCAAGCATCAACATGTTTTCGTTTTCATTTTTTTTGTTATATTTTTTTCTGCTAACACCTAATTGGTGTGACATTTTTGTCGAGCAACATTAATTTTAAAAAAATGTCACAATGCACAGCATTTATCATGTTTGTAAATGGCCAAGCGAACAGCTAAAAACGCCAGCAAAAGTCCTTTAGACCAGGTGGGCGAGTGCCATAATCAACAGTCGACTTTATCTGAAATTAAAAATCGCGTTTGCATACTATAAATTTGCTTCCAGCGTTTGTCGTTGGCTGCCAATATACTTGGCACTATTTTATTATATTGAATTTGCACAGTATGCGTGTGTATGTGTGTTTATGTGTGTCTTAATGACGTGCAATGCTTTGTAAAAAAGTTTTTTTTTGGCTGTTTTCTAAATAACTTTTGCATAATTAAGTGCATAAACTTTTTGCACAAATTTGTAATGATTTTGCATCAAAGTTCAAAATGTTAACATATGTCCAGCAAGCTACACAAAATGTGACACAAACATACACATATATCAACATTTAAACAAATTTAGTTCAGTTTTGTATAGATTTTTAGCCGTAGCTGTAAGCCACTAACTGAACGTAGAACTTTTTTACCTTTGTGGCAAGTTTTTATACGAAAATTGTAATTTGTCATGCAGCAGTTTGTTGTATTGTGTTACTTGTGGCTGTAGCAAGGGTTGACAGACAACGTAAGCTGGCTGGGAATGGTTTTTATATGTTTAGTTGAAGAGAATCAATATTTTAATTTATATTTAGTGTTAATTTTAACAAATTTAACAGCTTTTAATTTTATCTTATTTAAATTACTAACAGCAAGCTGCTAAAATGAAGTAGCCTACCTTAGCGCCAACTATTGTTAGCAAACCGCAAGCTTAGCTTAGACGCAAACTGAAGCAACCGCACAGCAGCGCCATCTATTAAAAGCAAACGGAACTAACTTTAATATCATAGATTACGACCAAGCACATCAGCGCCATCTTACGGCAGTCTATGCAAGCACCTGCTTAGCACAGACACAAACTTTAATAGTCGCAAGATAGCGGCATCTATCTGTGATGCTGCAAGTGTAACGCATACAAAAACTAACATTTCAGTTCAGATTTATTTTAGTGAAGACACACATTTTCGGCAGCAACTGCACAGCAGCGCCATCTCTGTTAGTTGTTGCAAAGATAGCTCACAAATACGCCAGCTATTAAAAGCAAACGGTACTAATTTTATTCTCATAGTCATAATCAGCGCCATCTAACGGCAGTTATGCGAGCACCAGCTTAGCACAGACACAAACTTTAACTGCAGCAAGATAATGCCATCTATCTATGATGCTGCCAATTCAACGCGGACAAAAACTAAATAATATTTTAGTTTAGATTTTATTTAGTCAAGACTCACACTTTTCGGACAGTTTCAGCCAGAGTACGCAACCAAACGAAATTTTCACTAAAATCAAAGGTCTGGTAGTTGTTTGAAATGCAGAAGATGGATTAAAATTGTTATGACATTATTCATTTTTTATTTCATTTGTTTTTTAATTAATAAAATAGCGACAAATTAATCATTTATTTCTTTCAGTGCACACAACTTTCAAAGCCACAGTTGAGTTAAACTGCGCAATAATTTTGTTCTCTCGGTTTGCTTCGGTCTCGTGCTGTGTAAATCCACGAAGTGTGGCTATGTGCTGACCAGCTGTGTTCCACGCCAAAACAGTGTGGCTATGTGCTGCCCAGCGCTGTTCCATGCCAAAACATTCCTTAAGTTCTCTAGATTAGCTCACAAGCAATACAAAAACAAATCAAAGCACTATTGTTCCCCTCAGCTGTCATTCGCTGGTGATCAAAACTTTGTAGCCAATTAAAAATATTACGCATACGTCTAAATTTAAATGTTACCACATTTAGTATATATATGTATATTAACAATCAGATAATAAATCATTTATTAAAAACACACTTGTATTTATTGTGCAAAAAGTTAAAATTACTTAAAAGTACATTTCTACATAAAACTGAATATAACATATAACTTATATATTGTTTATTTGCTTTCATTCGTTTTATGGTTTTTTTAGGTACAATCAAATGCCTCAAGGTAACAGAATTTTTGGAAAATTGTTTTCAAATTCTTAACATAAACATGTTTGTGTACTAAAAAGTGCTTACATGTTTATAGTAAAAGCTGCGCTGCATATAAAAAATAATAATTTTTCACAAAAAAAAAAAGTGTATATATAAATATATTTTAAATATAAATATACATCTCAATCAATTAACATTTAGCACTTAAATTTCTGGCACTTGTTACATTGAAGCAGTTTTTTCTTATTTTCCTTTTTGTATTATTAAAAAAAAAGCATATATAGTTGGTTTAATTACACTGAAATTTTTTATATTCGTTTTTTTTCTGGATTTTAGTTTTTAGATTTTTTACTGGAGATTCGAATTAACTCTCAACAACACACTAGATTCACTTTTGGCCCAAGTGCAGCTTGCCCAAAAGATTTGATGTCTGCTGATCGGCAGTATCGTGTACACTGGTTGCAGCGTCATGCAAGCTCTTCTCCACACCATCAACCTTTTGACCCACATACTTGTTGGCATCACTTAGCTTTTCACCCACAGCATGGCCGGTCTGCTTAAGGGCTCCATCAATAGCGCCGCCTGCTTCCTTAACCTTCTGATCGGCCACATTTACGCCCTTATTGTAGGCATCATTGGCAGCCTTTTTGCTCTGATCAACAGCATTGACGGCAGCACGCTGTGAAGCATTGGCCACATTAGCTGCCGCATCCTTGGTATGTTGCACGCCAGCACCTACGGCATCCTTGGTATGTTGCACGCCAGCACCTACAGCATCCTTGGTATGTTGCACGCCAGCACCAACGGCTTCCTTAGTTGTATTAACGCCCTGATCAATGGCCTGTCCGGCCTTTTGAGCCTCAGCTTTGGCCAAATCAGCAGCTTCTTTGGCTACAAAACAAAATAGTTGTGGATTATGGTTTAGGGCAAGCTTAAACAAACTAACCTGTGTTCGCGGCCTCGTCTTTGGTCTGCTGCAGTGCCGAACCTACTTTTTTGGTTTGCTGCTCGGCAAACTTTTGTGCCTCGCCAGCTGTTTCACTGGCCAACTTCTCGGTTTCGTCCTTCTTTCTGCTAAACAAGCTGGCGGTCTTGTCGCCCATGCTCTTGAGTGAGGCTGTAGAAAGCATAGATAAGAACAAGCTTGTTATGGTAAAATTTGCAGGAATTCATTTCTAACTTATTTATAGAGAGATCACAGATAAGCAATCTTAAAGTTAAGAATTGATAAAACCTTACATTCAATAGACATTTCGTCTGGACTAGTCAAGTCAAACTGTGCTTTGATTGCAAATTCTGCAGCTATTTATAAACGAAACTGAAGAATATTTATATATAATTCTTCCTAGTTGTTTCTTATCTGTGTACTCTACACCCTCTATGTCTAATTAGTTCATATTATGCTTGAGCGATATTCATAACCAAAATAAAAACAAACAAACAAACCCATAATTATCATAGCCGTGAACTATTTCAAGCCTATTACATGCCTTGCTTCATTAAATACGCACAGTATACAGATTTCTTCTATATATTACACTGCTGGCGCCCAATGTGGGGCGCTTAAAAATTGGCTAAGCACTTGACATGATGTCAGCTGTGCGCCAAGCAATTTAAAGCACATCAGACAAACTTTAATTATAATTTAATATTAATTAAGAATGTCGGAAGCAACGCCCCTGCGCTGGCTCAGAGCTCGTTCAATGCACATAAAGTAAAGTGACGTGTGCGTTCACATAAATAGAACCACTGTGCCATTAAAAGCCGCCACAGCGCCAAGCACTTTCAATCGTGCCGCATGCCAAAGCGTACAAGCATATATAAATTGTTGCTATACATATATATATACTATATATATATATGCTTAAATAAATAGGGTCCAAGTGTGTATATATGTATGTATTTGACTGCATATAAAGTAAACAAAGCGAAAATATTTGAATAATTTACAGTATGTGATGTCATAATAGCCAAAAGGTTTATACATATTTTATTTATAAATAATATGATATATATAAAATAAAATTTTATTATTTGCTAAAGCAAAATTTTACGCTATCTTTTGCGCTACTTAAAAATATTATAAATTATTTTTAATTTGGAACACAAACAACTTCAGAATTTTTTGGGGTCTATCTACATAAATTGCTTATTGTGGAAAAGTTTCAATGGACAGACAATCTAATACTAAAATGGCATTAGTGAAGGTTAAACCAAATAGTGTATGCAACTTGTAGCAAAATGCTGGCCTGGTTTGACTTATGGCTTCTAAATCGCTGCATATAGATTAGTTTGTTATTTGCGTAATTCGCACGTATAAAAAGATACAGATAGCAGCCACGTTAGGGTCAATAGAAGAAGCCCAGGCGAAGACAATGCGGTTAATAAAGCGTCTAGAACGCCAGAGATATTTTACAAACTAGAAACGTCAACAAAACCGGCTCGAGCGCTAATTGTGTGAGTGTGCGTATGTGTGTGTATGCGTGTGTGTGTATAGCTGGCCAAAAAGTAACGCAATAAACATACGCATACAATCACACAGCTTCCCAGCTGTTGTTGTTTTGAACACAGTTAATGCGCAGAAGCTCAAAAAGAAGAAAAAAATCCAAAACCAAAACCAAAAAACCAGTATACCCAACTAACCCAAGCGAGACATGGTAACTATGTATCTATGTATAAACCACTCACACCTATACCTATGCGACGTAGTTGTATGGGTAAATCAATGAGTAACTGCTTCGGCTGCTTAGCTTCCACACACACACACTAAGACACACTGACACTCACACCATTCCATCACCAAGAATAACAACGAAAATAATATAAAAATGCCGGCTAATGCGTTGTAGTAGTTCGCAATCCATCCGTTGGCTTCTTGATGATGTCATCGGCGTGCCGCTGCTCAAGGGCAACAAACAAAACAACCTAGACAACCATTTCACACGAGAGCGACGAGTCTGAGTTAAACGCCATGCCTAGTCACACCACACCACCCAACCCAACCAACAGCCCAATCAGCCAGCTGGAGCTGCAAAATGTTTGCGATAAGCAACAAGTGTTGGTAGGCTTACAATGGAGTGGTTACGTCCAGATTTATCCGTAAGATACTTTTGCTAAGACCTTTTTAAAAAGTCAAATGGGTAGCACTTAAAATATCTGCTTTGGAATTTTTATAAAAACTTGACTGTATCGTATAGCTCCCAGAAGACCAATCGATCAAATTCATTGTGTTTCGTTCTTTTATAAAATTTGTTTACAGCAGAGTTTTCCCCAGCACTGTATAAAATTTAATAAAAATCGGTTATCGGTATTGAGCCTTCATAGCACCTATCGGTTAAAAAATTTTTTTTTGCATAATTCGTTGTTTCGTTTTTTTATAAACATTTTTAACATAAGTTTAAAGTTTTCTTCCCAAATTTAATAAAAACTGATTATCGGTATTGAGCCTCCATAGAGCCTATGGGCTAAAAAATTTTTTTATAAACATTTTTTTACATAAGTTTAAAGTTTTTTCCCTAGCACTGTAACAAATTTAATAAAAATCGGTTATCGGTATATAGCCTCCCTAGCACCTATCGGTTAAAAAAATTTTATTTTGGTAAATTCGTTGTTTCGTTTTTTTATAAAATATGTTTGCAGCAGTGAAAAGTTTTTTTCCCAGCACTGTACCAAATTAGATAAAAATCGGTTATCGGTATATAGCCTCCATAGCACCTATCGGTAAAAAAAAATATTTTGGCGCTAAATTCGACTGCTTTTTTGTTTATGAAAATATCGTTAACAAATTTGCTATTTGGCAGTCTTTTAGAGATATCTTACAAAATTTGATCAATTTTAATTGGCTAAAAAAAAACATGTTTCTAGCTAAATTCATTGTGTTTCGCTTCAAGTTTCAGTTCAAAGTTTTTTCCTCAACATTGTACCAAATTTAATAAAAATCTATTATCTTCATAGGACGACCTATCGGTTACAAAAAAAAGTTTTTGGTGCAAAATTGTTGTTTGATTAAGTGTTTTATGGAAATGTAAACAAATTCGCTATTTGGCAGTTTCTTAGAGAACCCCAGCTAACTTTTTTGGCGCAAAAATCGACTACTTTTTTTTTTGGTTATGAAAATATTGTAAAAAATTTTTATTTTTAAGGTCTCCAGCACTGTACAAAATTTTAATAATATTAAAAGGGTAAAAAAAAATTTTTTGGTACGAAAATCGATTTTTTTTTGTTTTGTGTATAAAATTACCATGACCAGATTTAGCAAATAAATATCTTTTGGAGTTCGGAAGCAATAAAACGTGTTTGATTGCAATATGGTAGTACAAAGTATACCAAAGTCGTCCGGAAATCAAATCCGAATAAGCGTCGTTTACGTGTCATAGTAATAGAAATGTGTAAGCCTCTAGCAACCATGTCAATTGTTTGGTATCAAAAAAAACATGAGAGTTTTTCGAACAAGTAAGGGAATTATACGAATTTTTCGCAAATAAAAGAAATATATCGGGAACAAAAACTTTTCGTTCGGGACCACAAGTTAACAAATCGGAATAAAATTGCTCGTTCAAACGCATTTGATTGCAATATGGTGCAGGAAATTTAACTGACGCCATTTTCATTAATTTGTAGTATAACAAAAAAGATCCTGCAAACTATTGCGATACAATTACTTGAAGTAAAAACTCTATAACAAGTTGATTGTAGCCTCAAAAAGTTTTTGTTGTCTAAGGTCAACATGTCAGACCTCATACGTCCTAGCTCTGCTTGGCAACTGGCCAAAGAAGGGGAGTCAGCTAAAACTGCCACCGGGTGATGTCATGTTGAAGGTAAATCAATAAGTGAATTATGCAAGGGTTTTGTATCTTCCTTTGGCTGTGATGACTAACCATAGTCAAGGGCAAGTGACCTGGTTGTAGCAACAAATATGCCCAATCAAAAGGCCAATTAAAGAAATGAACTTAAACCTGACCTACAAAATATTTACTCACTTTGTTACACAGCGGGCCCACTACAATCTTCTCAAGATGCGCGTTTTATATTGTATGAAAGTAAGCATTTGAAATGTATGCAAGATGCGGTGTAATTCAATTAGACGCATATGAGAAGCAGCTGCATTGGCAGCATGGCCAATGGAATCTCTGGAATTGATTGGTTGGGGTAGTCTAATGCGGTTTGGACATTGCACGCTAGGAGAGGATATAAATACAGGAGCGTACGGCGGCAGAGCACACAGTTGGCGTATAGGTCACGAGTCATGAAGCATTTAATAATTGCGGTCCTTGCCATGCTGATGGTCTTGCCCAAGGAGCAGCTGATGGGTTCAGCCACAGGCTGTCCACGCCGTTATCTGCGTCGCATCAATGGCAAGTGCTATTACTTTTCAGTCAAAAAGGTAAGCCAAGAGTTGACTTGGGATTTGAAATCATGTATATAAAATGGCATTACGTCATGGATAGATGAACTGGTTTGGAGCTCTGAACAATTGCCTGCGTAAGGGTTTGACGCTAGCCGACTTGAGCAATTCCCCTGACTTTTATGGTGTCATTGGCTTTCTCAGTTCCAAAGGCAATACGGAAGACTTTTGGTTTGGCGGCAATGACTTGCAGCATGAGGGTCGATTTCAGTATATAAGCAATGGACGTTTGGTGCGCTACTACAGCAACTATAGCCTGGTTGACCCGGAGGTCAACTCCGAGTGCGATGATTGTTTGGAGGTGCGCATTAGACAAAATATTACAGTTGTGGCCGATGACAATTGCATGGAGCGTCAATATTTTATATGCTCCGAGCGCTATTGCGATAGTTTGGATGGAGGAGATGGAACAGGACCAGGTGGCAAACCACGTCACCACAGTCACGAACATTTGCATCACTTCCATCATGACATTGGTGTCGGTACCGAGGAAGAGGCCGAAGAAGAAGCACCCATCGAACGCGGTCTTTCCATTGAGAACGCCGCCAGCGATTCGGAAGAAGAAGCAGGTGGAGAGGTGATGTTGCCGACGACGCTTCCGGTACATGCTTCGCCAAGGAGCATAGAAATAGACGATGATGGAGAGAAGGAACCCGAAAGCAAGGAGTCTGGAGAAAGTGAAGAAACAACAGAGCCAAGTGCTGAAGAAACAACAGAACCAAGTGCTGAAGAAACTACCGAATGTAGCGATTGTCATGAGGCTACAGTCACCGAGAGCGAAGAAGGGGTTACAGCCACCGAGGAAGAAGAAGTGGTTACAGGTTTTATAGATGAAGGTGCTACAACAGACGAAGGTGAAAGTGTTTCACCCGTTGAAGGTGAAGGTGCTACAACAGACGAAGGTGAAAGTGCTACAACAGCCGAGGCTGATGGTGCTGCAACAGCCGAAGTTGAAGGTGCTGCAACAGCCGAAGTTGAAGGTGCTGCAACAGCCGAAGTTGAAGGTGCTGCAACAGCCGAAGGTGAGGCTGTAACACTTGCCGAAGGCGAGGCTGCTACACCAACCGAAGGTGGAGGTGCTACACCCGTCGAAGGTGGGACTGCCACACCCGTCGAAGGTGAGACTGCTACACCAGCCGAAGGAGAAGCTACTACTCCTGCCGAAGGGGAAGCTACTACACCCGTCGAAGGTGTAGCTACTACACCGGTCGAAGGTCAAGGTGGTACACCAGAAGAAGGAGAAGGTACTACTCCAACCGCAGGGGAAGGTGTTACAGGAGAACCGGGAGAAACTGCCGCAACAGTTGCAGGCGAACCAACAAGTGAAGGTATAGATGGAGCACCTTTATAGGCAACTCCAGCAAAAGAGAGAATTTGTATCAAAAGTTGTACTTGGATTAATAAAATGTAAAGAAAATATATTTATTATATGAGATACATGGTATGGATGGTGTGAAGTATTGACACTAGCGCCTTAACCGTGGCAAAAAAACAAAGAGTAGTTTCAAATAAAATACAGAACAATTTTAAGTTGTGTTTGATGGCAACAAATTTCAGAGAGTTATTAAAAAATACTGATATCCAAATATAAAGGAATTATTAAATTTATATTGTGGCTAAAAATAAAAAGAGAAGAAGAGAAAAAGTGGCTTGCTTCAACGGGAGAAGACACTGCAGCAGATAATAATAAAGATCAAAAACAGAAATATTTGTTTTTTAATAGTATTTCTTTCTCTTTTAACTAGAGTTTCAATAAACTTCAAATAAAGCTTAGTCGAAAGCTTATTATAATGATCAAATGTTATTCATATATTTTGAAGCATTATTCAGTCAAATATCTTTCTTTGCTTAAGTAATTTAAGGATTATAGAAAACAAGCAACATGTATCTTTTGTGAAGTAAAAGCAAGATATCATAATACAATAAAAGTAATCTGTTAAAAAGAACACAAAAATTAATTTGTTTTTAAAGAACTATATGTATATGGCGTATAGATAAAGAGGTTTTGCAACCTTCGTAGTTTCTTTTGTCAACCATTTTTTTAATATGCCTATATAGTACAGTAAAAATAGGTTTTGACCAGGAAAAAATTGCATGCTGGAATTTTTCTTGCTTAATGTATTAAGAACCATCCCAAAAATCTAGGATTTTCGTTATTTTGACATATGTTTCAGCCCATTTATCTCGAATTCAATAAGTCGTACACAAAAATGTCCAAAGCAAAAAATGTTCAAAATTGAAATTTAAGCATTTCAAGGCGCAGGAATACTTTAAAGCTTTCTAACTTGGGAACTACTAGAGATGCTTACACGATTCAAAATAACCCTTTTTTGTATATTTTTGCTGTACCAATACTACATATACGTTATACCTAGGAAAGCCCAACTCTTATTTATTTTGACACAGCATTACTAAATTTGATAAATTGATTTATAAAATCACGGTCATAAAGCGCTCTCGAATGTCAATCAAATGGAAAAAGTTCTGGACAAAACGTAGGCAACTGACGCAATTAGATGCATGGAAAATTGGCTTTTCATGCCTTCAAGAGGGTATATATAAAAGAAACATGCACCATGTTTCCAGTTTGCATGGAGTGGTATCATAGCAATCATGAGGCTTGTGCAAATTGTGATATTAGGCTTTATTATTGCATATCCGGAGCAAGTCCTTCTCGTACCGCCAAAAAATGGCAAAGACAAAAATCCATGTGGCAAGCGATATTTGCGACAAGTAAATGATAAATGTTACTATTTCGCAGTCAAAAAGGTGCGTAGTGTGTTTCTTGGATTATTTTTGGCATCTAATTCTATATTTTTTTTTTTTTTTTTGTCATAGATGAACTGGTTTGGCGCACAGAACAATTGCCTTCGCAAGAATCTGAATCTGGCCGACCTCGCTACACCAGAGGATTTTAATGCGATTATTCGTTTCTTGCGCACACGAGGCAATATGGAAGACTTTTGGTTTGGTGGCAATGACTTACAATCCGAGGGTCGTTTTACTTATATAAGCAACGGACGCGTAGTGCGCCTTATGGGAGACAATGCCGTGGTGGAACAAACTCATCGTTCCAATATGGATGACTGTTTGGAGGTGCGTCTGCGGGTGAACAATACAATTGTAACCGACGACAATTGCCTGGAGGAACAATATTTCATATGTCAGAGCCAGGCTCCGGACGTAAAGTGTGCCATACCAACGGATCCGAATGAAGGTGCTGATAAGCATCACAGTCACGAGCATTTGCATCATTTCCATCACGATGCGGCAAAAGGTGGGAGCAATCAGCAAGGTATGGAAAGCGATTCGCGGCCGGCTGATAATTCGGATTCAAAGGAGGAGGAGGAGGAAACAGAAGAGACACCCGAGCCTGAAACTGAGACTGAAAAAGTTACAGACGAGCCACCTGAAGAGTCAACTGAAGAGCCAACAGAGGAGCCAACAGACGAGCCAACTGAGGAGTCAACAGAGGAGCCAACAGAGGAGCCAACAGAGGAGCCAACAGACGAGCCAACTGAGGAGCCAACAGACGAGCCAACTGAGGAGCCAACAGAGGAGCCAACAGACGAGCCAACTGAGGAGCCAACTGAGGAGCCAACAGAGGAGCCCTCTAATGGAGGAACAGTGGAGGAGCTAGCATTAGACGAGGAAACAACAGAGGAGGCAACTGAGCAGAAAACTGAGGAGCCCTTTAAGCCAGCTACAGTGGAGCAAGAACCACCACCATTCGACGATGACACAACAGAGGGGCAAACAGGGGAGCCAACAGGGGAGCCAACAGATCAGCGACATGTAGCCCCAACAGAGGCGCCATTTGTTCCAGCTACAGTGGAGCAGGAACCACCACCATTCGACGATGACACAACAGAGGGGCAAACAGGGGAGCCAACAGAGCAGCAACCTGGGGCCCCAACAGAGGCGCCATTTGTTCCAGCTACAGTGGAGCAGGAACCACCACCATTCGACGATGACACAACAGAGGTTTCAATAGTAACAACCGCCGAAGGTGGAGGTGAAGACACGACAGAAGTGGGTGAAGGAGCTCCAACACCAGCACCTGGAGAGGGAACATCAGAAGTTTAATAAGCCAGGAATTATCACCACATACCAAACAAATCCCAAATGTAGTTAATATTAACTATGCATGCGCAGAAAATAAATGAAAATTGTGAAAGACAATCTGAACGAAATGTCTTGAATAAAATCGATTATTTTATAACTTATTCACGTTGCAATGAGCATATTATCAATATAATGGGAAATGTTTCCTCTATGAACTACTGATAATGCTAAAACATGTGTACTATTTGTGTAAATCAAAAGTAATATTACAAAAATATATAATATATTTTGAGGTAGTGCGGAATTGAAAGTAAACCTAAAATTTACTTATTCGTATATGTATAAGTCATAGGGTTGAAGAAAAAAAAATATTATTTACTTACATTTCGAAGCGTCTGTACGCATAAAGTAAAGACAAAATATTTAATTATAGCATAGATTTAAAAATATTTTGACGTGAGATACGCATAAACATATATTGCCAATAAACGAATGAGTTTTCAATCAATAAAAGAATTCATTACATCTTATCTAATGGAAAAATTTGAATTGCAATAAAACTAAGAAGAACAAAAATTATTTTCTTATCAAGCTTTTATACAAAGCTTCAGTATCTTTAAAAAATATATTTTTAGAAACTTCACAATTTTTATATAATTAAGTGAAGCGGGCCACTTTTATGGATTTTGATGATTTTTACATATTTTTTAGAAAACTCTATTAAACCAATATTTATTTACCAATAACTCAATAAGTGATCGAAATTGTGCAATAAAAAAATATCCAAATCGGAGAAGGTCGTTCCAAAGGGTGTCCCGCTTCACCTATGTGCCATCCGCCCCTATGTTCTTATTTATCATTTTTTAATCTACCTTTTTGTTAAAACTAATAAAGGACATAATACAGCAGCGTTAGTTCTGGAAATTGTTTGCTTTTTAAACTAGCTTTGACACAAAAAAGTTGATCCCCCCTAACTACACCACTGTTATGGAATATTTTTTAAAAACAAACTTCAAAGGCAGCCTTGTCGTTTTAATAATTTGAAAATTATTTGAACAGTGCCATTTTTTGGGCTACAAACAAAGACGCACATATTTTAACTAGATAGATGCTACTTCATATGATATACCTATACACACATATATGCTTAGACAAAGTCATGGAATAATTTGCACAGCATCTTTTTTATATGCTAATACCAGGCACGGATTTAGGGTCGTTTTTCACTTCAAAGTGTTTGTGCATATCCAAGGTCACAAAAAACTGTCAACCCATTATACAATTTTTTTTTGGGGAGGGTTTTTAACCCATGGAAAATCCCCCGTGTCTACGCCACTGGCTTATACATACTATATTGTATATAGTACATATATATCATCTGCAGCTATAATTATATATATGTATACATCATTTTGGGTGTGGGTTGTCTCTTACTCACAGCGCATAGAGCAACTTATAGTTCGCAGTTTGCATATGCGTGTAGCATATATGTATTAAGTAGTATATAAGCAATCAGCTACTGCGCCATATACAAAGTTGCCTTAATTGGCATACGCCGTCGCATTTCACTAAGCCATGGTAAGAGTAACCGTAGCATCTTCCCTTATTGCGACTCAGATCGGAACACCCTTCACGTTCTACTCCTTTGTGGATGATGTAATGCCGTAATCCAATAATGCGGTCATAGGTAACTTATCTCGCACAGAGAATATTCTTTATTTTTTAGACAACTTTCTTTTTATTTTGCCAACATATTGTGCCACATGCATATGCATATACTTATATGTATATACATATATTTACATACTTAATTAAACAATAGGTACACAAAAAGCTAGTGGCTTTTTTTGGTAAAGAAATAAACACATAGCAGCAAAGCATACAAATTGTTTTTTACCTGTGATTGAGCTGAACATTTTGGTTTACTGAATTTTTTAGTTTTATACACAAAAGCGTTTTATGTAGTATCGAAATGTTTATGTAGTTTGAATTTTTCAATTTAAATTAGTTTTGTATTGCGCGTTTATTTATAAACGTCCAGAATCGTCGAGAGCACAAAAACTTCTAAAGTATCCGGATGCGGCATTTTTGTTTGAGTCTGTTGTTGTGGAACCTGTTTTGACAGCGTTGCCACATCAATAATAAAAACTTGCTTGGTACGTTGGTATGTGTCTTAGCTAAGACACATGTTTGTTGACAGCGAGTTCTACAACCAAAACAAAAAACGACTAATGTTATTGAGAGTAAAACTTTAAAGTGTTTTTTTTTTTATTTATTCAAAGTAAGTAAAATTAATAATATTGAATTAATATTTTAGAGAAATAAACAATAAAACAATAGACACTAACCAAAGCGCGTTTTTAGCCCGATGCAAGAACTGTGTGTTGAGTTGAGCATTTGTTAAAAAGGCATGTTGAGTTTATGAGTTGAGTTTATGAGTTGAGTTGTTGAGTTTATGAGTTGAGTTGTTGAGTTGTTGAGTTTTTCTTCTTCTTTCCTGTATTTGTTTACATTTGAAGCTTGGAGCCAATTACATTAAATTTCAAAAGCTTGAATTAAAAATGCCGAGTCGAAAAATAAAATTTATACTTATTAAAGCTGTAGCTTAACTAGCCAGCGATGAGATGGATTTTTATTATTATATGGCTGCTAAAATTAATTTATTCTAGAGAAATTAAAATTTGACTTATTGGTTTTTCTTACCTGTAAGTGTTAATGTTTGCTACAAATTAAGGATACATTTTGTTTGTTTTATTTTATTATTTATTATTATTTTAGGTTCTAAAATGTTAAATCTTTAATTAAAAGAGCGTAAAATCTGAATTAATGGAAATTGAATTTTAATTTTTACTCAAATGGTCGTATCTACTCTGAAAAGAAATATTATATAATATTAGGTTGTCAAAAAAGTCTTGCGGTATTTTTATTGAATTTTCAATTGTTCATAAAATTGGTTATAATAATGCGATTTAAGTCAAATATGCGCCGTTTTGTTCGATGACGAGTTCCCAACGAGATGCCAACTTCATAATGCCCCTCTTATAGAAGCTCGCTTCCCTATTGTCAAAAAACTCGGAGAGCCAATTTTCACAGGACTCTCTTGTGGACAACTTCCGATTACCAAGCGCGTTCGTCATGGACAGAAATAGGTGGTAATCACTTGGTGCGAGATCCGGACTATACGGTGGATGCAAAAGAACCTCCCATCCGAGCTCCCGGAGCTTCTGGCGCGTCACCAAAGATGTGTGTGGCCTGGCGTTGTCCTGATGGAAGAAAATTCGGCCTCTGTTGATCAAAGATGGCCTCTTCTGCATGAGTGCTGCATTCAAGCGGTCCAGTTGTTGGCAGTACAGGTCCGAATTGAGCGTTTGGCCATAGAGGAGCAGCTCATAGTGGATGATTCCCTGCCAATCCCACCAAACACACAGAAGAACCTTCCTGGCCGTCAATCCAGGCTTGGCCACCGTCTGGGCAGCTTCCCCGCTTTTTGACCACGACCGTTTACGCTTCACGTTGTCGTAAGTGACCCACTTTTCATCGCCAGTCACCATCCGCTTCAAAAACGGGTCGATTTTGTTGCGATTCAGAAGCGATTCGCATGCATCCATACGGTCAAAAATGTTTTTTTGCGTCAAGTCGTGTGGCACCCATACAACGAGCTTCTTTTTCAATCCAAGCTTCTTCAAATGGTTTATAACGGTTTGATGACTCATGCCCAGCTCTTGGCCGATGCTACGGCTGCTACTATGCCGGTCTCTTTCGATCAATTCAGCGATTTTATCGCAATTTTATTCGAATATTTGCTGCTCCCCATTTCACCAAAACTCATTTTTATTGTCGTTTGAAAGCGAATCGGCAAAATACCTTTAAAGAAGTACACATTTTATACCGAAATAATATTTTAAATATTCTTTAATATTTTCAAATTCTATTAAGATCCATTTTAAGTTGATAAATATTTAGAATTCTTTTTTCAACGAAAAAATTCGAACTTGGGAAGACGCAAAAACTATTTCGAGTGAAATTATCCGTTTTAATTTTTTTTTTTTCATTTTCTGCAGCAAAGCCGATTGTTCAATGCGTTTAAATTTTCGCAAAAAAATGTACAATTTTTTATTAACAGTCTGATTTTTTTTAATTTGACACTTTTTTAACGAATATACGTTAACCCGTTGATTATCATATCACAAAATGACTACACTTTCTGCAACACTTAAAAAGCGAAATTGTGGAGCAGAGTCTAGTTCGAGAAAAAGTTTAAACTCAATTCTATACAATTTTTTGTTGCAAAAGTCCTCAAATTTTCAACCCAACACAAAGCGTGAATACCTCAATATACTGACAAGATGACTTAAGATAGAACATATAAGGAATGCATTAAGCAGAAATACTTTTTGCTATGTTTAAAATAAACAATATATTAGCATAACTCTTTACTATTATGACTTTAAATACCAGGTTTCAGGAATGGGTTATGGAACAATGAAAACCAGGACTAAGCCAACATAACGAACAGCCTCGGATAACGATGATAATATGATCTTTAGGTATGAAATGACAAAAAAAAAAACGCATTTATTAAGAAACATTTAGCGTTCTTATCTATTCAAAAAATATTCAATTTTTGGACTGAAACCTGGCGAAGAAATTTCCTTTATCCTAAAAATACGAACCAAATCGTCATTACAATGAATAAATATTTGCTTAGCTTATTGATAAAAATATCATACTGCCACAAAAAATAGATTATAGGGTGCTCCTCTGAATAATCTATCCCACAGACCACTTATAAAAAATAAAAAAAAGAATCTACATCTAGCTTCAGCCTTTAATGCGGTATGTGAAGAAGTTAACAAGAACATCTTCCTCCGAAAATTTTAATTAAAAATCAATTTTTAATTTAAAAATCAAAATTAATTGAACAAAAAAAAAAATCTGCCTAAGAATTAGCACAATTATTTTTGCTAAACTTAAAAGTAGCATTCTTACATATATAATTTGTATTTTTTTATTTTACAAATATTTGTCATGCTTTCCTATTAGATTAACATTAGCTAAGGCTAAAGCTTTAATACAAAAAAAATATGCATGAAATTACAGATTCTATCCTTATGTAATCCCAGGGAGTATAAATAGAGCCACCTCATGAGCAATATTTTCATAAAGTTTTTTTATATTGTGTTGTGAAAATGTGGTTCCTGAAAATTGTGTTCGCGATTACGTTGGCTCAACTGTGCATAATCTACGCTGAGGTTCAAGAATCCTTATTTTGGACTTGGGAATAATTCTGTTTTTACACGGTAGATCGGTCCGTGTAAAATGAAATGCAGTAAATCCTTAATAATTGAAAATAAATTAGAAATGGAAATTCCCTAACTAAATAACTAAAAGATTACATCAATAAAAATATTTTGCTATAAAATTTCAAACATTTCTTGACCGTGTTATTTCAAAACCGTGTAAAAACAGAATTGGGTATAATACCATATAAGTATATTTTTGAACATGTTACGTTAAACGAAAAGAAAAGTGATTTAAATATAAAAATATTACGTAACAATTGTATTATGCACAGCAAATAAAATTCTAAATTTCACGGTACATTACTACGGCAATTAAAAAATCCGAAACAAATCTCTAATGTGATTGAACCAAATAATAAAATTACTTTCCCGTAGCATTTAACTAATTGTTGGTTTCTTTTCACATTTAAGGAACAACCGACTAGTAGAGATGACAAAAGTCAATCTATTACTCTCGCATATTCTCCAATCGTGCATAGGAAACAAAATCATACATGCCCGGAGGTAAAATTTATATACATGTTCGTTCCAGTGGATAAAACAAACCATTATGAATCAGCAATTTACTGGAACAGGGATGGACACGTAGTAAATCAGTGCTTAACAGGTTGTGTAAAGGAATCTAAGAGCAATGAAAGCAAACTCGATAGCAGTCCAATGCAAAAGCTCATCATAAAAACTATCACACTTATTGAACTATTAACAAGGACTTCAATAAAAAAACCTAACACAACAATTATTTTTGGAGATCTGTTCCAGTGGAATAGAAGAAGAGCGGAAGGGAGGATTGCTATTGAAAATGACCTCAGATATGTAGTAATATTACTTACACGTATGACAGATACGCATATTTCAGCTGAGGAGGCTCAGATCACAGCGACGCAAGTAGAAACAATTGTTGGTGAATTGAAAGATTATTATTCTGATGTTAAAAATCCAATTGTTCTAGAGCAAATGTCCGATCTTTTTGATTTTCTGCGTATAGCTGCATCACATCTGAGAACCTTTGCAAACTTGGCAAGTCAAAATCGCGATAACTTGAAAACCGTACTTTCACTTATAAGCAACATATCAAACATCCCAACCGTACTACATCCGCACTTGGCAAGCGACGGAACTGATTTTCTTGCGAGATTTCCAAATAAGCACAATAAAGTCATCGCAAGCCTTTTAACTGATATTATTGACAAACTAAAAAAACTTCCACCTAGGGGGAACCGCTACTCTACTAAGACCCTGGGGCCAATCCGTGTCATAATGTTAAAACTCATTAAGCAAATTGAAAACGACCAGCCATACCTTATAGATTTAACAATTAAAAGGAGAGTTCACGGTTTGATTATATTATTAAAAGACGCTATGACAACACTGATTCCCGTTGACTATATTAAAATTGACTTTGACGAAGACTTAAAAGAAATACTTTCATTAATCGAAAGTATTTCAATGAAGTCAATCAGAATAAATCCGTCGTTACTAAGCATCGGAAGTGAGTTAGCTGAACTGCTTGGAAATACTGGAAGTAGAGTTGTTGCAAACACATTAACTAGAGTTCTCGACCAACTTAAAGGACTTCCACTGAATAATTCCTCCATTGAGGAAATGACATATAACATCGATAATATTGAATCAATTATGGAAATGACGTCTATTATAAATGATATTCAATCACTCATAGACGAAATTGAAAAGAGAAAACCACCAAGTTCGCAACCAGTTCTATATACGCAAATTACCGACCTGATCACAATATTAAAAAAAGTTTCGATAAATCTGAGTCCCGCTCGCTATATGGAAAGTCAATTTTTCAAACTATTAAAGGAATTTCTAACTTTAATAGGAAGTATTTCAACGAAACCAATAAGATCGTTTCCGTCAATACAGGAAATTGGAGGTGAATTAGCTGAACTACTTGGAAATAATGGAAGTTCAGTCATCGCAAACTCTTTGACTGAAGTTATAGACGAGCTAAAAGAACTTTCACCTAACAGTTACACAAGTGAGATGTTTAAACCTATCGTATATGATATTCGATCAATCATTGACGAAGTTGAAAAGGCAAAACCGAATGCTACGAATCGAGTTCTTCTGTATATTACAGATCTGGTCACTGCATTAAAGGAAAGTGTGAAAAATCTGAGTCCCGTTCTCTACTTGGAAATTCACTTTGACGAACTCTTAAAAGAAATGGTTTCATTAGTTGAAAATATTTCAGGAAGGCCAATAATTCCGTCAGTAAAGAACATTGGCAGTGAGTTACCTGAACTACTTGGAAATACTGGAAGTACAGTCGTCGCAAACACATTAACTGAAGTTATTGACAAACTTAAAAATCTCACAACTAATAGTTCCTCAAGTGAGAACTTAAAAAATATCATGCATGATATTCAAACAATCGTTGATGAAGTTGAAAAGACAAAACTGAAAGCTACGGATCCAGTTCTTTATTTGCATATTACAGATCTAATAGAAACATTCACAAAAGTTGCAGAACATTTGAGTCCCGTTGTCTACTTGGAAATTCACTTTGACGAACTATTAAAAGAAATGGTTTCATTAGTTGAAAATATTTCAGGAAGGCCAATAATTCCGTTATTAACGAACATTGGCAGTGAGTTGCCTAAACTACTTGGAAATACTGGAAGTACAGTCGTCGCAAACACATTAACTACAGTTCTCAACCAACTTAAAGGACTTCCACTGAATAATTCCTCAATTGAAGAAATTATATCTATCATAAATGATATTCAATCAGTCATAGACGAAATTGAAAAGAGAAAACCACCAAGTTCGCAACCAGTTCTATATACGCAAATTACCGTCCTGATCACAATATTAAAAAAAGTTTCAATAAATCTGAGTCCCGTTGGCTATGTGGAAAGTCAATTTTTCAAACTATTAAAGGAATTTCTTACTTTAATAGGAAATATTTCAACGAAACCTATAAGATCGATTCCGTCAATACAAAGCATTGGAAGTGAATTAGCTAAACTACTTGGAAATAATGGAAGTTCAGTCGTCGCAAACTCTTTGACTGAAGTTATAGACGAGCTTAAAGAACTTTCACCTAACCGTTACACAAGTGAGACGTTTAAACCTATCGTATATGATATTCGATTAATCATTGACGAAATTGAAAAGGCAAAACCGAATGCTACGGATCCAGTTCTTCTTTTACATAATACAGATCTGGTCACTGCATTAAAGGAAAGTGTGAAAAATCTGAGTCCCGTTCTCTACTTGGAAATTCACTTTGACGAACTCTTAAAAGAATTTCTTTCATTAGTTGAAAATATTTCAGGAAGGCCAATCATTCCGGTATTTAAAAACATTGGCAGTGAGTTGCCTAAGCTACTTAAAAATATTGGAAGTACAGTCGTCGCAAACAAATTAACTGAAGTTATCGACAAACTTAAAACACTCTCACCTAACACTGCCTCAAGTAAGACCTTGAAAACTATCATGCATGATATAAAAACAATCATTGACGAAGTTGAAAAGACAAAACTGAAAGCTACGGATCCAGTTCTTCATTTGCATATTACAGATCTGATCGAAATATTCACGAAAGTTACAGAACATTTGAGTCCCGTTGTCTACTTGGAAATTCACTTTGACGAACTATTAAAAGAAATGATTTCATTAGTTGAAAATATTTCAGGAAGGCCAATAATTCCGTTATTAACGAACATTGGTAGTGAGTTGCCTAAACTACTTGGATATACTGGAAGTACAGTCGTCGCAAACACATTAACTGAAGTTGTTATCGACAAACTTCAAAAACTCTCACCTAACAGTGCCTCAAGTGAGACCTTGAAAACTATCATACATGATATAAAAACCATCATTGAAGAAGTTGAAAAGACAAAACTAAAAGCTACGGATCCAGTTCTTCATTTGCATATTACAGATCTGATCGAAACATTCACGAAAGTTACAGAACATTTGAGTCCCGTTGCCTACTTGGAAATTCGCTTTGATGTACTCTTAAAAGAATTTCTTTCATTAGTTGAAAATATTTCAGGGAAGAAATTTATAGTGAATCCGTTATTAGAGAACTTTGGCAGTGAGTTAACTAAACTACTTGGAAATAATGGAAGTACAGTCGTCGCAAACACATTAACAGAAGTTATTGACAAACTTAAAAAACTCCCACCTAATAGTGACTCAAGTGAGAACTTTAAAACTATCATGCATGATATTCAAACAATCGTTGATGAAGTTGAAAAGACAAAACTGAAAGCTACGGATCCAGTTCTTCATTTGCATATAACAGATCTAGTCGAAACATTTACGAAAGTTACAGAACATTTGAGTCCCGTTGTCTACTTGGAAATTCACTTTGACGAACTATTAAAACAAATGGTTTCATTAGTTGAAAAAATTTCAGGAAGGCTAATAATTCCGTTAGTAAAGAACATTGGCAGTGAGTTATCTCAACTACTTGGAAATACTGGAAGTAAAGTCGTCGCAAACACATTAACTGAAGTTATCGGCAAACTTAAAAATCTCACAGTTACTAGTGTCTCAAGTGAGACATGGAAATCTATCAGAGATGATATTCAAACAATCATTGACGAAGTTGAAAAAACAAAACTGAAAGCTACGAATCCAGTTCTTCATATGCATATTACAGATCTAGTCGAAACGTTTACGATAGTTACAATACATCTGAGTCCCGTTGTCTACTTGGAAATTCACTTTGACGTACTCTTTAATGAATTTCTTTCATTAGTTGAAATTATTTCAGGAAAGACGTTTATATTGAATCCGTTATTAGAGAACATTGGCAGTGAGTTAACTAAACTGACGTCTGGAGACGTTGAAAACTATCGTATAGCTATGCAATCAATCATTGACAAATCTGACGAAATAACCGAAAGCTAGGATCCAGTTGTTCATTTACAATTAACACTTCTGGTCAGAACATTAACGGAAGTTACGATAAATGTTAGTCCCGTTATATACGTGGAAACCCGCTTTGATGTACTCTTAAAAGAATTTCTTTCATTAGTTGCTAATATTTCAGGGAAGCAAATCATATTGAATCCGTCATTAGAGAACATTGGCAGTGAGCTACCTAAACTACTTGGAAATACTGGAAGTACAGTCGTCGCAAACACATTAACTGAAGTTATTGACAAACTTAAAAATCTCACAACTAATAGTGCCTCAAGTGAGACATGGAAATCTATCAGAGATGATATTCAAACAATCATTGACGAAGTTGAAAAAACAAAACTGAAAGCTACGGATCCAGTTGTTCATTTACAATTAACACTTCTGGTCAGAACATTAACGGAAGTTATATGCATATTACATGATCTAGTCGAAACTTACGAAGTTTCAGAACTTTATAGTCCCGTGCCACTTGAAACTTCCGCTTTGATGTACTCTTAAAAGAATTTCTTTCATTAGTTGAACTAATATTTCAGGGAAGGCCAAATCATATTGAATCCGTCTATTAGACGAACGTGGCAGTGAGTTACCTAAACTACTTGGAAATACTGGAAGTACAGTCGTCGCAAACACATTAACTGAAGTTATGACAAACTTAAAAATCTCACAACTAATAGTGCCTCAAGTGAGACATGAAATCTATCAGAGATGATATTCAAACAATCATTGACGAAGTTGAAAAAACAAAACTGAAAGCTACGGATCCAGTCTCTTCATATGCATATTACAGATCTAGTCGAAACGTTTACGAAAGTTTCAGAACTTTTGAGTCCCGTTGCCTACTTGGAAATTCGCTTTGATGTACTCTTAAAAGAATTTCTTTCATTAGTTGAAAATATTTCAGGAAGGCCAATAATTCCGTTATTAACGAACATTGGCAGTGAGTTATCTAAACTACTTGGAAATACTGGAAGTACAGTCGTCGCAAACACATTAACTGAAGTTATCAACAAACTTAAAAAACTCCCATCTAATAGTTCCTCATGTGAGAACTTTAAAACTATCATGCATGATATTCAAACAATCGTTGATGAAGTTGAAAAGACAAAACTGAAAGCTACGGATCCAGTTCTTCATTCTGACAGTGATCAACAAGACTCTAGAAAACTCGCTCTAAATCAGTTTATCAGGAGAAGCTACAAAACTATCTGCAGTACACTCGTTGATGAACTTAAAAACCAAACTAATAGCTACGGATCCAGTTCTTCATTTGCAAATAACAGATCAGTCGCATTTACGACAGCTACAAACGCTGAGTCCCGTTGCTACTTGGAAATTCGCGAACTCTTAAAAGAATTTCTTTCATTAGTTGAAATTATTTCAGGAAGGCCAATAATTCCGTCAGTAAAGAACATTGGCAGTGAGTTACCTGAACTACTTGGAAATACTGGAAGTACAGTCGTCGCAAACACATTAACTGAAGTTATTGACAAACTTAAAAATCTCACAACTAATAGTGCCTCAAGTGAGACATGGATATCTATCAGAGATGATATTCAAACAATCATTGACGAAGTTGAAAAAACAAAACTGAAAGCTACGGATCCAGTCCTTCATATGCATATTACAGATCTAGTCGAAACGTTTTACGAAAGTTTCAGAACTTTTGAGTCCCGTTGCCTACTTGGAAATTCCGTCAGTGCTTGCAGTGATACCGAACTACTTGGAAACGAAGTAAGTCTCGAAACTACTTGGATCACTGATACTGTCTCGCAAACACTATTTACACTGGAAGTTGACAACAAACTACACCTCCCATCAATCAGTCCTCATGTAGAACTTTGACACTATCATGGCAGTGAGTATATCAATACAACTACTTGGAAATACTGGAAGTACAGTCAGTCGCAAACACATTAACTGAAGTTATCAACAAACTTAAAAAACTTCCCATCTAATAGTTCCTCAAGTGAGAACTTTAAAACTATCATGCATGATATTCAAACAATCGTTGATGAAGTTGAAAAGACAAAACTGAAAGCTACGGATCCAGTTCTTCATTTGCATATAACAGATCTAGTCGAAACAGTTACGAAATCTACAAAACTTCTGAGTCCCGTTGTCTACTTAGGAAATTCACTTTGACGAACTCTTAAAAGAATTTCTTTCATTAGTTGAAATCATTTCAGGAAGACCAATAATTCCGTCAGTAAAGAACATTGGCAGTGAGTTACCTGAACTACTTGGAAATACTGGAAGTACAGTCGTCGCAAACACATTAACTGAAGTTATTGACAAACTTAAAAATCTCACAACTAATAGTGCCTCAAGTGAGACATGGAAATCTATCAGAGATGATATTCAAACAATCATTGACGAAGTTGAAAAAACAAAACTGAAAGCTACGGATCCAGTTCTTCATATGCATATTACAGATCTAGTCGAAACGTTTACGAAAGTTTCAGAACTTTTGAGTCCCGTTGTCCTACTTAGGAAATTCGCTTTGACTGATACTCTTAAAAGAATTTCTTTCATTAGTTGAAATATATTTCAGGAAGAAAAGACCGGCAGGACCATTGGCAGTGATTACCGACTAGTGAAATTGGAGTACAGTCGTCGCAAACACTTACGAAGTTATGTGACAAAGCTTCCCATCTCACAACTACTTGGAAATACATGGAAGTACAGTCGTCGCAAACACATTAACTGAAGTTATCAACAAACTTAAAAATCTCCACATCTAATAGTTCCTCAAGTGAGAACTTTAGAAACTATCAGAATGATATTCAAACAATCGTTGATGAAGTTGAAAAGAACAAAACTGAAAGCTACGGATCCAGTTCTTCATTATGCATATTACAGATCTAGTCGAAACATTTACGAATAGTCTCCAAAACTTCTGAGTCCCGTTGCCTACTTAGAAATTCGCTTTGATGTACTCTTAAAAGAATTTCTTTCATTAGTTGAAAATATTTCAGGAAGGCCAATAATTGAAACGACGGATCCAGTACTATAGAACATTTGGCATATAAGCTGAGATCTAGTCGAAACAGGTACGAAAACGACAAAACTTCGAGTCCCGGTCCCGGCACACGCGACGCTCAGAATTTCTTTCATTAGTTGAAATTATTTCAGGAAGGCCAATAATTCCGTCAGTAAAGAACATTGGCAGTGAGTTACCGAACTACTTGGAAATACTGGAAGTACAGTCGTCGCAAGCACATTAACTGAAGTTATTGACAAACTTAAAAATCTCACAACTAATAGTGCCTCAAGTGAGACATGGAAATCTATCAGAGATGATATTCAAACAATCATTGACGAAGTTGAAAAAACAAAACTGAAAGCTACGGATCCAGTTCTTCATATGCATATTACAGATCTAGTCGAAACGTTTACGAAAGTTTCAGAACTTTTGAGCCCCGTTGCCTACTTGGAAATTCGCTTTGATGTACTCTTAAAAGAATTTCTTTCATTAGTTGAAAATATTTCAGGAAGGCCAATAATTCCGTTATTAACGAACATTGGTAGTGAGTTATCTAAACTACTTGGAAATACTGGAAGTACAGTCGTCGCAAACACATTAACTGAAGTTATCAACAAACTTAAAAAACTCCCATCTAATAGTTCCTCAAGTGAGAACTTTAAAACTATCATGCATGATATTCAAACAATCGTTGATGAAGTTGAAAAGACAAAACTGAAAGCTACGGATCCAGTTCTTCATTTGCATATAACAGATCTAGTCGAAACAGTTACGAATGCTACAAAACTTCTGAGTCCCGTTGTCTACTTAGAAATTCGCTTTGACGAACTCTTAAAAGAATTTCTTTCATTAGTTGAAATTATTTCAGAAAGGCCAATAATTCCGTCAGTAAAGAACATTGGCAGTGAGTTACCTGAACTACTTGGAAATACTGGAAGTACAGTCGTCGCAAACACATTAACTGAAGTTATTGACAAACTTAAAAATCTCACAACTAATAGTGCCTCAAGTGAGACATGGAAATCTATCAGAGATGATATTCAAACAATCATTGACGAAGTTGAAAAAACAAAACTGGAAGCTACGGATCCAGTTCTTCATATGCATATTACAGATCTAGTCGAAACGTTTACGAAAGTTTCAGAACTTTTGAGTCCCGTTGCCTACTTGGAAATTCGCTTTGATGTACTCTTAAAAGAATTTCTTTCATTAGTTGAAAATATTTCAGGAAGGCCAATAATTCCGTTATTAACGAACATTGGCAGTGAGTTATCTAAACTACTTGGAAATACTGGAAGTACAGTCGTCGCAAACACATTAACTGAAGTTATCAACAAACTTAAAAAACTCCCATCTAATAGTTCCTCAAGTGAGAACTTTAAAACTATCATGCATGATATTCAAACAATCGTTGATGAAGTTGAAAAGACAAAACTGAAAGCTACGGATCCAGTTCTTCATTTGCATATAACAGATCTAGTCGAAACATTTACGAAAGCTACGAAACTTCTGAGTCCCGTTGTCTACTTGGAAATTCACTTTGACGAACTCTTAAAAGAATTTCTTTCATTAGTTGAAATTATTTCAGGAACGCCAATAACTCCGTTAGTAAAGAACATTGGCAGTGAGTTACCTGAACTACTTGGAAATACTGGAAGTACATTCGTCGCAAACAAATTAACAGAAGTTATTGACAAACTTAAAAAACTCACAACTAATAGTGCCTCAAGTGAGAAATTAAGAACTATCATGCATGATATTCTAAGAATCATTGAGAAAGTTGAAATAACAATACTGAAAGCTTCGGATCCAGTTCTTTATATGCATATTACAGATATAGTCGAAACGTTTACGAAAGTTTCAGAATTGTTGAATCCCGTTGTCTTCTTGGAATTTCACTTTGACGTACTCTTAAAAAAATTTCTTTCATTAGTTGAAAATATTTCAGGGAAGACATTTATAGTGAATCCGTTATTAGAGAACATTGGCAGTATGTTAGCTAAACTACTTGGAAATAATGGAAGTACAGTCGTCGCAAACACATTAATTCCAGTTACCGACAACCTTAAAAAACTACTTAAAGCTACTAGCGTCTCAAGTGAGACCTTGAAAACTATCGTATATGATATGCAATCAACCATTGATGAAATTGAAAAGACAAAACCGAAAGCTAAGGATCCAGTTGTTCATTTGCAATTAACACTTCTGGTCATAACATTAACGGAAGCTACGATAAATGTTAGTCCCGTTATATACGTGGAAACTCGCTTTGACGTACTCTTTAAAGAAATTCTTTCATTAGTTGAAAATATTTCAGGGAAGCGAATCATATTGATACCGTCATTACAGAACATTGGCAGTGAGTTACCTAATCTGCTTGGAAATACTGGAAGTACAGTCGTCGCTAACACATTAACTGAAGTTATTGACAAACTTAAAAATCTCACAACTACTAATGTCTCAAGTGAGACATTGAAACCTATCGTAGATGCTATTCAAACAATCATTGACGAAGTTGAAAAGACAAAACCAATTGCTACGGATCCAGTTGTTCTTTTGCATATTACGGATCTGGTCACTACATTAAAGGAAGCTATGACAAATCTCAAGTCCGTTGTCTACGTGGAAATTCAATTTGACAAACTCTTTAAAGAAGTACTTTCATTAATAGAACGCATTTCAATGAAGCCAATAATATTGGATCCGTCATTAGAGAGCATTGGCAGTGTGTTAGCTAAACTTCTTGGAAATACTGGAAGTACAGTCGTCGCAAGCACTTTAACTGAAGTTATTTACAAACTTAATGAACTCCAACCCAACGGTGCATCAAGTGAGGCCTTGAAAACCATCGTAGACGAAATTCAAGCAGTCATTGAAGAAATAGAAAAAACGAAACCCAAAATTTTAGATCAGAATATTAAAACGCAAATTGCCGATTTGATCGAAACATTAAAAAGAGCCTTAACATATTTGATTTCCATTGAAGGTGAAAATGGTTTGGGAACGCAAATGGATACTGCTTTGAATCAATTATTGGAAATTACCGGTACCATTACAAAATTGCAAATTTCTTTACCATTTGACTTAGTAGGAACTGGACACATATTCGTGAACTTACTTGGAAAACGCTTGTGTGAAATGCTTATCGATAAAAGTCAAAAGCTATTCGTCAAGTTTAGTTCCATAACAGACGATAAGGATATAAGTGCATTGATGTCTCCTACAGTACATTTTTTGTCATCAAGTATTAGTGCCTTAGAAAACATAATAAAGAATATTCCTATTGCCAGTGTTGAAAAAGTAGTTGACCCTCTGGTTAACTTGTTAAAGGATTGTCTGGCGCATATACTGGAATTATATTCAGATAGGTTTCAAGTTTATATCTCCAGAATAAAAGCTTTGGAACGTGCATTGCTACAAATGCGTGCAATAAACATAATATCAATTGATGCAAATGCTATTGCAAGGGGAGATGCGATCGATTCAATTATTAATGAGTTGAAGAATAAGAATAATAGCCCGTTTTTAGGCATTGGCAATCCCTTCGAGGTTCTTTATCCGTTTGAAATAGAGAAAGTTCAAGTCATTTCAGCTGCTATAAAAAAATTGAGTTTGAGTATTAATGCAAATGCATTATTTAAACCTTTCGAAGCAATTATCAATTCATTCATTTCTGATTTGGAAATCGCCATCAAAAGAAGAACTGCTCACTTTGCTCTTTTAATGGGACATCTGGCTACAAATCTCGACTTGGGATATCCTTTAAATCTTGATTTTGACATTAAACTAAAATATTCTATAATTAATGATATATTAAACGAAACGCCAAACTTTTCGGTAGATAAAAGAAGTGAAGTAAAATACGCTATAAATGTCACTATAAATGAAATAATAAATTTAAGCGGAAATCAGCCTTTCGGAAGAAAACTCAATAGATTAGTTGAAATAAATGCCATTCCGCAGATCTATGCCTTGCTGCAGAGCATATCAAAGGAAAAACTACATTGCGAAGATCCTGAAATAAATTGCTCTAAAAATGATTCCATATTAAAATCTTTTGATAGCCTAGGCAGTGTCACACAGGATAGTAATATATACAAGTTTATTAAAATATATTACAATATTTTAACGGGAATTGAAATTGAAGGAAGTATTGATCGTATACTACTAACAGATGTGAAAGTTGGCCCTGGTAAGATAACATATATTTATGACAAATTTAATTATTTATTTACCATTTTCTCTTACAGAAAAAATAGAGACGAAAAAAATAAACATGTTTGAATATGCCGAAATGTTTGAGGACATACCGTGTAAAATCGTTTCTCCTAACAAGCGCAATCCTTTATGGAAAATTAATTACTTTAATTAATAACACTTGCTTAAAATTTGTAAAAAGCATCCTTTTAAATTGTGCGCTGTACACAAAATTAATAAAACGTAGGTAGTTTTTGCTTATAATGTGTACTGAAAATGTAAAAATAAAATTCAGTTTTTGTAATTATAATATAGGTATGAGGCTTTATTTTATATAGCTCAAGAATAACTTAGAACATCTTCGGTCATTTGATTTTTCGAAAAAAGAGGCGAATAGTTTTTAACTTGACATATGTCCGAAGAGCATCCACTTTTCGCATTATGAGTGTTTAACAACCAAAGCAGCAGATGGCCCACCCTGTATTTTAATATGACTTTTGAGCATTTCTATAAAAATTTACTTTATCTTATGCTGCAAAGGGTATATTAAGTTTGAGCAAGCTAAAAATGTATGTAAAATATAGAAGGAGGCGTCGAAGACCCCACAATATATGATTTAGCTGCCATAGGTGTCGATTAAGACGATTTCGAAAAAAAAAATGTTGAGATAGAGATAACTAGTTTTTTTATTAAAAAATTATATCCTTATAAGGCATTCGAAAGCTTTTAGAATTCCCAAACTCTGCATTTGGTGCAGATCGATCTGTCAAAAGTATGTTTTTGGTTTAAGGACCCTATAGGGCCGATCGATCTGCATTTAAAAGAACGCAACAAGACTTGCTGGAAAATCAACGAAGTAAGTATTGGAGATTTCGACAACTTTACTAAATAGTTCAAAGAGGTAATTTCGTAGGGAAAATGTATCAACTAATTCTTACCGAAACGGCTAACAACTTACCAAATTGGTTAAACCTATCTAACCTTAGCCATATCGAATCAAATATATTATGCATAATATTCGATTTAAAATTTTTAGTTTTTTCTTGTTATTGTTGAATAAGTTCCGCGAGTTGATAGTTATCTATAATGAAAATACAAATTTCAGTCCTGTTCCTTTACATACTTGTAATAAACCTTGATAAAACACACGCTACAGGAAGCTGTCACTATTTTAGTGAGGAAAAAGTAATATCTTAAATGTTTTCAGGACTTCCCTTTGAGATTAACCTAAACATTACAATCAACAGATGGACTTTTTTGAAGCATTGTGGACATGCCAACGTGCGCAATTGTGCCTGGCCGATGTCAAAACTAAACAAGCATTTGATGAAATAGAGAAAAAGTTGATTGCGAAATGGCCACACGATTTTTGGATTGGTTTAAACGGCTACGAAAAGACTTCGTTTAAATACGTTTCAGATAACCAACAAGCGGATTATATACCACCCGACTCCGCGCTACATCTCGAAAATCCCTGCGTCTATTTAAAAAAAATCAGTAAACAGAATTTTGCTTTTTACACATCACATTGCGGAGAACAGAAGCGATTCATATGCGCGGAGTCTCAACATTGTAATGGTATCAAAGGAAATGCGACTAATGGTTATATAAAAGAGCTTACATGTGATATTGATGAATCGGAGATAGAAATTCTTGGCCTAGAAGGATTTGTTGACCATGAAAAGCACTTTTCAGGCGAAGAATAATAATTTTTCAAATTATCGGCAGTCTGTTACAAACTGCTAACGTTTTTTAAATAATCAATTCAATTGTTTAATTATATAACGAATTTTAACTTGTATACCAAATAAAAAAAAAGGATGACGTTAAAATCGGAAATAAGAGGCATTTTATTATGACTGCGTATCGACATTTGATATCACAAGCACAGATATCGAAGATCTTGGAGACAGAAAGGCACATGGTTGCATGGGCATGTCTAGTTCCATTTGTTTGTGCTCCTGATCTTCTATTACAGATAGGAAAGTGGAGACATTCCTTTCCTCATTAAATACATATGCATGGGAGAAGCAAATATTAATAAACTTAATTTCGGTTACTGGAACCTTCGAGATCTAGAAGCCACTTAATATGTGACGACCGCATACGCAATCGATTCTGGCATAACACAAGCAACTAAAACCGAAATTTCTTTTCGATTTTCGACTTTTTAGAAAATTAGAAAACATCTTTTAGGTAACTATTATTGTTTTATTTCAAAATTCTATTTGACGCAATAATCCTTACGCTGTTGTCTAATGACCGCATTTAATTTGAGGCACTGTTGTCGCAAATTATCATTATCTCCTTTAAGCACTTCAATGGTCTCCTCCTGGCGCTGTATAGTCTGATGAACACTATAGGATTTGGACACGAAATTGGATAAGATGATTAAAAAACACTGTGATTGATTCATTAGGTGCCTTACCGTTTCTGTAAGTCTTCCATTTCCTGTTTGTGTCTCTCGCTGAGCACAGCTACCTCATTTTGTATGTCCGTATGAAGATTATCCCGTAGCCGGTCCCGCTCGTTGAGTATATCGCCACACATCTTCTTGCTATGGCTTAGTTCTAGTTGGAGCTGTTTGAGCTCCGCCTGGCAATTGCGCGCATGTGCATCCGCCTCGGCCAGTTTACCACGCGTCTCAGCATATTTTTCACGAAGCGACTTTTCTACGTTCTCAGCGACATTCGCATCTTTTTCGTACTTTTCCTTAAGGCGTCTGAAAATATAAATCATTGCTTACCCCCGGAACGATTTTGATTTGCAAGCCACTTACATCAGCTTTTGGTCGTGTTCCTCACGTAACTGCAAAGACTCCGCTTCCATGCGCACGACCAGCTCGTCAATCTGTCTATCCCGTTCCGCTCTATAATGTTGTCTTATAGCGTTTTCCTTCTCCGCTTGTTCTGCCTTGTAGTTGCTTTTCCAGAGTTCAAAATCGGCCAGATATTGTTTTTCCACCGTGTTAATACGATTCTGATATTTCTCCTCTTGTTTTGCCATTTTTTCTTGCATCTCAAACTTGGCCTGCTCCAGCTCGCTTTCGTTCTCCCGCTGCGCATCCTGTCGCTTGGCCTGATAGTCGCTTTCCTTTTGTTTTAGCTCAGCCTGCATGCGTTCCCGCTCTGCGGCAAACTCCACGCATAATTTCTGCCTCTGCTCCGCCTGCAACTTTTGTTCCTCCTCCAGTTGACGCTCGAAACGTTCGCGTATGGCAGTACGTTCCTTTTCGATTATAGCCTCACGATCCTGAGCAAGGCTTTCACGTATGCTATTCTCAATTTGTTCATGCTTGACGCGTGCCTCTTCCATGGCATCCAGCAGCTGCATTTGATGTGTGCGTTTTAGTTCTGTTATCTCCTGTTGGTGTTCACAGTTCATTTTGTTTATTTCAGCCTCCAGTCCTTTGACGGTGAGTTCCTGTTGCAAGTCACGGATAAATAATATTTCTGATCCTCATAATATGACCTACCTTAATCTTCTTAGTATTTTCGCGCACCCAGCGTTCACGTCGAATCTTCTCGCCCGCTTGCGACGTTTCTTTGGCGCGTGTCAATTCTGTTTCCAAACGATGGTCCCAGGCCTGATTCTGGCTTTCCAGACGACGTGTCAGCGCTGCCACCTTTTCACAAAGCGAGCCTTTATCCTTGAGCAATTGCTCTATAAAGCCCTGATGACGCTTTACCACCTCCTCGTAGTGTAACTTTTGGTCCCGTAGCTTGCTGGCACTGCTGGATTTTTCGGCACGTAACGTCTTCTGCTTCTCCGTGCGCAGCTGTAGCACATGCTCCTTGGACATATGTATTGCATTGGCCAGCTCATTGGCACGCAAGCTCAGTGCTATGACACGACGTGCCAGTTGATGGTTGGGCAGCATCAGCAGCTCAGAAAGCCTACGAAAGACACTTGAGCTTGTAGAGATCTTTGATAGCTTTGGTTATGTACTTACTTGGGCACCTCGTCTGTTATATCGGGCTCAACAACAAAATCAACTTCGGAGCGATTGCTATCTGGCAGGGAACGACGCGTCTCTAATAATGTCTTATCGCAGCTGCTCTCCACATTGTTCAAATAGGCCAAAATATCCTTATACTTGTCACCACTTTCGGCAACGCTTCCTCCATTTTGACTGGTTGTCTCGGCCGTCTCACAACGTGAGTCCAACTTGAGATTTAACTCGCTGGGTAGACGCTCCGCAAAATTATCTAGGACAAGCCAAAGATTAACAAAATTTGCTAAGGGCATTAATGTAAAGTTACCTTGCTTCTTATCCTCCTCGATTTCTTTAATCACCGAGACAATTTCATCGTAGGTAGAGTCCCTCGAGTCATCATTAGACTTTAGTGACAACTGTGAGGCAGTATCATTACCCTCGTCCAGCTCCGCCAAGGCTTGCTTATGCATTTGCTCAACCTGCTCCAATACCTGCTTTTGTTCTTGCATGCTCATCCAACTGTCCACCTTATCCAAGTTGTATTCACTTAGCTTGCGTTCCTCCCGCAAGCTGCCAACGCTCATCGCCTTCTTTAGCTTACCAACGGTGTTGCTCTTTGCCAGCGGCTTCACTTTAGCCTTGCTTAGTTCGGGCATTGTCGGCTTAACGTTTTCCTTTTTCTTGCCCACAAATGGCGGAGCTGATGCTACCTTTAAATAATTGCTGATCACAGAATCCGCGCTGCTGTTGCTATAGCGACGTCTATCCTCCTGCATAGCGGGCAAAAAATTACTCTCGGCGCCAAAATTTCGCTGACTGCTCGTTGTCGCAGCTTTGTAGGAGTTACTAGACGCTTTGCTGGCATTGCCAATGGAATCATTGAGATTCCTAGTTTCCGACAAATTATTCTGTTTATGTTTCGAGTGGAAGGCATATTTCTCCAAATATTTGGGCAACTCTATGTTGTTCATAGGCTCCAGCGGCGCGTATTTGCTTGGCGAGCGTTCCTCCAGCAGATTCTTGGCCAATGTTGCATCCAGCTGTGTGCCTACAGCCTGCTTGTAATCCCTAATCACATTTAGCTCGGGCGTAGAGGTTTTTTGTGGCTCATCTATAGGCAGCGTTTTTTTGGTTGGTGTTGTCGGCAGCGCCAGTGGATTCGTTTCCGCATAGCGACAAGTGGGCGCATCACAGGCACACTTGACATCAGTGGCCTCATGCGTGCTGGCTGTGGAGGAGGAACGCGTGCTGCACGTGCAGTTTTCCGAAGGGCACTTGGGATACTCATAGGTTTCGGCAAGCACCTCTCCGCTGCCCGCTGCTAAAGCGCCAAAGTGCACCGTCTTCTTTTGCGCATTGGCTTCAAGTGTTTCGGCTTTGGAGCTGTTGTTATTGTGGTTGCTGTTATTACTAGTATTGTTGTTATTGTTGTAGCTAAAGCTAGGCAGTGTTAAAGGTCCTGGCGCGGAAATGCTGCTGCTGGCGCCCGGCTCCTGCTTGTCATTGTCACAGTCGCTGGAGTCCACATCATGCTGCATATTGGGCTTACTAAAGGAGACACGACCCGGTAGATCTGGCTTGGCTGTTTTTTGTAATAAAGCCGCATTGCTCAGACCTTGTGTGGATGAAGACCAATTGCTGCGTATGGCAAAGCCATTGGTCTTGTCACTCTGCGGCATGCCGATCAAAAAACGCTCCAGCTGTTCAGCCTCAGCGCTGCTGCAGGATTCAGGCGTGCGTTTGTGCAAGCTGGTGTAACTAACAGAGCGCTCGGAATGCTCGTCTGTAGAGGAGTTGCCGGCGCTGCGACAAAGCCAGGAACGTTTAATGGGCTCCTCCAGCAAGGATTTGAGTAAATCCGTGGAAGAAATGTTACGCTTTTATAAAATACAAAAAAATAAAAATCAAAAACGCCTTATTGAATAATTAACGCGCCACTTACATGCTTGGTTTGCTTCAAGTCCTTTTCACTAAAGTATGTGCTCAGTCTGCGTCCAAGCTTGGGATCCGCCGACTGTGGCCTGCCCAGAAAGGGCGACGAGCGACTGCGCTGCTGTATAAAATTTGCCGAACGAGGACGAAAAAGCGGCGCTGACTGATGCAGTGTCGTCAGCGAACGACTAGTGTATTTCGGCTTCGTTTTCTGTCGTGTGCATAGGTTTATCTGTGAAAAGGACTTGCCATAAATACTTAAGCTTGTCAACATTCGAGCTGTTTACGGTTTACCTGCGAACCCTGAAGACTTAAATCCATAATAATAGAAACCACTTGGCGCACAAACCATATAGAAAGATACCAATTGCATCTAGACTGATTTTATTTATGTGCTGAGCTGACTTAAAGTTCATGGCCAACTGTTTGACAATAAAACTACATCAAAACAGGCAACTCTATGTTTTGTCCAAAAACCGCCCCAGGTCTAATATATCGATTAAACGTTTGCTTAGGGTCAGACAAGTGTCCTGAATTGTTGGTAATATTGGTCAGCGCAAAATGCTTGCATTGCAACCCCAATATGGGCCGAGTTGTTGCTAAGTGTAGCCCAACATGTGGACGACCAAGTGCTTGGCCATATGGGCTGCCATGGTAACAACTGGCTACAACATGTGTCAACGGGTCACCCTTGGCAGGTGTTTTACAAAAAACAAAAAAAAACATTTCTGTTTGAAATGTATCTGATCGTCATAATTTTAGAGTAATATAAACAACCCCATCGCTATAAATATTAGACTTATTTATATATAGAACTGATTGTGAAATTATTCGCAATAAAAGTCCTTAAAATAATTTTTTTTATAGCCGTAAGTCTTTCGGGTGAACATTTTTTTTTTGATTAGAAAAATATACAGAATTAAATAATAAACATTTTATAATATAACACCAAAAGTGAGTCACCTTTTAAAGGTATCTTAAGAGCTTTCAAATTTTATTTAATAACTCGCTACCTAATATGAGTCACGAGACTTATTGCTTTAAAATTGATAAGCCAAATATAAAAAAAAATTAGCTTAATCTAATCTAACATCTAAATACTCAAAGCTATTCCAAAGATATGGGAAAGTTTTTATGACAGAAGCCAACAGATTTGTCACGATTTACTAGCAGATTTTTTAAATTCAATCTTTTTGCTATGGAATTCTACTCTTGATTGAACTTCAAGATCTGAGCTAAGGGAGTAGCTTAAAGATATATGTGTCGCCAAAAAAAAAGTTTATTTCTTACATACCTTTCCTATAGCTTAGTCCAACAAATTTCAAATTTTTGATATCTTTCAAATAATTAATTTCCTCGAGCATCTTAACCTAATGATATGAGCAGCATGCAAAAAAGCTACAAATATAATGGTGTCAGGTTCATATTTGAATAATAGAAAGATCTCGTACTTTAAGTCGGGCGCTAATGACCTTAGAATACATTACCACCACATTGCAAACAAATCCACGCATTGCTTCAGAGCTCTAAGAGATATTTATTACAAAACGACTTATCCATTTAAAACTTTAGGCTTTATTTTGGAAGTCCTCTGCAACACCCCTATTGAAGCTATACAATGTAACTCCGATATCAAAAAAATACAATAAACATGTCTACTATGGAATATTGAGCGATATAATCTGAAAGTTGGTTTGCTCCACCTCTTGCCATCTCTGACATCTACGCGTTCAAACGGATGGACAGACATCCTGATCTGGGTGGAAGTTGTTGTCTTACAGCTACGCCTGCAAAAGACCCGTAGTGATCGTCCTTATCATACTTTACGTAACTTTGAGAGGTTGCATACAGTTTCGGCTTGCACAAACTTAATAAATCTTTGTTGCTTCCTCTAGTTCATACTGAGGATCCTTAAGCTAAGCTAGAAATTGTTGGAGTTGTTTTTGCCCAACTACCTCCTCTACAGGCGCTTAATTGCAATCAATCCTACTCTGTTCCACGTAAGTGTGTTAGCGTGCATTCATAGTCAATCTTTATACAGACTGGATTTCTTTAACCTTCCAGTTATTTCTTCAAAACAGTTGGTAGAAGCCCAATCCGGAAATTCGTTGCTCAAATAATGAATTTTCTTCAGTATCATTCCATAGATATGTATAATAACGATTTCTGAAGAGACGAACTTTTAAAGGTGATCACTATGGAACTCAGCACTTAACTATTGAAATGTATGATGCGGAGTTTCCATAATACTTATCGATGTTTCATTGACATTAATTTTTTCCACTTTCAATGACGGATACTTGTCACGAGAAGTGTGGTATTGAAAGTTACTTTGCTGAAAATTCAAAAAGCAATCAAATTGCCCTCCAATTTTCTTTGGTCGCTAAGACGATCCGGATGAACAGGATATTTGTATGCCAATAGCCACTTTAAAGTTACAAACAAGGTAAAAATTTAGCTCTCAGTCGCAAAATATGGCCTAGAACCAAAAACGCTCCTTAAGGCTCTGTGGACTCAAAAGGTCGTAGTGTTTGGCAGTTGTCAGAGCGATCACTGCAAAGATGAGGAAGAAATTCAATTAGTATAGCACTTCTTCTATTCCTGTGAAGCACTTAGTAGACGTAGGAATAAGTACTTGAGAAATTTCTTTCTTCATAGCGGAGCTAGCGTCTACATGTCCGAGGAGGATTGCTCCTTTTAGCGTGTTTATCTCAGGAAAACGGTTTAAATAGTGAACCGGGCTGGTATTGGCCTAAATGTATTGGCTTTTTAGGAGAGCAGCCATCCTTACCTAACCTAACCTAAGACGATCTGCTTAAAAACTAGCCGAACGGTATTTTTTAGACCTGGTATGGAACATTTTGAGTCTGACGGTTGAGCGTCGCAGCTATCTGATCACAATGCTTACCGTTTATCCATTCTTCGGCGAACTTAACAGATTTCTTATCTTTTCATATTCCCAAGATATCGGTTACCAAATTTTTGAGCAGCGGGATCAATATACTCTTCTTTTTGAAACTAATAGACAATTGTTTGCTTAGAACTACTTCTACCCACTAAAGTTGCTAGCTCAAAGTCTATGCAATCACATGAGCTCGAAATGAAAATGGGAACATACCCTCTCTACTATTTTGTTAACAATCAATCAAACCACAAACACTTGACTTGAGCGAGGGGTAACGCACAAAAAAACTACATATAATAATTAATTAACTGATTTTGATTAAGGCTACAGCACAAAAACAATAAAATATTATTAACTTCAATGACAAATAAAATTCCAGCCAAAAATAATTGCCAATATCGTGGCTCACAGTAAATAGATATTTAACAAGAAAAACACTTTATTATTAATAATAATTTATTTAAATAAAGCAAATTGTTTCAAAGTAAATATAAGTTGGGCAAACAACCATTATGTGGTCTATTGGCCATATAGGCTGCCCCAACAGCTGGCTATATATACATATAGAGATGGATACTGACTGATGCAAATAGCATAAAATTAAATTTGGCAACATTTCTCGTAATAAACTTAAAAGCTAAAATACATACAATAAGCATATATACATACATTGCTTATATACTTATTGTTTAGGCCAAATGCCTTATATAGTATGTATCATATAACAAAATTGCACTAAGTTGGCCGTATCATAGCCCAAGCTAATCTGCACGCAGCACGGATGTCACCTGCACCTCATTTTGCTCATCGCTCTTGATGTCGAACTTTAGTTTGCTCAGCTCCTCCAGCTCACCATTGGCGGGCGTGGCGGGTGACTCCTTCAGTACCTTGACCGTATCCGGATAGTTGTTCTCACCGCCGCCCAGTTCTTGTGCAAAGGAAACCACCGTCTTGGGCTCATAGTTGACACCCAGTGCACCGCTTGGATCGGGCGCAGGTAGGCTGGGCTGCTCATCAGTGTGTCCGTTTGTATGGGATATGGTAATGGCACCCTCATCTGGCTCAGCATGACCATTGCCATTGGTAATAACAGCATGACCATTCTCAACAGCTGCAGCTGGTGTCACTTCAGCTGGTGCCGCTTCTCCCACAGGCGTTATTATCTCCACTTGTGCCTCCACTGCGGCAGGTGTGGGCGATAGCGGTGCCGAGGTTACAGCCACGCTCTGTACTTCCTGTGGCTGTGGCTCGGCTTCTGTCGGTTTGTCGTCATCAAGTTCACCCGCCACAGCCTTGTTAACTTCCTCAATGGCCTTGGCCACATCTTCTGGTGCCACATCATCATGCACATGACCATTGCTTGTTGGCTCGACCTGCTCGACCGGCGCGCTGTGCCCATTGCTAAGCGGCTCGGCGTCTAGCAGTGGTGCTGATGTGACCACAGCCTGCACCAGCTCAGCAGCTGGTTCTGCCTCAAGCTTGGGCTGCACCTGTGGTTCTGGCACTGTAGCTGCCGCCTGCTGCACTGTTGGTTTTTCCGCCTCCTCTTCTACAATTTTGGCTGGATAATTTGGTGCAGGCATTTCCAGCGACGGCACAACAGCCGGACTGGCCATGGTCTCCGCAAACGAGGTGCGATTTGGCGAATCCGGCGAGATCATAACATGCGTAAAGTAGCCACTGCGCCGATTCTCAAAGTCCAGCACATTTTCTTTGGCCAAACGTTCCTGTATTCTGCGTTGACGGCGTATAAACTCGGGCACATTCGCATCCTCACCCTCGACAGGAGTGGGTGGATCAGCTAACTTGGTACGGCGCAGCACCACTTTGGCCGCCTCGTTCTCATCGGTGCCATTTTTGGTGGCCCACTTGCCCACATTGGCTGGCTTAAAGACACCATTGAACTTGGTGCCCACCACAATCTCGCTCTGATTAGTGTTGGCACTCACACTCTTGTAGGGATTGTAGTTGTTGTTGACATTGGGTTGTGGTGATAGCGGATTGACATTGTCTTGAACTTTGGGTGAGCCTTTCTGTATGGTAAAATTGGGCTTGCCATGATTAATCAGCAGCTTGGTGGAGGGTGACGGGCTCTTATCCGCGCTCGAAATGCCATTGCTGCGTATTTGTAGGCTAGGTTTGTTGTTTATTGTCTCGGCCATGATTCACGATGTCTTTTATATATGTATGTATGTAAGCAAGTGTGTGTGTGTTAACGCTTTTACTTTCCTTTACGCACTCTCTTTCGCTCGCTCTCTCTCTCTCTGTCTGTGTTCGACAATCGTCTAACGGTGATCACTTTGTCTTCAGCTCTGCAAAATATATGCAAAAAAAAAAAATTAGTCAAAATTATGCAAATTTTTTTTAATAATAGTATTTGATCATTTGCGGTGAAAATATTCACGCATAACAACTTAATATCTTTGAAAATAAAATACAAATCCGATTTTGTGCATTATACGAATTGAATTCAGTCAACAGTATTAACCGCTATCAGCCAAGTTTTGCAAATTGCAGTTAACAAAAAAAAAATGAAGTTAATTTACTTTGCCAAAGTTTTGACTAACAATTAAGTTTATGCCAAAAGGTTCATCGAAATGTTTAGCTTTAATTGTGCAAAAGGCGATCATAACTTATGGAGAGTGTTTAACGATTCACATTTGCATTTAGCCAAAAGGTCTTAAATGGTCTTATTGTGTTGCATCATTAAGAGTGAAGGGTGACTGCAAATTTAAACACTCGATTCTTGAAAATAGCGTAGAAAGTTGATTGGAATGCAGCAAAATCAGTCAACACTGATGATGGTTTCTAGAAAATGAATTTTAATCGCTTTTTGAGATCATCAAGAGTCACAAGATCAATTTGGCTAAGTGCAAGAGCAAAGTTACAATGACCAGGCCCGACGAGAGAAAACAAACATCAGTTTCTAAAAAACAACATTCTAAACAAATAATAAAAATTAAAATAAGCGTAGTGGAACAACTATGTTATGACGATATAAAACAAGGTTGCGAATAAAAAATGTTTATTGTTTTTTATTTTTTTTTAACTCAATGTTTGTAAAATATCTCAGCTGAATACTCAGAATTATAACTAAAGAAAGATTTATAGGTTATTCGTTAAAATAACACAGTCTTCTAAAATAAAAGTTACAAAAATTTCTTTCGATTTAGTAATCGTGCTTTTCAATTAAAATTTTTAAGATTATATTTTTACTAACCCAATCTTGCAGAAATTTAGTTAGGGAGCTCCCCCTTCTAATTCATTTTTATGCTTCATTTGAAAACAGAATTAAATATATTTTAAGAATTCGTTCCAGTCTTTTAATATAACTGGGCGATTTAAGCCAGACCACCGTCCATTTTCAGCTTTTCTGATTCATGTAAATTGAATCAAGAACTTTTTAAACACTTATTAACTGACTAACTTACTGATTCATTTATTGATGATCAATAGACTAAACAATAACAATTAAGACACAAAACATATAAAATTAGTTTTTAGGCATGAATGACAAACTCGTGTAATCTAAGTGATAAAGAAGATTAAAGTCAATTTTCCATTTCCTACTACTTAAAAACATAAACCGAAAATGTTGATTCGCATTCATTTTTTGCGATAAGCAAAACTCACGATCTTAAAACCTTATCGTCGCGTTTTCCCAAAATTAGTTCTTTGAAAATCAGCTTGCTCCAACCGATTACTCTTGGCCTATCCGAACCACTTGTTCCTTTGAAAATTTTAAGAATATGCCCATGGAACTCATTTCCAAAGTTACCAAAGTGTGATCTAGGCGACATTACTATCGATATAGCCACTTCCATAGGATTATTCCTCTTTTACCGAAAATATTGTCGAAAACAAGCTTTTGATGCCTAATTTGTTTACCGATAAAAATGTCTTAGCTCAATTTTCCAACTTACAAATTTCCTAAGAGCTAAGCACTATTTATTTACTTGTCTATTGTGATGCTATGGAGTATCTAAAAGCCGTCAGCGGCCATCTTTAAAGGTCCGGAATACAAGATATCCTGAGGATCTCAGCATATTATTCATATCGATAATTCATATCTTCTAGTATCTTCTATCTTCTATTTGTCATGTTTTTAATGACTTCCGATGTACAAACGATCTTTTGGTTGCACTGCCCCACCTATTTATGAGAAACTAATGGAGGCAAAACAAAATGGTTCCCGATGCGTTGTTTTTTATATGGCCAGAGCTTAGCCTAGGTTAACCTCTCACTGCTCTGTTGAAGAATCTTCGCAAGTTTAGTCTATCCTTCATCTGAAGCCAAGATATCACCTAAGGGCCTTAAATCAACATATATTTTTCATTTTAAGAAAATTTTAGATGAAACCAGAACCCACCTACATATTTGTTAAACCTAACTAAAACCTATAAACTCATTTGTCTTGATTAAAAACAAATAAATATGTGCATTCAATATTGCAAAATTAATCTTTTATTGCGCCAAGTGGGCAGCTAATGAAATATAAATAATCACTTCGGAAAGTTTGTTGCCTTAAAAGCTTTTGTCTTTTATTGTTTATGACTAGTTAACAGTTAGCTGATAATTTATTTAAAGACCAAATGCTCATAAATTTAAAATAAGAAAGCGCCAAATTCAAATCAATAAAATCTTTCCTGCCAATTCAGTTGATTTCCTGTCACAAACATTTTTTCGTTCACATGACGTATGCGTAATGACATAACACAGCAGCACAAATGCATAGCAAGGTCACACAAAGCTCATTGTCATAGAAAACAACAAACAAACAAAAAAACAAAAAAACAAAACAGACAAACAAATGCCATTGATTGTTGATAAAGTCAAGCTTAAATATCAATCAATTTGGGTGTGTTCTTTTTTTTTTTTTTTTATAAGTCATTTTTCAAAGTTCATTTGTCCATTTTGATAGAAAGCAAGTGAAATTCAGTGGCGCTTAGCTGCAGCAGTTCCAGCCACATGATTATTATTCGAAAACCTCAATTCTCATATCGATCAAATATTATATGCACATGTGACTGGTTGACTGGGCTGACTGGGCTGACCGGTCTGCCGTTTGGCCTTATCAGTGGGCCAAAACACGTACACGATCAAGGCGTTGATAGAAGGCGGCATTGAAAACAGCCATACTGACAAGTACAATTACAACAAGTGGGTAACCGTTGATAGACGGCATAATACGACTTTAAAATACTCTGTAATTAATTTAGTTTAGGTTTTCATCATTTGAAAAAACATAAGTCTGCATAATTGTGGAAAGCTGTTGAGGCTTCAAAACGGATGAGCTATTTTTAAATGATTTTTATACCCTGTACCGTATGGTACCAAAGGTATATTAAGTTTGTGCAAGCCGAAAATGTATGTAACATATAGAAGGAGACGTCGGAGACACCCCAAAGTTACCTAAAATATGATCAGGGTGAATAGAGAAGTCGATATACCCATGTCCGTCTGTCCGTCCGTCCGTGTGAACGCCTAGATCTCAGAGATGGTAAGAGCTAGAGTTACCAAACTTTCACATTAGATCCCATATTATTCCATAGGAGGCAAGTTTATTTCATTTTTTTGATATCGGGAATAAATTATATAGCTCCCATGGGGGTGTTTGAGACGACCTCGACAAAAAAAAACGTTTTAGATGAATAATTTGTTTGTTTATGAAGATATCGTAACCAAATTTGGTATTCGAAAGTTTTTTATAGTTCCCAATCACTGTACCAAATTTGATCGAAATCGATTGACTATATCATATAGCTCCCATAGGACCGATCGGGCAAAATAACTTTTTTAAAGAAAAATTCGCTATATTTCGTTTTTTATTAAAGATATCGTAACCAGATTTGGCGTTTGGAAATTTTTTAGACCACTTAAGCAATGTGCCAAATTTGAACAAAATCGGTTGACTATATCATATAGCTCCCACAGGTCCGATCTTCCAAAAAATCGATTTTTTAACTAAATTTGTTGTGTTTCGTTTGTTTGTTAAGATATTGGGACCAAATTTGACATTCGTGAGTATTTAATAGTTCCTAAGCACTGTACTAAATTTAATCCAAATCGTTTGACTAGATTATATAGCTCCCATAGGACCAATAGGTCCAAAAACACGTTTTTTATACAAAATTCGATGTGTTTTGTTTGTTTGTAAAGATATTTGAAATAAATTTGGCATTCATATCTTTTTTAAGGTATTTAAGCACTGTGTCAAATTTTTTTGAAATCGGTTGACTATATCATTTAGCTCCCATAGAAACGATCGGTCAAAAAAAAAATTTTTGCTTAAAAATTCTTCTGTTTTTGGTTTTTTGTGAAGAAATCGGACTTTATTACAAGCTAGTGGTACAGGGTATCCTAAAGTCGTCCGCGCCCGACTTTACGTCAGCCATTTTTTTTGTAAGGATACGATTTTAGGTATATATTGTGCTTCCTATTTTCTAGAGCTAGGCCAATTCCCGAATTAAATTTAAGTATTGGTGGTTCTAATGGGAATTCGAAATTCTACGTCCGCCAAAATGGAATCCTCTGCATAACTCTTTGCTTCATCAAAACCAAAAAAAGTGAAACTTAGGGAAGGTTCCTCAAAGTCATTGATTTAAAGAATATTTTAAAAAGGGATCCTGTTCAAGATCCTCTCCAAATTAAAATAAAGATAAGTTTAGGCATTAGAAGGTTCCTCAAAGTCACTGACTTGCGGAAAATCCAATTAAGTTCTCAGAGCAACTGCCATATGGCACCAAATATAATAATAGTCTTTGCGACACAATTGAAATCAAAGATCATTCATGTCTTTTTCTACCCTATATATGGAGTATATAGCGATGATAGCTTGGCAGGAAGGCAGCAAGGTATGTGGTGATCTTAAGATTTTCATCTTTTGAAGCTTTCCCCATCTCAATAGATTAATTTTGTCATACTCCTCACTTCGCTGCCTTACTACTTTTAGATTACTTCTTCTAAGTGTTACATAAAAATATTTCTACACTTACTTAAGCTGCCCCTTAGCCTCTATGTATACACTATAATCTTTTTCGTTGCACTCAACAATTGTAATTTAATTAAAATTTGCAATTTATTGACCACATCGAAGTTACTATAGCCGACTAGCTATAAATTCATACGTGCTTTCAATTAGTATATTTAGATATGCCACATAGCAAAAGGTCGCAGCAGGTTTGTTTATTTACTTTTTCAGCTATTTATAATGATTACAACGTTTACTATATACACTTAGTATATATGTGCATCGTATATACTTTATAACGTCTGGCAGAGCAGTTCGCATATTGACTCAGTGACTTAATTATTCATGCAGCTCCAGGCAGCAGTCGAACGTGCATTAACCAGTTAAATTGTATCTTTTTATCTTTGCATACTCTTTAAGAGAGTATTATAGGATATTGGTGTTCAATTGACAGTTGTAGTTTTTTCACTAGTATGCATTATTTTTAACGAAAAAAGTCTTTGAGAAATGAGTAATTACTTCTATGAGAAGGTAAAAATTTAATTTTTCTGAAAGTATTTTTCTTCCCTTTGTCCATCAAGTGCTCTTAATAGCGGCGCTTTAAGATAGGATATATAAACTGGATAGTTTCTCAACAATTTATAAACCAATCAATCTTTCAAGCGAGACAGCAACCCCCTTCTAGCTATCGAGATGACCTTACCAGCTAAACACATCAAACATGATTGATTTTATGTAATAAAATAATATTGTAGCAATAGAAAATATTATTAAAAATTAACTTAAAAAAAATGTTATTATATTTAAACAGAAATTTGGTTCAAATTTATGAATTCAGCTTCTTCCAAAAAGTAGAAATGCGTAACGGATGTTTAGGCCTTAAAAAAAAAAACAAAATGTGAAAAAAAATCGATACATTCATCGATTTGTAAATAGAAGCCGATAATATATTTTTCAAATATATAGGTATACGATATTATTTTTTTGATTCATTTATAAATTTAAAAATTTTGTGGAAAATTTATTTGATATAACTTTACTCTTTTTCGGATAAAAAAAATATGTTACTACATTATCTGTCATTCATTTCAAAGCTTCACCTTATAATCTTAATATATTTGCGCAGGTTTAATAAATATTTCGAGAATTCTATCACGTTCTTGGACTAATGTCTACCCAAAAGAAGAATTTTGGGAAAAAACATAAAATATTCCAAAGAAATCAATAGAAATGCTTTCCTTTGAAAATAAACTATTAGAAAAATTTAAACAACTTAACAAAATTCTCACTCATAATTCGAAACATCCCTGCCTAAGGTAGATAGTCTTCGACACTTATCAAGTTCATAACATTATTAAATCACTTTACAAATGTCTTTTGTAAAATAAAGGGTGGGCCATCTGTTGGTTTGGTTATTAATCGCTCATAACTGGAATCATACCCATTCAAATTTGATGCTCTTCGGACGTATCTCAAGTTCAAAACTAATCCATTTTAGTCATGGATCCTTAAACAGGCGAAAAATGCCTAAAAGCGTACTATCAAAATAATTGCTCCATGGAAAAAATATAGTTAAGGCCAACGTAGTGCTAGCCAAGGCTGACATTTGGGCGATAGTTGTTTTTCATTCATATGAAGGCAACAGATGGCGCACCCTATATAAAGATTCTGACTGGAGTATATTTTAGACAAAAAAAATTTATATTTTTCTCTCTAAAAACACTTTTGCCGTAGTTTTCACTATATTTGGAAAAAATTGGTTTTTAGAGTCAACGATTTTTTATTAATAATTTGGATCATTTTTTTTAAACTAGAGCGCCATCTACTGGCGTGGCTCACAAAGCAACGCTCCTGTCACGTATATCTGGTTTAAAATACCTTTATTTCTGCTATGAGTATTACAATGTTCAAAAATGTACATCTTATATAAAAGAGAGATATTTAAATTGGACAGTCCAAAGAATATATGTTCATAAAACTTAAAATAAATTAAAATGGCAAGAGAATATACACTTCGTTGCAGCAAAATAAGCCTACTAGCTCTTTTTTATATTTTTATTTATTTGTTAAAAATAAAAGCCTGTTGACAAACAATTAAACAATGTCTGCCAGCTAACGATTAATCTAAATTTACAATTACACAGCTCAACAATTGCCAAATAAAACGAGTCTTTAAACTTTGCCGAACTTTTTTTCAAGTTTTTTTTGCCCTGTAGGTGTGCGAAGCCTTAATTATAAATAAATATACACTGCGCAAATATGCAGCATTTTGTTATTTTTTAAACTGACAAAAACAAATATGTGTTTAAACAATATAATCGAAAAAAACACACACGGTAGTTAAATGTTTATATGCACAAGTTTTTATATTTTTTGTAGCATTTCATTTCTTTGTTTAAATTGACTTTTTCTCAGCACAACTTTTAATTTGGCTAGAAAATATTTTAATAATATATATTTCAGCTCATGATTGAGTAAGCTTTGGAGTAGAACCCATTTGTTATTATAAATCGACCTTGAAATGACGCTGTGCATTCAACACGATATGGCCGAGAATGGCTTAGAGTTTAATATTTTTTAAGTACATTGTGATTTACATAAAATAAACAGATGAATATTTTAAGACTTTGACAAGCAGCTGCTGCAAAATTTTTTTTTTTAGATTTAGAATTATTAAAAATTCAACGTTTTTTGTTTCGATATAAGTTGGAATTTGTAATGCCAATCAGTTGGCAATTGTAAAAAAATTATTTTAAATTGCGATGAGTTATAATTTATAATAAGTTAAAGCAGTTCTATGAGAACAATGTTAAGATCTATGCAAAAAAAAAACTATTGAATGCTAAATATAAGTCTCATTTTGAAAAGACTTTCCTAAGATATGGATTTAAAAACTATTTTAAGAAAATCAGCAAATCTCTGCAAGAAAGTGTAAGAATTAACGAAACTTGTAAAACTTGAAAACTGGAGGACTATATATCCTAAGCTACAGGAAGATAAATAAAAGAAGTAAATTAAATTTAATTTAAAATATAAAGGTGAACAGGGCCTGCCCAATACAATAACAAGAAAGCGTTTCCTCGGAAACGTCCTATGGCTTAGAAACTGTTCGATGTTTTTATCACATCAATAGCCAATATAAGGGTGGGAAATCTTTCGGCTTGTTTGTAAACTACATTTTATTCATATATTTTTCAACAAAATTTGGGCAAATTTATACACCAAATGCAAGTTTGGAACTACTCATTTATGTATGAAAAATAATATCGCCGCAATGGCCGCCGCGGCTGGATTGAAGCCATTATGCGAATATCGATTTTCCGATGACATTTTTTATTTACGAATTTTTGACATAAATCGAAGAGCATCAAATTTTGACACGTATGTGCCGAATTCTTTGTTTTAAACAATCAAACGTACAGATGTCCCAGCCTATATATACACTGTACTAGGGGTAAACAAAATGTATATAAAGTGCCATAGAAAGCATCTTCTACTGGCCCTCCCTATATAAACACTGTACTAAAAGTAAACTAAATGTATATATCGTGCCAAAGTAAGCATCTTCTACCCTATAAAGTATATTTTTACTTAATCAGCATGAACAGTCTAAGAATGTGCTTTTGTGTAAGAAACTATAGAAGCCAGCGAATCCAAATTTTACCAAAAGTTCCACATGGACCAAATAAGTCAATACATGCGAATATCTGAAAAAGTTCTCAATAAATCTCAAGAATGAAAACTCAATTCCAATCTGCATATAACTAAACACTGTTGCTAGCTGTAGCAAGATAGTGAGAAACCCAAAGACAATTTTGATAACAAATCTCATCTAGGTCACACACTATATACACATCTACTAATTTCGTATAAGAATTAATTTTAGGTTCGACCTATTTACAAGATTTTGGTTAAACATGTGTTAAACTGTAAAAAAAACAATCAAAATATGGTAGGGCCAACTTTGTGAGCAACAACAACAAAATGTGTTAAACGACAAAAAAAAAAACGTTGTCTAGCATTTCTTTTGTATATAATCTCGAGACGTTTCTCTGCCGGTTGAATTATGTTTTTAACCTCTTTCGAAGGCGTGTGTAACCAAACACAACTACTTTGGTGTTGTTGTTGTCGTTGTCAACTCGAACAACAAATTGCAATGTGTGAACAGCCAGGTTTACTACACAATTGCAATCTCGTGGCCAGATCTGGCGTCTGAGCTGGGAAATTTCTTACAAAAACATCTTACCAACATATAAGTAAGCCATGTAGGTGCTATGCCGCTGACTATAAATAATAAAAATGTGAATCAGTCAGAGCGCTGCTCAATATTGGGATACACTGCAGCCATTTAAAAAAAAAGAATTAGAAATTTGCAAAAAATTTCCTTTGATGTATTGAGGAATATGGGGAATCTGTCGCAGCGCTACTCAATATTGCAATACACTGCAGCCATTTTGTGAAAAAAAGTAAAAATTTGGTAAAAACTTGTTTTGATTGAGGACAATGGTGCAGCCGTCAGAGGGAGGCTCAACTTTGTAATACGCTGCCTTTCCCAAAAAAAATAAATTTTTGGAAAAATTTTACATTTTCACTTGAATTGTGGAGAAGTTTTTATGGGCTAGAGGGATGTATTGCAAAAATGTCAACGTAAGCTTGTTTATTAGGCTCACATGAGTCTATATAGTGAACTCAGTGGTTCTATCTAAATCTATCTACATTTTTGACTATATCATTGGAATTTATAATTTTTGCAGAACTTTTGCACTATTCCTGGTACCAAAAACTTTGCCAAATTTCGATAATTTGACTTTTGTAATGGAGTAGATATCGATATAAATCTTTAAAGATCTACGGCCACACTGGCCTTATGTTACCAATGTACTCAAGTATAAGATACAACCAATTTGTCATGCCTATTACGACCTGTACAAATCTAATATACCCCTAAACCAGGGTATTACCCAGTGCACAAAAACCCGTTTAATAAAACACATTATTATTTTTCAAAAATTCATGCGTCATAAAAACAATTGCCTTTTTTTTTGTTGGTTAATCTTATCAAGTAATAACAATAGCAACAACTTTTGGCAATAAAAGCAAAATGATAAGCAGACATAATCCAATAAAAAAAATACCAAAAAAATTGTATTTAAGTACATAGATGGCACATGGAACGAAGCAAAGAATTTAAGGCAACTGAAGATTACCTAATCATGTGATTATTGGTCCGTACTAACGCACAAAAGAGGCACAAATCAAAAGAAAGTGAAAACTTTTTTTTGCATAAACTTGAAACTAAATAATAAAAATTAAAAATATCAAAAGAAAAAAAGAAATAAAACCGGTGGCAGAGGCAACCGCAGCGGGTTCAAAGTACTACGCGAACTATGGGAGCTGCACATAGATACTTTTTATTAGTTTGCCTATTAATGTGCGTCGTTGTAGCTGCGTTTGTTGTTGTTGTAGCTGTAGCTGTTGTTGTTGTTGTTGTTGTTTGGCATTTAAATTCAGCTGAGCAAACTTGATTATACACAGAGAGAAAAACAGCGTTTGAAAAATTTGTTTTCAAGCAATACGAAAAATGTGTGAAAAGTTTTGTCCTTGAAATGAGTACTATTTGTACTTGATCAATAAGTAAAACATACTTGAAATAGACGTAATATATTTGGAGTGGAATACTCAGCAAAAAATATACGCTCTCAAAATAAGCTTTTTATAAGAGTCCAAAACATTTGGGCGTATCCAACCAACAATTTCTTATGAGTCAGGTTAATATACAAAATATTCACTTTATTCTCTCTGGAAGTCTTAAATTCTGATATTTTTGATGATATTTATACAATCTTCTTTCTGCGCAAAACGTTGTAAGCAACGGGATGTATAAGTGTGCATAGGTTGGACGAAATGTCATTTATAGAGTGGATGTATGCTGTGAAATATTGCGAAGGAAGACAGGGTCAAATATCATATACTGATAACGCACAGTTTTTTGTCAAATTCGGGTTGTTTAACGCGATATTTCGTTATGTATACGGACGGACGGACGAATGAAAAAAAGAAGAGTAGAACTATTTCTCCTGATAAATTTTATAGAAACAATTTATGGCCTAGTCCATTTCATTTTGTGACATATATTGCACAAGTTTATTATATTATCATATTTAAATATCTTGTGCCAACTATTTCAGGACATAATAAAGGCAAGAGTGCCTTGATGTTAAATTTAAAATGCTTTCTGCAGCTCAGCTTCCAAATTCCAATTCTATTTAAGTTTGTGCTCATTTATCGATTTAGCAAAAAGTTCAGCTGGTTTTTTGCTCAAATCGAAAATTTCTAAAAATAAATTCTGAGGTTTCTGGAAGCTTCCACATTTACGCTTGGAAAAATCAGTTTTTAATTCGATGAATTTGCGCTATTATCCTGCATGAATTCTCAGTGCAATGCTATGCATTTTTTCTCACTGTGTAGTGTGGAAAGTGCTTGTTAGCTTTAACCACAAAACCAGACAAATTGACAACAAGCCAAGACTTTTACTTAGGACCTCAGCCAGCCGCATCGCAAATAAATTTATGCATTTTTAAAAAGGCAATAATATCTAAAAGCTAGCCGTCTGAGTCACATGTAATTGAGTCATTGGTCAAAACAACAAGAATTTCTGTACTTGACAGTAACTTAAGTAGTATGTGCCGAACCGTCAAAACAATTTACAGATACACGCTAATTTGTAACACTTGTATTATTTAACGGCGCATAAGAAATGTCAAAGTCATGGCCAATGTTGGCTTATAAGCGGCTACAAGTTTTTGCACTGGCCAACACAGCGTATGCGCATTATTTATAATCACATTGAGTATGCTTAAAAACAATTTACACGTTAGCAATTTTGATACACACACACACACTGATTGTAACTGATACCAAGTCTTTGGAGACGGCACACACCTATGGCTATAACTGTTGTCGTCCGCTGCGTAAAAAGCGTTACCGTAAAACGCCAAAACGTAACTAAACCAACTTCAAAAGCAACTCAGGCGCCTGAAGTCCCCAATGCCAAACAGCGGCAACGACAACGACGACGACTCTTTTAAGCCAAACGTCGTATGCCGACGTCGTCGTCGTCGTCGTTTGGGCCAACTTATCACCACGAACGACAAATATGCACACACACACACACACGCATGCATACGGCTGAATAAAAATGCTCGTGCGAGGTGGCAAAATAAATAAATAATAACTGAACAGCAAAATATGGTAAAATGCAAAAATAATACAAAAAAAAGGTAATACAAAAAAAAAACGAAACGTAATTTTTGTGAACAACTAAAAAGAGCGCTTAATATCTAGACAATGCCCTAAAGGCACACACACAGACGCACACACACGCACTTGTGGTGCCTTTTGGCATGCATGTATATCGTGAAAGGTGGCAAATGGAGCGGCGCTTGTTTTGATAACATTTTAATTTAATAACCGAAATTATTATGCATAATTTGCAAGCCCAACTTTCACGTCACTTCTCTCAAGCCAAGCCTCTCTCCATCTCTCCAGCTCTTAAGTAAAACACTTGGATTTTGTTAAGTTTTTACTAAAACTAACAAACCGTCTAAATTAGTTTACACTTCCGACACTTGACACAAATTGACTTGTTCAAATATTTGCCAATATGCGTATACTTAATTTTTGATAGACAGTTGACTCAATTCTGCACTTCAAATTGATTAAAATTTAACAACTACTGTTTGGACTTATATACGTATTTTTTTAGCCCGGTAGCTGTCTTTATTGGTATCTGTAATTGATTTTGTCATCATTTATTTCGTTTTTAAGTGCTTTTAAAAGTTTTGCAGCTGAATTTTGAAAATCTGTTTTTCCAAGAAGCTTTTCAGATTTTACATTTTTAGCGCTAAAATTATTTATAAATTAAGCTATCTAAGGCAAATAAAATTCATTTTAAAAAAGTTATTTCTGTTAAATTTTAGCTTAGAGAGCGCGCTTAGAAAATTCTTACAGGATAATTGGATATTTAAATAAAATAATAAAAATGCAATATTTATCGTAAAATTTATTGAAGGTTGAATTTCTGTTGGTTATAAAAATTAGTATATAGCTAATTTTTAATACAAAGAATTATTTATGCATGTGAGTTTGTTAAGAGCGAAACTTTCTAGTTTATGGCTGATATTTGTCAAAAGAATTATTATAGCCCATTATTCCTCACTTCGAATGCTCATTCATTAGAATTCTATGGTATTTCACTTTCTGCGCAAGTATTTCAAAAAATATGATATAGTCAGAGTGGTATGCGACCAAACGATACCCTGAAAATGTATCGACTCGAGCTCATACACAACTTTTGGTAAATCTCCTAGGCGCCAATAATGAACCTTGAATCTTTGGTCTCAGCTTTTACACCAAAAAAATAGAGTGTACAAGTTCCAAGCATTTCTTTTAAGCACAAACAACAAATTAAATATTTCGCAGTATACCCCGCCATATCGATTTGATAACTTCGACTGTGCCAATTTTAGTTCCATGTGTTTGTTTGATTATAGTCAGAGATAAAGGCCAAGTGTATTTGCTTTTCAACACGTAACTTTTTGGGCCGAATGCTTTGGCTACCGTCAGTTGCCAGTCGGCCGGGCGGCTGTATGTCCGTTAGCCTGGCAGACAGTCAGCAATTATGCTTAAACATACATACATATGTATGTACAATACCAAATCATTTTTCGTTGACCATGAAAATGTTGCAGAGCAGAGAGGGAAAAACAAAAAGCCGTTTGACTTGTGTGCTGTGAGCTGCTTTTGAGGAGTGGTCAGGTGCGGTAGATTGTGGGGCATGGGGCATATGGTATGTGTTATGAGGAATATGGTACGGGGGCGCCCCGCGTATCGTTAGAGCGATAAACGGTATCTGCGTTATATACACTTATAAATAAGCCAACGATGTGCATATGTATGTATATACTCGTATAAGCCTTAGACTTGTTTTTGTTTGGTTGCGGTGCTTAGAATAAGCCAGTTTTGTAGAGTCGTCTATCAAAACAGCGACTGCAAAATGCTACCAGTTCAATATTTACACATCATTACTGCTTCAATTGCTTTTGTTGTATTTCTAATGACATATTCGAGTGCGATTGAATAACACTAATTGACGCGCACGCACACTAATGCTAGGTTCACATTGACTCACGGCGCGTCACAATTTATCATTTGCAGGAATGCAAAGTTTGTTATTTGGGGTTATGTAGACTTCCTGGCCATAGCTATCACGATTTTTAACTAACTTAATGCCGCTGCTGTGTCATAACAAATCATGAACCGATCATGATTTTTATGCCATATTTTTTTATGCCAAACGAATCGCTGTAGTTCAGTGTAAGCTTAGCATAGCGCGCAAATTAACTGCGCAACCTTGACAAAGAAAATAACCGTTTTGTAGCCAAATTGTGTGCAACGTTTAAAGAAAATTTTGCAAAAGCGCGCAAAAAGTTTTAAATATATTAATTATTTAGCTTGCAATTATTTGTAACGCCATTTATTTATCAATTTTAATTGCTCGCTCATACGAAATTAGGTTAATTTACGGTTCACGCAATTTTGTTGTTGTCTGTGTTTTTTGTTTTTGGCATATTTTCTTGTCATTATTTTTTTTTTCTATTTCAATTAGCGAACATGCCTTATCAAATACACAATGCCGACAAGCCGCATATCGCATTGATTGACTTAATTATGCATAATAAATATAATACATACTTTTCTATTTTTTGCACTTTTTGATTGCTTTCTTTTCTTTTATGGAATTTTGTAGGGGAGCAGTCGCCAATTAAAATGAAAATTACTGCTGCCTTAGCATTGACCAAATATATTGGTCACTTACTGCATTTGCATAATAAATTGAAATTTTTAACACAACTAAAACGTACAAATTGCCTGTGTTATTTTGTTGTTCGTTAAGCACTACGCGGGCTTAACTTTCGAAACTTGACTTAACTTCAAAGTTGGGGCTTGCAGCGCAAAACGCTCTGCACAGGCGCGTAACGTGTTTTCAACTGAGCATCAGCGCGCTCGCGCAGCATGAGCCACTGGTAAGCAGCAGCGGCGGGCAACACAAAATAACAACAATAGCCAGTTTTAATGAATGAAAGCGTTATTTGGTTATTTTTTTTTTTTTTTTTGTGTAGCAATACCAAACAATGCGCGCTTTTGTGTGTACCTACAATAGCTGTCCTTAGAGGCTACAACAAAGCCTATGCAAAGCCAACAAAATAACGTTCATCTAAATTTTACTTTGTAAAGTGCAAGCCAGTGCAAACGTAGCACGTTTAGAACTATCGATAACAGATATATCGCCACTGTGAAAAACTTGCCTGTTTGCTGCCGTTTGCAACACTAAACACACAGCTGACAGCCTGTAAGAAGCAGCAGTAATTTGCAATCGGTACAATTTGTCGTTGCGCATAACAATAAAGAAAATCCCGTATTCCGAACATGGCTGGTGCTGGACGTGAAGCGGTCAAACGTGCCGTGCAGCAGGTGCGTCCTATTTTGTCTGTTGATCGCGAGGAAGCGCGTAAGCGTGCTTTAAATCTATACAAAGCATGGTACCGTCAAATCCCTTATATTGGTAAGTGTATATTGTTATGTCATCAATTGGTCTTTTCCATCGATATATAAACAATTGTTGTTAAACAGTAATGGACTACGACATACCCATGAGCGTGGAGCAGTGCCGCAGCAAGCTGCGCGAGGAGTTTTTGAAACAAAGCCATGTGACCGACATACGCGTCATTGATATGCTGGTCATTAAGGTGAAAGAGTTTGCGTGTATTTGTCTAAACTCCAAGCTTAAAGTATTTTTGCAGGGCCAAATGGAGCTGAAAGAGTCTGTTGAGATCTGGAAGCAAAAGGGTCACATTATGCGTTACTGGAAAGAATCGCAGGAACCTAAGCCAACAGACTTCCTCTCAAAGTTCATCCAGGGCGTTAATTAGTTTGTCTACGAATGCTTTAAAAAAAATTAGTCTAAATACACACAGCCACTAAATTTGAAATGTATTTGAAAACTGCGTTAGTTTTTTTTTGTGCGCGCTTTTTAAGCGCTGGTTGTTTTTTATTAGTTACTTCAAAAATATCATGTTTTGTACGAGATATACAAAAATTTGACGCTTGGTGGTTTTCTCGGTGCAAAAAAAAAACATTTTTTCAAATCCAACGAAAAAGTGTAGAAAGGTTTTTGTTTGTAAAAAGTATGGGCAGTCTTCTAGCTCTCGTTAGCTATCTTCATTTTATCGAATTACAGTCATCATTAATCATTGCTTCCAGGCTTAAACTCTTGAGGGAGGTAAATGAACTTCATGGTATCAATTCCAGCAAGTGATCTAGCGAGCTATTAGAAAAGAGATCTTGCGTAATTCCATCATAATCGACACCCAGGTTCTTCAGCTCGCTAAAGCAATCCTCACTGAAGCCGGGTATCTCCAGCGAGTTGTTGCTTTTTGAAAATGCATCATGCCGATTAACATAGCCAATACGTTCGCGAAACATTTCAGCTAGTTGCTCATCGCTTAGCTCAACGGCATGTACTTTCTTGGAATGTTGACGTATTCTGAAAATACAAAATTGCAGCTGTAACAACATTTTAGTTTTTGTGTTTTTTTTTTACAACTTACTTGTTGCGACAAGTAAACTCCTCCTGACACTCCTTGCATTTGTACGGATAACCAGTGTGCTCATATTGATGCTGTCTTAGACGTGCACGCGAAGATGTTTCAAAGTTGCAGTTTTCACAGCGCCAAACTTTCTGCTGATGCTTACGCTGCTCATGTTCACGGAGCAGTGCAAAATTTTGAAACTGGCTGCCACAAAGGTCGCAACTGACCTGTTCATCATGTACATGAGTGCGCTCATAGTGGACCTTCAACTCGGCTGCATTCACATAGTTTAAATCGCATTGATCACACTGAAAATGCCGCTCCGAGTGGCGCTTGCGATGAATGGTCAACGAATCGGCGTTCTTAAAAATCTTGTGGCAAATCTCGCACTCGTGCACGGTATCGACGGCATGCCTTTGCTGTAAATGAAGTTCATACTTGCGCAGGCTGCTGCATTGTTCCTTGCAGAAGGTGCACTGGACGGGTTGAGTCCCCTGGCAAAAGCGTTGATGGCTCTGCAGGCTGGACTTTTGGTTAAACACCTTCTGGCAGGTGCTGCAGACATGCTGCTCACTACCATTGCTTAAGTTAAACATAGAGGGGCTGCTGACCGTGGTAGAGTGCATGCGTGTATAGTGTGTACGCGCAGAGCGTTGATCTTTAAAAACACGCGGGCAGGCCGGACAGTTTTGCTGCTCATAACAGTACATTTCTACATTAAGGTAAGTAGAAAAATGTGAATTATAAAAACAAAATAGTTTTTAAATTATGCTTACCAAAATCACCATCAATTTTATGATGCTCAATAAGATGCTTCTGCATTTCTGCTCTTACTTTAGTTTCAAAACTATTGCAAGGTCGACATTTAAAGGTTTGATCTAGTTTAAACAAACAAATTATTATTACTAGATACATGTACATATATAAATGTTATTTGCATACTTTTAGTCAAACCAATAATATCGTCCTCGGAGGCATCATAGTTATGCATGCGCTTATAATGTGTACGCATTTGTTTGGCCTCAGTGTATGTAAATTTGCAGAAGCTACATGAGAGCACAGGCACGTTGGGATTTTCCATATCAGTACCTAAATAGTAATTATATGATATACTTCTGCAGTTTCGCTAAAGAACAAACTAATAGCTTACTGTTTGTTGTAGTCGGCTGTGTGTTGGTCGCATTAGCCTGAAAAGCTGTCGAACCAGACTGGCTCAACTCCGTACTATAGGCTACAAAAATTAGGAAATCGTTATACATACTTTACATGTAGTTAAGTGCAACTTACAATTAAGCAATGTGACCTTGATAGATTCAATTGATTCAAGCTCTTTTGGCGTTTGGCCCGCATTGGCATTGTCGTTGAGCGTCATAAAGAGCGCACGCTGTATTAGATCACTTTCTGCGTCTGGCAAATCTGACAAATCGCCATTCTTGTTGTTAAAATTATAGTTGTTATTATTTTCACCGCTGCCGCCGCTACTTGTGACAATATTGTTGGCGTTTATAATACTATTGTCAAAAAATGTTTCGCTGTTTTTAGCATCAGATCCATCGTTCTCATCCTCCTCATCAAGATTGTTGGTGTCGTATTTAACATCGAATAAAATGACTGCAAAGTAAGCTTTTAAATAAATACGTACAGTAAAATCATTAGTTTGACTCACTATCATCTTCTTTGGGCGGCTTATTGGAAAAGGAGGCATCATTATCCAGCCGAGGAATTTTGGCACCACGCATGTACAGCACATTTTCCTCAATAGGCGCCGTTGTGCCACCATAGGTCTCGACAAACTGTTCGAATTCCTGGCTAAATTGATTCCACTGCAGCAGTTCATTGCTAGCCTTGCGCTTTAGTTCTGATTCTGGTTTGGGCAGCGGCGTCTTTACTTTCTGTGCCTCAGCATGCAGTTTCACATCCGACTCCAAAGCCATTTCGACAAAATGCATGGCCACCTGCAACGCACGGCAGCAACGTGTACAAAGCTGCATGGGCCATTTGTAGCCCCCGGGACTCTTGACGTGCACTGCCAGGCCTGTGCATTGCCGAAAACTTTGAGCATAGGTACGAGTATGTTGCAAGTCTGGTACAAAGGCATCAATCTTAACAGTGCTACGATTTATTGAAAGACAAGCGCGACATTTGGATTTGTTGCTATGCGACTGCTTAACATTATTGCCTGGTGGCTGTAATGCCGGAAGCGCAGAATTCGCAACGAGCGCCGTGGTCGCCATTGGCACCACCAGTGCGCTCACCTTCTAATTTTATATTCTACAGATGCGTTGGAGTGCCGCTTCTGTACCTTTTGCGTTAGAGTGTATTTCGCTAATGTATTTTAATAGTTGTTTAACTTTTTTAATTGTAGCGCATAAAACAGTTCCGTTGTTTCTTTTTTCGCTAAATTTATTAGATATGTGCAAATGGAACAATGCAATAGTGACCTTTATCGATTGTTGTACGTTGCCAAACACGTAATTTTTTCGTTCACAGCTTTTACCGATAGATGGCGCTGATGTATATGCACTGAAAAAAAGCCTTATACATACGCTTCTACCATACAATATGGAACTATATTTCAACAAACGGAGCCTTCGAGTTCTACAAATAGAACCAACATTTCGTTGCGCTTGCTGCCTCCCGCCCGTACCAACAAGCGCCAATCTGAATTTAAGTGAGATGCGCATTCTATTTACATATTTGTATGATTGTTTATGCTTTGGTTTTACTAATCCAACGGCTGCGGATGTACATATGAATGTCTTTCCCAATTATTTTAAGCCTTAAAATTTTAAAACCCTATCGTCAAATGTATAATAAGAGAGTTATTTTTAATGAGCGTTTTATATACATATGTATGTATAACAGAAACTTGACAACTTCTATCAATTGCAAATTTTGAAAAGATCGATTATTTTCTATTTATATAAGTAAATTTACAAAATGCAACTAACTTGCATGCTTTCTAAACCTAAATAATAATATTTACAACAGCTTCCTCTAATTCAGCACGCTGTTTCTTTGCTGCTGCAGCTTCAACTGCGGAACGCCGCAATAATTCGCCATTTCCTGTGAATACTCTTAGGTCATGGGGATTTGTGTAGCCCACATTAGCACGATATATGTCCGCCAGATCATCCTCGCTAAGCTGTAACTGATGCTCACGCATTGCGTGCAAGCGTAAACTGCAATTAATTAAATTAAAAAATAAGATAACTAAGTAAATAAGATAGCGACTTATGGATGCGCTTTTTATATAAAAAACACTTACGGCTTGCGTCGCGTATATGCACGGGTGCACCTGGGACATTTGTACGCATGCGTGCCCTTGTGAAAATGCATGTGCTGCGCCAGCTGCGAACTGGATGCCAACTCTTTGCCGCATTCTGGCATAGTACATGTATAACGCTTGCGCAGGTGCGTGGACATGTAATGACGCTTGAGATGATGCTTATAGTTGAAGGCCTTTTGACAGCCCTCAACGTTGCATTTAAAAGGCGTCTCTTTGCTATGTGTTATCCTATGTTTGGTCAGCTCTGGACGTACAACAAACGTTTTGGGACACAAGTCACATTTGTAATTGCGCTTGGCATGACGCTTCATATGGTATTGGAGCAGCGAAATCGTTCGGTATGTGCTATTGCAGATGGCGCATTTGTAGTCATAGTTACGACGCGGCAGTGAGGTGTCACCATTATTGGCATGTTCCATGGCTTGGTGCTGGTTTAGTTTGCTCAGTTCATCACAAGTGTAATTGCATTGCCGGCACACAAAGATGGGCGTACGTGGTAAATAGCTGCGTAAATCCTTAACCGGCGAAGTTTCCTGACAAAGCAGTGCCGTGGGCAGCAATTTATCATCCCGCAGCACATGACTGTAGTTGGTGGCTGGGGTCAATGCGTCCGTATAGCTGTTGTGGTCCTCTGGTTCACGCTTAACAAGGTGCTGAACAGCGGCATGCGTCTCATCCATTAAATCATAGTAATCGAAATCAAACGAATGGAATGTGGGTGAAGGAAAAAGCGTGGATGCTGTATTTGTAGGCAATGGCGTCATTGTGGGTTCATTGCTGTTGGTACTAATGTGCAGACTAGTTGTTAACTCAGCGCTTGTCGTCATCGTGGTCGTCTCAGTTGTGTCATGAAGTTTATATTGATATCTTTGCAGCGGCTTTGCCAAAACGCCCGTTCTTGCTGCAGTTCATGACGACAGTTATCAATCATTATTCGGCATCGTCGAACAACATTTTCATTTTATTATTTGTGTTGAGTTGCGGCATGTGTTGGGCATAGTTGGAATTTGAGTTTGAGTTGTTTGTTGCAAGGCTATTTACGCTCTTACCGCATTCGCCTGCCACAAGCTGCTCAGGCACCGCCTTGTTTGACGCAATTTCATTAGCATTTGGTAAAGTTGTAGTCGGTGTAGAAGTGGTGGTTGTAGTCGCGGAACTAGTAGTCGCGGAGCTTGTGGTCATAGGAGGAGATTGTAGCTCGATTATTGTGTCCACTAGATGACTGCGCTGTAAATGGCGTGTAAGCGTACCTTTTGCAGCAAATGAGCGTATGCAACGGGGGCACTCAAAAGGCAGTTCTATAAAAAAGGATTGGCTTAATATATATGTAGTGAAATTTTAGTTTAAGGGAATTGCTTACTGCGTATAATGAAAACTTCTTTGGCATGACAAGTAACTGGAAAAGAAATTTAATAAAGACTTTAGTAACAATCGTTATAAGCTGTGTGCAATTATACAACTTACCACCATCATTAATTCCATGATGAGCATTTAAATGTTTGGGCATATCAGCTTCAAGTTCGCACTCGAAAGGACATTTGGCGCACATTAAGGCGGGCGCTACAGCAAACACGTGCGATTATTAAATGTACTTCAAACATTCGTTATTTTGTTTTTCTTTAATTTACGTATTCATACCTTTGTCTTTGTCCAGGTGCAACTTTTCAATATTCGTACGATTCAGAGATATTTTGTCACCTTTAGCCTGTACCATATCACGTGTGGGCATACGCTTGTGGACGGCTTTGTAATGCCGTATAAGAGCTCGTTTTTTGTTATAAATATTGGTGCAGAGCTCGCAGCGATACGGAGCCAAGCCTAAAATGCAAGGAAATTGTGAATACAAAGAAAGAACTTATAAGGGAGTCAGTTATTATTATCGTTTTCACTTACCACGATGCAAGAACATGTGATTCTCAAACTTGTACTGACTGGTAAACTTTTTATTACAAAAGATGCAATAGGGCTTTTGTAAATGTCGAGATTGTTCATCATCAAAATCATCGACGTCGTCATCGTCACTAGTTAATAACAAGTTTTGATCAATGGCTGCATCATTGTTATCATTCTCATCATCATTATCTGCATCGTCGTCTTCTTCTTCCTCTTCGGCCTCGCCATCCTCCTCGTCATCCTCAAAGTCTTCAAAGAGATTTTCAGCATCAAAGTCCAAGTTAATATTGTTGTTGTCTATGACTATATCATCGCCATCGACTACAGGTAGACCATCTGCAGGTATAGTGCATATAGCTGCAACATCAGTGTCATCTATGAAATCCTGCATATCGCCTATTATAGAAACAGCAACATTGCCTGTAGTTGTTGGCAGCGTTGCTATTTGCTCTGCACTGCTTGCCATGTTGGCTGAGATTTGCGGAAATATTGAGAAATTGTTTTCGCTGTCAACTACTGGCAAAATGGTCGATGGGTTAGTTGCAGCTGAGACCATAACAGGAGACACGTTTGCAACGACTGCTTGCGCGCAAGAGCTGGAATTACAAAGAAGTGTCGAGTCCGTTGTGAACTGGACAGCATTCTCCATACTTGTGGCTACAGCAGCGACCAATTGCTCTGAGCTTGCCATGTTAGCTGCTGCATTTGTCGGCCGTGGATCTGTCAATCAATAGTCAATTAAGTATAGTTAAGGTTTTTTACGGTTAACTAGACTTACATTGAATTCCAAGCGGAAATTCCTGCACTTGTTGATGCTTGCCACTGTTTGCATCTGTCTGTGTTAAAGTGCCAGAGGGACTGGAATTTTCTACGCCTGAAAAAAAAAAATTTATCATTTAATGTTCAATCTAAGACTTGAGGGTATTTTTAAATATATTTACACCAACTCGGCCGCATATCTACATCTGATGCTGTAGTCCTATGCTTTTTATTATAATGCAAACGCAACTGGCCAGCACTTTTTGTCTCAAAGAGGCACATATCGCACGTATAGATTTTACTCTCATCTAATGGTACAGAAGCATTTTGACCGTCCTTTAACACGCTTGTGGATTCAACGTTGTGCATTTCCTTATAGTGTTGCATTAGCTCCGAGCTACGCAGCGAGTAGAAGGCGCATTGATCACAATAAAATTTGGGCAAATCTAAGGGAGTACGAAATGTAAGGCGTTGATTAGCTTGTCTGCATAAGCTTCTTATTACATTTGCATTGTCAAAACTAACTGCTATGGGTTAACTGATGGCATTTGAGACGCGCCGCTGTTGCAAAGGTTTTAGGACACTGTTGGCATTTGTACCTTACGGTGGCGCGAGGTGCTCCTCTCGTCCTTTCTATAATATAAATTAACGCAATTTTATTGCAAAATAACCAAGAAGACTCTGCGCACTTACTTGAATTCAGCTGCACTTCTTCAACAATGAGCTCATTAACATCAATATCCATTGGTACAATGCTGTTGTCTGCTGCTGTAATCAAATCCTCATCTCTTTTGTTTTTTACGTCACCATCAGCGGCATTTATGTACTCTATGACCACACCTAAAAAGACCCAAAAACTCATTTGTAAGAAAGCATTATAAATTACTTGATTCGTAGAGTTTACCATTGCCGTTTATCTGTTGCAGCGAGCCATCAGGCATTACTAAAAACTCTGTGCCTATGGTCATATTGCTACCACCTTCATAAATGTTTTGGGCACTGCTAGACGTAGTTGTGGTGTTTATACTTCGATCCACATCTAATGTCGAAAGAGTTTCATCAAGAACTGCTGCGGTGGCTTCCGCTGTATCTATGCTTTCTGTCAACTGTTTTTCCAATTCTTGTAAATGTTCTGTGTCAATGTGTGGTGTTTCATAGTCTTCGGGTCTCAGCACGGTTGGTATTAGCATTTCCATATCTTCTAATGTACATACCACCGAGTTTACCTCGCCAATGTTGCTATTAGCTGGTTTACTTGCTGGTTGTTCGGATTTTACAATTTTTGACGGCTTTGGGGGAGTCGAAGCAGTTGATGATGTAGATATAAAAGATGATTTTATTTTTCGTTCACATTGCGCTGCCGTTAAGTTGTGAACGGATTTGTAGTGCTGAACTAACTGGTACTGCTTTAATGCAGAATAACTACACATAGTGCAGCTATGCGCAATTACGTCTATATTAAAAAAAAATTATAATTATACTTCTAGTATGAATAAAAAAGCATTTTACTTTACCTGCATGCAGACGAATATGCTGCTTCAGATCCAATCGATTGTATATAACAGCGCCACATACTTTGCATTCGTGGCGCACGGTTTTTCGTGGCTTTGGCGAGCCCTCATCATTGCCGCAATCCTGTTAAAGACTGCCATTTAGTACGTAGTGAAAATTAATACATTAGAATTTACCTCAAGCTGCTGCTGCCGTTGCTTTTGTAGAGTGCGCTCCTTTTCGCTACTATTGTTCCCAATGATATGGTTTTGCTGGCCGTTTAAGCGCACGGCACGCTGCCCTTTAGATTTATCAGGGCATATTTTATTGCAAAGAATCTCATGTGCACGCAGTGCATTTTGTAGAAAATGATATGCTATTTGCAAACTCTTGCTGCAACCAAGACAAATGTACTGCGGTAACTCCGGAACGTTTTCGGCACGAATGCAAAAGAGCAAACAACGTAATAATGGTATCTTTTCACTACCATCACTGCCGAACGCATTACTTTCATCGCATCCAATATTGCGCGCCACCATTACAGAATCTAGTTTGTAAAACTCCGCGTCGGATTTGAGGCAGCAACGACACGCTAATTTATAGTCAATTTCGCCACTGGCTTTGATCTTCCTGAGTGGCATTTTTCATGAGAGCGAGTTGACTTTGTTTCAGTATAAAAACACTTTATGCTTTATGAAGCAGTTGCCAAAAATAAAAAAAATAATAATTTTCACAAACATGAAAATAATGTTTTCTCTGCTTCTCTAAAAAAGCAGACACAGAAGTATTAGCAATGCGACGGCGTCACGTAGGGTGGTATTTAATATGTGTACGCATTTGTGTGAATAGTTAAAATATTGTAAGCGCAGTGTGTGAAAGGCAAATGGCCAAACGCGCAGTTTGAATAACCCGCCGCCTACTTTAAACTTTTATTATACTGGCGTCTCGTGTAATTAACAAGTAATTGTTACTTCCTCAGCTTAGATGCATGTGCAATAAAACTTCGTCTCAACTGCAAGACATCTCGTTTAGAAACAATTAACTAATGGCTGCAAGCAATTTAATCAAATTTTGTGCACAAATATGAATTTTGTTTGAAAATTTAATTCTAAGTAAGCAATAAAAATGTTTTTGCTGCTATAATACAATATAACTTTCAGTTTGAGATATAAGAATTATTATAATTATGCGTAGAAAATAATTTACAATCGTAAACTTGTTTACTTTTTTTTTTAATTTAAGTAAATCCTAAAATGGTACCAATTATTTATACAATAAACATTAAACTTAAAAAACCTTAAAATCTTACATATTTTTTAATCAGGTAACAGGGCTTCAAATGTATAAAAAGCATTCGTCTCGTATGGGCATTCCTCGTTAGTGTGTATTAATTTATGTTGCTCCAGAGCTTCTGAACTTGTACATTTCTTATGACATTCATTACAAGGAAAATTTCGAGCAATTGCAAATTCGTGATATTTTTCCATGTGTACTTTTAAACGATTGTTTTCTCGAAATTTTTTTTTGCAGTAGGAGCACTCTAGTTTGGGTAGCTCGTGTGTACGCCGATGCACAGCTAGCGCCGCACTGGTCTTATACTTATTGCCACACATCTCACAAACAAAATTTTTTACATTGCTATGCGCATTCAAGTGTAACTGCAAGTCCCACTTTGATGGTGAAGTGTAACCACATTGTGGGCACAGCCACTTGAAGGATTTGCCGTGAAAACGGTTTTGGTGCATTTTGAATTTGGATTCGTATAAAAAACTTTGTTTGCAAGTATTGCAAAAGAACGGCTTAGGGCCGTTGTGTTCCCTATACTTATGAAGTCTTAAACGAGTTTCACTCTTACAACGTTGGCCGCAATCATCGCAAACTAACACACAAATATGTTGTGTTGGTAAAAATTCTAAGAGTTTTGTATAGTAGCTGGGATGGCGTGTTTCAAAATGCACGTTGCCAATGTGCGCGGCATATTGATCCTCAAACCAATGCTGCAATGCTTTTCCACTGATGCATATGCATTTTGGGTCCAAAGAAACATTCCAACGTTGTTTTAAATCTTGGCTTATTTTCTCAGCGGTATTTAAACGGTTCGTTTTAAATGCAGCGTCCTTGTAATTTGGGTGCCAATGACATTCGTGTTCTTTAAGCAGCTCAATAAAGTGAAGCATAAGATTGAAATTGGTGCAACGTAGGCTATAAAATGGCCGTTTGGTGTTGTTTATCACGCCAAACTTAAAAAAGGAAAACAATAAAATGATATTAGCATGCAATTCATATAATCTTGTAAACAATTTTTTTAAGTCTTACTATCTGGGCTAGAGCCTAGGACATACTGCTGGTAAGACATACAATTACCTTTTCATTATTGTCAGTGATCTTGACCACAACATTAGGAATGCCTTCGTCTTCCTTTTCAGAACAATTATTTGCATTGCCAACACTATCTTCATCGCCATCATAATATATTAAACTATGTGCCCCTAGAAGTGTGCTCTCAGAGCACTCAGATTCATCCGCCCTTTCAGTTTTATTGATGTTTGCCAGTTCCACAGCAACTTCAGCCTGAATTTCATCATCGTCCTCCTCATAAAATTCATTGTAATGCTGGTCGATATTCTCTTGCGACTCGTCATGGCGCAATTTAAAATGCTTCAGAAAGGCATACCATTCGGTAAATGCATCCATGCTGCATAGGCAGCATTTAATAATAAATAATTTTGAACTCTTGGGTGAAATATATACGCGTGCACATTCCATATGCAAAGAATTCATTTTGCGTCCTCAATGTAGTTTTTGTTTAATAAAACCCTTTTGTTATTAGTTGAGCTTGCATTTACCATTCACATTGAAACGCTGTCGTTAGGGATGAGAGATGCTGCAAAATAAAAAATTGAATACTCTTTAAAAGTTTATGGCTGAAACACATTTAAAATACGAGTTCCAGTTCTTTTCAAAAAGTTTGCTTTTTGCTCTTTGCTTTATTTTTATAATTTTTTAATAACAAATGCTGTAATCAAAAGATCCGAAATCTTATTTACAATACGTCTCTAGTACTAGTATGGTATTAAAATAATTACAAAAATAATTTATAAGTTAGTTCGGTGACGATGTCAGTGCTATCGAACTTTGAGTAGCTCGATACTTTATTCTGTATCGCACATCCCTAGTAGCTAAACACAAGTCTTTCTTTACTTGAGCATTAATTGTGCATATTAAACAGCGATCGTCTTTTGTTTAACAAAAACATTTGAAAACGAAATGCCAAGAGCGTTCCCATCACTTGCTATAAAAGTATGGATGGACAAACTGCAAAAAGGGGCATCGTTGTCCTCAAAGGCGCTGATAAACTTGTTAAGTTGTATATCTGATGGTAAGCTGTGTGTAAAAATCAAAACAGTACGTCTTAAATAAAATTTGCCTTTCAGAGGAAGCCAAAAGCGCAGTGGAGGATGCCATCTGGTTTGGAATTCTGAAACCAACTTCCAAAGGTAAACGCTATACGCTGGTACAAGAGATTGATGAAAAAATATGTTTACACTTGTACTGCTTTGAGTGTCATTTACCTGAGCCAGGTTTGTTGAAGTGTCTCACATGTGTCAGGCGCTATCATGAACACTGCTGGCGACAGAATCCGGAGGAACCCAATTATGTAGTTCCATCCGGCAAAGGGCAAACTCACAGACTTCCAACTAGCGAATCCGATTCTGAAGAAGAAAATCAAGTTGACGATAACCAAGAAATCTTGACAAATCCAGAATCCACATTTGAAACTAATAACAACACTTTTAAAACCAGCTTCAATGCAAACTGCGACTCGAGTTTAGCTATAAAATGTGAAAAAGAAGATGACGAAATAGAGTTTGTTTGCGAGACACCAGCACGGGCTCGTAGTCGAAAAGAGCGCGAAACAATTAAAAGTGAGCCGCCAAACCAAATTGTGACGGATCCCTTAGCAGAGGAGACTACCGATAAGGGATTATGCACTGCCTGTCGTTTATTAAAAATGCGGAAGTTAAAACAGCCGCCATATATGAGTAAAGAAGAATTGCGTTACCTTCTGGAATTTTCTTGGAAAAGTTATCGCTCCTGGATAAAGCAAGACGTTCGAAAATATATGAAAAATTGGACTGACAGTGATATTGCTATTGTAAAGAACATATTATTTCCTAACGATACACTCGGTCTAAGCGATATTACGACGAAATTGTCGTCTTTGCAGTATGGATATTTAATGGAATTTCTTGTAGACCTCTTGGACTTCCAATATAATATTGCCGTCTTCTTTGGCGTGATGAGCGGAGAGTATTTTCAGAGCAAGCTTTTAATACGCGATATTACATATGATATAAAGGAGATATGTGTTTGCTCCGACTGCTTTCGATATTCCAATGAGGCCAACAAATCGTCTATTTGGTTTGCCAAGCCGTGCGTAAACAGACACGAGCTGGTCTATGCGAAATATAAAAACAACTCGTATTGGCCTGCCAAAGTAAGTTGGTAGACTTACCTTAAATAAATTCAATGATTAATACATGTATTTATTTTCAGGTAATTCGAGTTTTGCCGAAATCAATATACGATGTGCGTTTTTTTGGCGGCAAACACACTCGTTCACTTGTCTCTGCAAGTGACATAAAATACGGATATGAGGTGGACATAAGCTCATGCGGTTCAAACGCCGCGAAAAAAGAATCACAATATTTTGAAGCTCTTAGCTATGTAAGATCAAATATATTTGCATATCAGGCTGATCCGACCATTGCAGATCGCATAGTAAGCGAAACACTTAGTCCTTTCATGGATGCAAATGAGTTAAAGGCTCCAAAACGTCGACATTCCATAAAACCAGCAGCAACAATACCGGCCACTATTGCTTTACGTCACCAACCAAAGCGGCTTCTTGCATCATGTGTAGAAACCCCGACGACGAATCCAAATGAAACAACATTAATTGATGAAGCGGATTCAAGGAAGCTGAAACACAAACTAAGCAAGATTCAAAAGGAATTATCGAGATGCAAAGCTCAACTTGCTGAAAATTGCAAAACTACGGCTGAACTGAAACGTACTCGGTGGTGCTATGTCTGCATGAAGAAGGCAAGATTTCAATGCTGCTTTAGTGCAGCATATTGCAGCAAAGCTTGCGATATGCGCGACAAGCGACGTCACAGAGTGGAATGCCACAAAAAAAATTTAATGAAATGAGTAACGCCTGTGATACATGAAACTTTTACTTTAAATTCATATGTTTTTTCTACAGTACTGTTAAGAATAATACGAAATTATTCGGACATATTTTATTTTTTTAAGATACAACCCCAAAGGGGTTGGTTTCTCAGTCTAAATCTGAATCCCCAGAATTGGTTCGTGATGAATTGAAAATGAAATGAAGTACATACTAATTTAATTAAAGTGAGTTTATAAAATGAATTGATGAATTTAAGTTTTTATAACATAAAATGAATAAATATTTTTTTACACTTTACTTTATTTGCTCGAAGTAATGCAAATATGATCGAAAATAGTTTTTTTTCACAGCTCTTAACCATAACATAGTTGGCTATATCTGTCCTTATAAGCAACCAAATTTAGAGACCACAAGCGCTGAAAGCAGAATTTTTCAGGCAGATGTGCATACTCCCTCTTCTGGTCAAGTTTGTTATGTCACTATCTGTTTGTAGTCAAAAACAATCATTTCACAACATACATACATTTCACAATGGAAATATGCATATGTGAATATTGTATACATGACCTAAAATGTAACACTCTTATTTAAAATGGGAAAACACATTTTAAAATTGAAAACTTAAGCATTGCATGGCATCAAAAATCTTTGAATCTACACTTCAATTTTGCATGTATAAATATTCTCCTTTTTGGAATCCATTTTCTCTAGTGGGGCATAATTAATAATTGAAGATTAATGTTTTAAATGTATAGACAACATAAATAAGCTCAGTTGCATATTAACAATATCAGCTGTAAGTTTTATAAAATTTATTGAAAATCGTATCGCCGAATAAATCGATGCTATCGAAATAATTTAATCGATATGCCGATTTTTATTCGTCTTGCCAGCGCTTATTTAATAACACGCGAGAGAGCATTCTCGGTTTTGGGTTTGTTTGCAACGGTTAACAATTTTCGAGTTCGGACCGCATAAATGATTGTTTCTTACACTACTTACATATACTATAAGAACGTTGACTTGAGGTCAATACGCCGCGGCGCGCTTATAAAAACAACAACAACGCTCGACGTCACTTTCGAGTGAAAAATAAAAATCAATTTCTTATGCCTGGTGCAGTGTAGCGTTGATGTAATTGGTCGTAGGCAACCATAAACTAAACATAATAAAAATCGTGTTAACTATGGCTGTTGGCACTTTCGATGGATGGGATGCGGCGGTTTTAGCCAGCATACTCATTATATCGGCACTTATTGGCATTTACTATCGCTATACTGGCGGCAAACAGAAAACCACGCACGAGTACTTAATGGCCAGTCAAAGCATGACCGTGTTTCCAGTCTCATTTAGCTTGATGGCTAGTTTTATGTCAGCCATCACACTAATGGGTGTTTCCAATGAGTCCTATCAGTTTGGCACTCTATTTGGTGTGATCAATGTTTCCTACGTTGTGGGTACACCCATTGCTGCCTATCTTTTTCTGCCCATATTCTATCGCATGCGCACCACAAGTGTGTACGAATACTTGGAACGACGCTATGGAGCTGCGACGCGTCTAGCTGCTTCAATAGCATTTACGGTACAAATGGTGCTTTACATGGCTATTGCATTGTATGCGCCTGCTTTGGCGCTAGAAGCCGTCACTGGCATCAGCAAAGGTACTGCCATACTAGTTCTGGGCTTAGTGTGCACCTTCTACTCCACATTGGGCGGCCTAAAGGCTGTTCTTATAACAGATGTATTCCAATCGTTTTTGATGTTTGCCGCTATATATGCTGTCATTGCCGTATCTGCCATTAAGGCAGGTGGCCTTGGCCCCATTTGGCAAGTGGCCGCTGAGCGTCAACGAATACAGTGGGCAGACTTTTCGCTGGATCCCACCGTGCGGCATACTTGGTGGAGCCTTATATGTGGTGGATTGGTCACTTATCTTTCGCTTTATGGTGTTAATCAGGCACAAGTTCAACGTTTGTTAAGCGTAAAGAATCTTAAAAGCGCACAGTTAGCGCTTTGGTGGAATTTGCCTATACTGAGCTGCCTAAGCTTTAGTACCATCTTCAGTGGTCTAGCCATATTCTATTACTATCGTGATTGTGATCCCAAGTTAGAGGGACGCATTAAGGCAAGAGATCAATTGATGCCGCTTTTTGCTTTGGATACTATGGGTAAGGCTTAATATTTGCAAATGCCATAAATTTAAATTAATTTTGTAATTTTTACACAAACTTAGGTCAATATCCGGGTCTTTGCGGTCTCTTTGTCTCGGGCATATTCTCTGGCAGTTTGTCCAGCATATCTTCAGCGATCTCCGCACTATCGGCCGTCACATTGGAGGATTATCTCAAACCGCTCTACAAACTTATTTTTAAAAGGCCACTAATCGATTCAAAGTCTACACTGCCTACTAAGATTGTGGCTCTTATATACGGACTACTATGCGTGTTTTTGGCTTTTGAAGCTGACTCTATGGGCAGTGTGTTGCAGGCTTCGCTCACAATTTTCGGCGTTATTGGAGGACCGCTTCTGGCAATTTTCACGCTGGGTGTTTGTACAACACGCACTAATCAGCGTGGTGTGTTGCTGGGCCTACTAATAGGCTTGCTGTTTTCCTTTTGGGTAGGATTTGGAGGACCTAAGCCAAAATCACCAATGTTAGATTTTAGCACATCCGGTTGTGTCCCTTCTAATAGCACGACAATAATGGTGTCAGCCTTGCGCTCACACTTGGAAACTAGCACACAAAGTGCACCACACCTACAGTCTGAAGAGACCCATTTCTTTTGGCTCTATCGTCTATCCTACATGTGGTTTTCGGTACTCGGATTTCTTGTTACCACCTTTGTTGGCTATGTAATCAGCATATTGCTCAGCTATTTTAAATGTGCAGACAACTCCCAAATTTATTTGGATAAGCATTTAACGCAATTGGATTTTGACCTATTTGCACCTATCTTGGCGCGCCGCTGGAAGCAACAATATATGCAGGCGGAGCAGCATGAAACACTTACCAAGCTAACGGAATAATAGCTAACTATAAAAAAATCTTTGTCACTTGTTGGACACGATAAGTTGAGTAGCTGTAGTAGTTTTATACGTCACAAAGTTCTAGCCAATATTCTCTGCTGACCACAGCCATGTTGTCAGAGAAAGGCCGCACGGTATTGCCATTTACATATGGTGATAGTAATGTACTCTACACAAAGGCTATGGCCGTACCTAAAACTGCATAAAAGTGTGACCTATTTGTATACCTGCACGAAAATATTAAACACGTAATAAGCGCATGTCTTCCATTGTACAAGTTATAGAAAAGTAACAAATGTATGTAAATGCCTTCTTTTGGGGCAGTTTAGTCATAAATGTTAATGTTATTGCTTTAAAACTATTGTACTTATAAATAGACAATAAAGAGTATTTTAAGTTACTAAATATACAGTATATATATATATATATATATATATATATATGAAGGCCCCAACATAAACCCATAATATGTAAATTAGTATGTAGTGTACTATAAAACTATTTTTGGTGTTAAAGTTTACAAGCCTTTAGATACGCCTATTGTAAATGGCGTCGGAACAAACCATTGAATAATTACAAATTAGCTGGTAATAAAGACTAAAAACTTATTTTACAAATGACTTTTATAGAAAACGATATTTACTCGAAACAACCTTGACTTATTTATAAAGGTAGTACATATATATACATAAATATGCACATGGAAATCGTAACGAATGCTTTAGTTTTGATAAGACAATTTTGAGGTACACTCATACAAACCAATTCTTATATATGTATGTATGTACATACATTTATTTTTCATTAGCGGTTAGTAAGCATTTGATTGGCGGGGTCAAAATTCAATTCATCGATGTGCTGCTGTCTCATAGCAATATTACCCAACCAAATTTATTTATCAATTAACCAAACGTCTATTTAAACCATTTATAAGGAAACGTGGCTCGCTATTTCATAATTTCTAGCCTTCAAGTGTTCAAAGTGTAAACCAACTTTTTTTTATATCAACAGTAACTCATAATTCTAAACTTTTTAATGATGTAAATATTTATATAAAAGGCTCGCATCTTCGATTCGTTTGAATTGCATGCGATTGAAGAGCTTAATCTGCACATAAGCCCAACTAGGAGATCAATGACATTGCGATACCTTCTAGCTTGTGTATGTAGCTTATGTAAAGTAGATTTAGATTAAGTGCTTCATCATGTCTAAAGACACTATACTTTTATTTGAGGAGCTTTTTATTCAACACCGCCTTAGGGTTAAAACTGACAATCGAATACGCACTAGCGATATTTAATAACAATACTATTTTATATCAACAACAGTTCATAATTCTTAACTTTTTAATGATGATATACTATGCTGATTTCGATGTAAATATTTATTTAAAAGGCTCACAACTTCGATTCGTTTGAATAACATGCGAACTGTAAGTGGATAGAATTGGATTGAAGTGGTGTACAAAAGCGGTTGTAGAGCTTAATCTGCATAAAAAAGTTAACTAGTTTATAAACATATCTTTGAAGCGGGGGATCAATGACATTGCATAACTTTAGTTGTGTCTGTCTAAAGTTAAGTTGAATTATATTAAGTTCTTCATCTTGAATAAGTGAAGCAGACTTTTGGAGTTTTAAACATTTATTTGAGATTCGACTTAGATACAATAATTTAAATATAAAACAAAGTGGCTTACTTTTCTTTAACCTTGACTTTGTACTTGGCTTTTTTTGACTTTGGCACTGTGTGCTCCAAGTAGGCATAGGCATTTTACATTTAAAATACGTGCCCCAGAGTACAAAGAAGTGTAGAAAAAAGGAAGTACAAAGTCAAGGTTAAAAATACGTCATAATCCTAAAATTTAGATGTTTTATTTACTAATAATTTGAAAACTATTTTTGGGCCGAATTTTGATTTTTTGCAAAGCTTAAAAATATTTCTTCAATAGTTGATTGGCTGATAGAATAGTTTAGAATCTGTAAGGAATCTTTTACTCTTTCAATGAAACCGAAAATTCGTGACAACTTGAGATGTGGATCGGGTATTTGAAATGTTATCATGCCGCGATAGTCATATTTTTCTCTAAAATTATAGACAAATTATTTGAAGGACATTTTTCAAGATGTTGCAATTTAACTACCTTGTAACTATCGAAGGAAATTCACGTTTAAACGCGACTTCAACATTTTCGGTTAAGATCGCATTATCGTCAATCGTATTATTTTTTTTTTTTTTCGATCTGCTTTGGGTTTCTTTCAAAATAAAATATTTACAACAATACTTAAAAAAATTTACAACTTGATTAACTTACGGGTCGATGGACTTGATTTCGAGTACTTGCGGTTTGTTACGCTTGCATGAGTTAAAAACATATATTAAAATATAGGCCACTGCTATAACCAATAATAAACTTACCTTGGCCTTTGATCGATACCATAAGGATCCTCTTTGCTGCCAACTTTAATTTTAATAACAATGCCTTGTTGGAAGCGATTCTTCAAATACTGCTGCGAACCTATGCAGCAAAGTTCTCCATTCACCATAATTGCCAGTCGGGAACACAACGCCCCGCATTCCTCCATGCTATGCGAGGTAAGTAATAATGATTTACCAGTGTCGCGCATATCGGCCAAGACGTCCCATATCTCACGTGTAGCACCAGGGTCAATCCCCGCTGTGGGCTCATCTAGGCACACCAGTGTGGGTGCCAGTGCCGCAATGGCAGTATTGAGTTTACGCTTCGTTCCGCCACTATAGAAGCGTGTTTGCTTATCGAGATGCTCAGTAAATTTAAAATTGTCTCCCAAGCTATCTATGATATCCTTTATGACTTTTCTTTTATAGCCAATCACCAAACAAATTATATGCAATGTCTCGCGTCCAGTTAGGAAATCAAATAATGTATTTTCTTGTGAGCAATACCCCAAGTGTTGATAACATCGTCTTCGCTCAGTTCTTACTTTATTACCTTTAATATAGATGTCTCCAGAACTGATGCGACGTTCAGCCACAATCATTTCAAAAGTACTCGATTTACCGGCACCATTCAGACCAAGGAGACCAAAACATTCAAAACTGAAATGATGAAATAAGATACTACCAGCATTTTGGAGGTTTGTAGTTACCTTTTAGACTGCATCGATATGTTGCGTACCGCTACAAATTTACTATATTGCTTTGTAACCCTATCCAGTACAATAGCACGGTCCTTGCGGTCCTCAGCTGTCATATCCTTTACAGTTTCTCGTTCCTGACGCACATCTTTGTCTTCATTTGGATTGCTTTCAACAGGCCTGCAAAAATTTTTGTATTTATTAAAATAAATGAATAATGAATGTGAATCTTGAATTATAATCATACTTAAATTTCATTTCAAAACAGCGTTTTATAAATCGACCACAACAACTTGTTAATGTCAGGATCAAAAAACATATAAGTGCGCATATTGCTAAGTGATGCAGTTCCACCCATTCGTAGAAAGGCTCCATTTCTTTGGTAAAATGGATTTATAAAAGTGTGTACATTATTGGTTAGTTATTTTTACTTTGCGGAAGTTATTATTGTGTACCCTTGCAGTAGAGCAGATGGACTTTACTACGAAATTATAGAGTCAAGTTTCTGCAAGGGTATCCAAATTGCAACGATCATTTTACCACAACATTTATTCATAATGGAGCATAAAAAAACCTGCTCTTTGTCAGTCTTTTTTTTACAGAAATTTTCTTCCCACGAACTTAAGAAAACTCTCGTTGCTGCAAGGTACATTGCAAAGTGTGGATATAACATAAAAAGTTGAATTATGCCAGATCTCATTTTTAATAAAGGGAATATCGTCTCGATTGTTACCCAAAGAAAGGCAATAAAATTACCTAAAAAGTATTTGGGAAAATGAATAAGTCTTTGAGAGCTTTTTTCAAGCTTACCCATTATAAGATTCGTAAAGATAATGGTGGTCATTGCCCAAATCTTTTTCGAAAACAGCATGGACATTAGATAGGTCAAGAGTATAGCTGCCAAACCGAAAACACAAAGCACACAGGCCATAGCCATGAGGCTGCGTGCTGTCAATGAGCGCATTAAGACAAGCAGCACCACAACAACTATCAAAAAAATCATGTAGTCCCATATTAGGTGAGTCATCCAGTAGACCCACTCGTTTAGACCGCTTATCATCTGCTGCATTTTAAATTTACCGCTTCGCTCACCAACTGGCAGTAGTGCGTATATAGCGGTGGCTACACATAGATAGAAGACCAGGACATATGTGTTTCCCATCGCATTAGTTTCTGATTCATCTGCTGCTGTTTTTTTTAAGGCAGAATTTAAGCGCGGCTTGTTTGTAATTTCAATTTCCATCTCTGTAGAGACTAAGGAGCGCGCAATGGCATTGTAAACTAGATTTAGTGTTACCGGCAAAGAGTGTGTATATTGGGCATTAAACCAGGCAATTACTTGATTATCTTCAATGGTAGTTCCCGCTATATAGCTTCGTTTGCTTATGTCTCGTATGAACCCATCGTCTCGGAGCATGTACTCTTCAAAAGAGACATCTTTGGGACATACACGAACATCAGCGTCGGATTTGGCATTGGATTCATATTGTTCGGCTATTTTGTTAGAAACATATGTATTTCCTTTGCGGCTCATCACCACCACAGCGTTCGGATATGTTCTGAGCTCCATCTTCAAAGGCATGACGGGAGAGTGCGCCTTCTCGGTAACCTCATGTATAATGTGCAAAATCACGGGAATCAATATTAGCAAAATATACATCCATTTATTGCGCAGAGTATATAACCATTTCTTTTTTATCATGGCCAACCATTGATTGCAGCATTTTGATGGACATCTTTTTTCGTAAAAGTCATCTCGATGCGACCAATCTGACAAAAAACATTACATAAAAAATTGGCATCGGCTCTGCTACTTGAAATAAGTTTTTTGCAGAGGCCCTAAACTCTACAACTTACCCACAGAATTGGGATTACGAGACACCGTCTCCGTATTTTCTGCACCAATAATCATAAAAATTTCTGCAAGACTAGAAGGATTTAAACCAAATCCACTAAGCCTTAATGTGTGCAATTCAGACTCCAAATCTTGAAACATTTTTGGAAATATTGATTTGTTATCCATTGGCAAGCGATATGTTAAATCTTGCCCCAGTTCACTTTCTATTTCAATATTCTTTATATATCGAGCCAGAAACTTTGTCACCCTATTCACATCACAGTTTGCCATTTTAACACACACTAAATGATATCCCACGCCAAGATTCTCTACCAGAAAGAAAGGTGTACCATAGCCGCGTATCTCACCATTGCACATGATAAATATGCGATCGGCGAGCACCTCGGCCTCTTCCATATAATGGGTAGTCAGCAAAATGCAGCGACCTGCCTTCTCACTCTGCAACAAATTCCACAGATCTCTTCGGGCCGATGGATCCAGCCCAGCACTGGGCTCATCACAAAATACGACTTTAGTGTCACCACAGAGAGCGCAACAAATTGACAATTTCCTCTTCATGCCACCCGATAAGGCATTGGTCTTTGTTTTGGCTTTGTCTAGTAAATTCAATTTTTCCAAATACTTGTTCGTTTCTTCCGCTATGCGGTTTTTAGGAACGCCCTTTATTAAGCTGAAGAGCTTGATGTGCTGGGAAACAGTCAGCTCATCGTATAGCACATTGTGCTGTGGACATATGCTAAGTGATTGACGCGCCATTACCGTTGACGTGGCCATATTATAACCATTAATAATGGCACTGCCAGACGTAGGCGGATACATTCCGATTAGCATCATGAAAGTGGTCGTTTTTCCGGCGCCATTATGACCTAATAGTACGGAAATCTCATCCTGGTAGAAGTTTGCAGTAAAATCCTTAACAGCTTCAACAATACCAAAAACTTTTCGCAATTGATGCGCCTCGACAGCTTTGGGCTTTTCAGAGGGTTCTGCTTCAAAGGCCTTGGAACGGCTTCTTTGTGCACCAACGACACCACTTTCGGCGTCCCTGTTGCGATCCGAGTCACGTAATTTTTTCGGACACCAAAATTTGGGCATACATGGAAAATACCATTTCTGAGCAATACCATAATCTCCAGGAAATAATTGCTCAATATACAAGCAGATCACTATACAAAGAAAACTGCAGAGTAGCATCAAAAATAGCATCATACCCACGGACATTTTACCGTAGTCGGTGTCAAACATAGTGCTAAATGTCAGTCCCTGTAGTGTTGACTCGTAGAATTGTATCTTGTCTATTAACAATGCCATTGCGCTGTTTAAGCAGAAGCAAAGGCCTATGAGTTCGGCATATGATTTCTCGCCCCTTATCAGCATAGAAGGCATGACTGTTGCAATAAATAGTCCACAGGAAGCAAATCCGGCCACAGTGGTTCGAGTGCAAAAGGCGGTGATGAAAATGGCTAAGCTTATGACGCCTATAATGTAAACAATCATGACTAGCAATATGACGATGGTACTGCTATAATGCAAAGGGCTTATTTTTTGAAAGCAGGTGATTAGGATGGTGAAAATCAAACCCGGTATGGCTAAAAGTATGAACGATTTGATGAACCAAGCTATCCACTGCAGCCAATTGCTCAACCCCATAATATGTAAGATCTCTTTTAGCTGTCGCTCCTTCTCACTCATAATAGCCTGAAAGCAAAACTACGATAGATAAACAAATAACAAATAAAATCACAACTTACCACAGTAATGCTTATACACGGATAAAAAAAGCTAAACATTATTGAAAAGGGAAGCTGAGTGATTACCAGACTAGGGTTATTCTTTTTAGTCGCAGGATCTGGAAATCTTTGCACTTGGACTTTTGGTACGGCTATGTTTTTCTGAGAAGCGCTATGTTTTATACAAGCCTCGCTCAAGCGGGCTTGTACCGCGAGAAAACCTTCAACTAAATATATTTGGTAGGCATACAATTGAGGAAAATCCCTAGATTTTCGGTATGTATCAAAATGATCCCAATTTGATTGTTTATCAAAACGCATTATATTTGGAAAGCGCAAAGCAATGCTGAACTTAAGAGGCAACTCTTTCAACGTGCTAAAGCTGTTGTCAAACTCTATGCCAACAAAAGCATCCTTTTCAATTAAAGCCTTTTCCATATCAAAGTCATTGGTAAAAGCTACACTTTCATTAGCTTGCAGGCTGGATGCCACGTCTTGAATAATTGCTTCAAGTAAAGCATTTTTGGGTGAGTAAAAAATATTAGAGATATTAAATTTATTTGGAATATCTATGGGATCGAATTTTTTTTCGGGTTTGCTTATTGTTGAACGAGGAGGAGCCTTATAGGTTAAGTACAATAATAGCAAGGCAAACAAAATTGGCAAGCCGATTATTGCTATTGTTTGTATTTTGTGCGCCAGTTGAAGTTGTATGTTCTTCCAAAGCAAAAGGCGTAGATTCCCGCAATTTCTGGACTCCGGCGGCATCCTGGACAGTTTCTTCAGTAAAAAAAAAGCACAAGTTCACTATGCATCGAATTTTATTTTTTTATTGTAAATAAAATATTAAAAAATCAAAGGCGTGCTAATTATTTTTTTCGATATTTTTTTATGAACGATAAATTTTGTTATGTATGAGGTGTGTTCAAAAAGTAAGGTGACTTTAAAATTTCGCGGGCAACGTATTTTCGACTATCGATTTTTTGTTTGTTTCGTTGTGTTGGTACACTCATCCGAATATTTGTACCTAATTTCAAGTGAATGGCATTTTTTGTTTGGTTGTGAGAGGCGTAAAGGTTATAAGTGTTTTGCGTGCTCGGCGATTTTTTGCTATCGAAAAATATGGATCAACGGATTTGCATCAAATTTTGTGTAAAAAAAAAAAAGTGCTCCGTAACACTTAAAATGTTGACAGTAGCATACGGTGAAACTGTTCTGATAAAAAAAAATATTTACAAGTGGTACAAACTCTTCCAAGATGGCCGGGAAGATGCCAATGACGAGCCTCGCTCTGGACGCCCAAGCACGTCAACAACTGATGAAAACGTTCAAGCAGTGATGAAAATTGTTTTGGAAAATCGTCGAATCACTATCAGAGAAGTTGCTGAGGACGTCGGTATATCGCTTGGCTCGTGCCGTGATATTTTTTCTAACGATTTGGGCATGAGACATGTGTCAGCGAAGTTTGTTCCGAAATTGCTAAATTTTGACCAAAAGAACCGTCGCATGAGCATCGCTCAAGAACTGTTAAATGATGTCAACGTCGACCCAGATTTACTAAAAAGGATCATAACTAGTGGCGAATCATGGGTATATGGACCAAAGTCCAATCGTCCCAATGGAAGCGGCCAGAAGAGCCAAGACCGAAAAAAAAAATCGTCAAGCACGCAAAACACTTATAACCTCTACGCCTGTAACAACCAAACAAAAAATGCCATTCACTTGAAATTTGGTACAGTTGTTCGGGAAGAGTGTACCAACACAACAAAACAAATAAAAACATTTTACATAAATATGCACATGGAAATCGTAACGAATGCTTTAGTTTTGATAAGACAATTTTGAGGTACACTCATACAAACCAATTCTTAACTTTCAGGAAATATATTGTATGTACATATGTACATACATTTATTTTTCAATAGCGGTTAGTAAGCATTTGATTGGCGGGGTCGAAATTCGATTCATCGATGTGCTGCTGTCTCATAGCAATATTACCCAACCAAATTTATTTATCAATTAACCAAACGTCTATTTAAGCCATTTATAAGGAAACGTGGCTCGCTATTTCATAATTTCTAGCCTTCAAGTTCGTTTGAATTGCATGCGATTGAAGAGCTTAATCTGCACATAAGCCCAACTAGTTCATCCACATTTCTTGGAAGCTGGAGATCAATGACATTGCGATAGCTTCTAGCTTGTGTCTGTAGCTTATGTAAAGTAGATTTAGATTAAGTGCTTCATCATGTCTAAAGACACTATACTATTATGTGAGGAGCTTTTTATTCAACACCGCCTTAGGGTTAAAACTGACAATCGAATACGCACTAGCGATATTTAATAACAATACTATTTTATATCAACAACAGCTCATAATTCTTAACTTTTTAATGATGATATACTATGCTGATTTCGATGTAAATATTTATTTAAAAGGCTTACAACTTCGATTCGTTTGAATAACATGCGAACTGTAAGTGGATAGAATTGGATTGAAGTGGTGTACAAAAGCGGTTGTAGAGCTTAATCTGTCTGTGGATCAATGACATTGCATAATTTTAGTTGTATCTGTAGCTAAAGTAAAGTTGATTTATATTAAGTTCTTCATCTTGTATAAGTGAAGCAGACTTTTGGAGTTTTAAACATTTATTTGAGATTCGACTTAGGTACAATAATTGAAATATAAAAGAAAGTGGCTTACTTTACTTTAAAAATATGTCATAATCCTAAAATTTAGATGTTTAATTTACTAATAATTTGAAAACTATTTTTGTGCCGAATTTTGATTTTTTGCAAAGCTTAAAAATATTTCTTCAATAGTTGCTTGGCTGATAGAATAGTTTAGAATCTGTAAGGAATCTTTTACTCTTTCAATGAAACCGAAAATTCGTGACAACTTGAGATGTGGATCGGGTATTTGAAATGTTATCATGCCGCGATAGTCATATTTTTCTCTAAAATTATAGACAAATTATTTGAAGGACATTTTTCAAGATGTTGCAATTTAACTACCTAGTAACTATCGAAGGAAATTCACGTTTAAACGCGACTTCAACATTTTCGGTTAAGATCGCATTATCGTCAATCGTATTATTTGGTTTTTTTCCCGATCTGCTTTGGGTTTCTGTCAAAATAAAATATTTACAAAAAAATTTAAAAAAATTTACTACTTGATTAACTTACGGGTCGATGCAGATGCATACTGCGAGCTTGATTGCGGGTAGTCGCTGTTTCTTGCGCTTGCATGAGTTAAAAACATATATTAAAATATAGGCCACTGCTATTACCAATATTAAACTTACCTTGACCTTCGAGCGATACCATAAGGATCCTCTTTGTTGCCAACTTTAATTTTAATAACAATGCCTTGTTGGAAGCGATTCTTCAAATACTGCTGCGAACCTATGCAGCAAAGTTCTCCATTCACCATAATTGCCAGTCGGGAACACAACGCCCCGCATTCCTCCATGCTATGCGAGGTAAGTAATAATGATTTGCCAGTGTCGCGCATATCGGCCAAGACGTCCCATATCTCACGTGTAGCACCAGGGTCAATCCCCGCTGTGGGCTCATCTAGGCACACCAGTGTGGGTGCCAGTGCCGCAATGGCAGTATTGAGTTTACGCTTCGTTCCGCCACTATAGAAGCGTGTTTGCTTATCGAGGTGCTCAGTAAATTTAAATTTGTCTCCCAAGCTATCTATGATATCCTTTATGACTTTTCTTTTATAGCCAATCACCAAACAAATTATATGCAATGTCTCGCGTCCAGTTAGGAAATCAAATAATGTATTTTCTTGTGAGCAATACCCCAAGTGTTGATAACATCGTCTTCGCTCAGTTCTTACTTTATTACCTTTAATATAGATATCTCCAGAACTGATGCTACGTTCAGCCACAATCATTTCAAAAGTACTCGATTTACCGGCACCATTCAGACCAAGGAGACCAAAACATTCAAAACTGAAATGATGAAATAAGATACTACCAGCATTTTGGAGGTTTGTAGTTACCATTTAGACTGCATCGATATGTTGCGTACTGCTACAAAATTCCCATATTGCTTTGTAACACTATCCAGTACAATAGCACGGTCCTTGCGATCCTCAGCTGTCATATCCTTTACAGTTTCTCGTTCCTGACGCACATCTTTGTCTTCATTTGGATTGCTTTCAACAGGCCTGCAACAATTTTTGTATTTATTAAAATAAATGAATAATGAATGTGAATCTTGAATTATAATCGTACTTTAATTTTATTTCACAACAGCGTGTTATTAATTGACCAAAACAGCTTGTTAATGTCAGGATCAAAAAACATATAAGTGCGCATATGGCTAAGTGATGCAGTTCCACCCATTTGTAGAAAGGCTCCATTTCTTTGGTAAAATGGATTTATAAAAGTGTGTACATTATTGGTTAGTTATTTTTACTTTGCGGAAGTTATTATTGTGTACCCTTGCAGTAGAGCAGATGGACTTTACTACGAATTTATAGAGTCAAGTTTCTGCAAGGGTATCCAAATTGCAACGATCATTTTACCACAACATTTATTCATAATGGAGCATAAAAAAACCTGCTCTTTGTCAGTCTTTTTTTTACAGAAATTTTCTTCCCACGAACTTAAGAAAACTCTCGTTGCTGCAAGGTACATTGCAAAGTGTGGATATAACATAAAAAGTTGAATTATGCCAGATCTCATTTTTAATAAAGGGAATATCGTCTCGATTGTTACCCAAAGAAAGGCAATAAAATTACCTAAAAAGTATTTGGGAAAATGAATAAGTCTTTGAGAGCTTTTTTCAAGCTTACCCATTATAAGATTCGTAAAGATAATGGTGGTCATTGCCCAAATCTTTTTCGAAAACAGCATGGACATTAGATAGGTCAGGAGTATAGCTGCCAAACCGAAAACACAAAGCACACAGGCCATAGCCATGAGGCTGCGTGCTGTCAATGAGCGCATTAAGACAAGCAGCACCACAACAACTATCAAAAAAATCATGTAGTCCCATATTAGGTGAGTCATCCAGTAGACCCACTCGTTTAGACCGCTTATCATCTGCTGCATTTTAAATTTACCGCTTCGCTCGCCAACTGGCAGTAGTGCGTATATAGCGGTGGCTACACATAGATAGAAGACCAGGACAAATGTGTTTCCCATCGCATTAATTTCTGATTCATATGCTGCTGTTTTTTTTAAGGCAGAATTTAAGCGCGGCTTGTTTGTAATTTCAATTTCCATCTCTGTAGAGACTAAGGAGCGCGCAATGGCATTGTAAACTAGATTTAGTGTTACCGGCAAAGAGTGTGTATATTGGGCATTAAACCAGGCAATTACTTGATTATCTTCAATGGTAGTTCCCGCTATATAGCTTCGTTTGCTTATGTCTCGTATGAACCCATCGTCTCGGAGCAGGTACTCTTCAAAAGAGACATCTTTGGGACATACACGAACATCAGCGTCGGATTTGGCATTGGATTCATATTGTTCGGCTATTTTGTTAGAAACATATGTATTTCCTTTGCGGCTCATCACCACCACAGCGTTCGGATATGTTCTGAGCTCCATCTTCAAAGGCATGACGGGAGAGTGCGCCTTCCCTTTGGTAACCTCATGTAAAATGTGCAAAATCAAGGGAATCAGTATTAGCAAAATGTACATCCATTTATTGCGCAGAGTATATAACCATTTCTTTTTTATCATGGCCAACCATTGATTGCAGCATTTTGATGGATTTTTTTTTTCGTAAAAGACATCTCGTTGCGACCAATCTGACAAAAAACATTGCATAAAGTAAGTAAGTTTTTTGCAGAGGCCCAAAACTCTACAACTTACCCACAGAATTGGGATTACGAGACACCGTCTCCGTATTTTCTGCACCAATAATCATAAAAATTTCTGCCAGATTAGAAGGATTTAAACCAAATCCACTAAGCTTTAATGTGTCCAATGCGGACTCCAAATCTTGAAACATTTTTGGAAATATTGATTTGTTATCCATTGGCAAGCGATATGTTAAATCTTGCCCCAGTTCACTTTCTATTTCAATATTCTTTATATATCCAGCCAGAAACGTTGTCACCCTATTCACATCACAGTTTGCCATTTTAACACACACTAAATGATATCCCACGCCAAGATTCTCTACCAGAAAGAAAGGTGTACCATAGCCGCGTATCTCACCATTGCACATAATAACTATGCGATCGGCGAGCACCTCGGCCTCTTCCATATAATGGGTAGTCAGCAAAATGCAGCGACCTGCCTTCTCACTCTGCAACAAATTCCACAGATCTCTTCGGGCCGATGGATCCAGTCCAGCACTGGGCTCATCACAAAATACGACTTTAGTGTCACCACAGAGAGCGCAACAAACTGACAATTTCCTCTTCATGCCACCCGATAAGGCATTGGTCTTTGTTTTGGCTTTGTCTAGTAAATTCAATTTTTCCAAATACTTGTTCGTTTCTTCCGCTATGCGGTTTTTAGGAACGCCCTTTATTAAGCTAAAGAACTTGATGTGCTGGGAAACAGTCAGCTCATCGTATAGCACATTGTGCTGTGGACATATGCTAAGTGATTGACGCGCCATTACCGTTGACGTGGCCATATTATAACCATTAATAATGGCACTGCCAGACGTAGGCGGATACATTCCGATTAGCATCATGAAAGTGGTCGTTTTTCCGGCGCCATTATGACCTAATAGTACGGAAATCTCATCCTGGTAGAAGTTTGCAGTAAAATCCTTAACAGCTTCAACAATACCAAAAACTTTTCGCAATTGATGCGCCTTGACAGCTTTGGGCTTTTCAGAGGGTTCTGCTTCAAAGGCCTTGGAACGGCTTCTTTGTGCACCAACGACACCACTTTCGGCGTCCCTGTTGCGATCCGAGTCACGGAATTTTTTCGGACACCAAAATTTGGGCATACATGGAAAATACCATTTCTGAGCAATACCATAATCTCCAGGAAATAATTGCTCAATATACAAGCAGATCACTATACAAAGAAAACTGCAGAGTAGCATCAAAAATAGCATCATACCCACGGACATTTTACCGTAGTCGGTGTCAAACATAGTGCTAAATGTCAGTCCCTGTAGTGTTGACTCGTAGAAGTTTATCTTGTCTATTAACAATGCCATTGCGCTGTTTAAACAGAAGCAGAGGCCTATGAGTTCGGCATATGATTTCTCGCCCCTTATCAGCATAGAAGGCATGACTGTTGCAATAAATAGTCCACAGGAAGCAAATCCGGCCACAGTGGTTCGAGTGCAAAAGGCGGTGATGAAAATGGCTAAGCTTATGACGCCTATAATGTAAACAATCATGACTAGCAATATGACGATGGTACTGCTATAATACAAAGGGCTTATTTTTTGAAAGCAGGTGATTAGGATGGTGAAAATCAAACCCGGTATGGCTAAAAGTATGAACGATTTGATGAACCAAGCTATCCACTGCAGCCAATTGCTCAACCCCATAATATGTAAGATCTCTTTTAGCTGTCGCTCCTTCTCACTCATAATAGCCTGAAAGCAAAACTACGATAGATAAACAAATAAAAAATAAAATCACAACTTACCACAGTAATGCTTATACACGGATAAAAAAAGCTAAACATTATTGAAAAGGGAAGCAGAGAGACTGTAAAACTAGGGTTATTCTTTTTAGTCGCAGGATCTGGAAATCTTTGCACTTGGACTTTTGGTACGGCTATGTTTTTCTGAGAAGCGCTATGTTTTATACAAGCCTCGCTCAAGCGGGCTTGTACCGCGAGAAAACCTTCAACTAAATAAATTTGGTAGGCATACAATTCAGGATTATCCCTAGATTTTGGCTTTGTATCAAAAACTTCCCAATTTGATTGTTTATCAAAACGCATTATATTTGGAAAGCGCAAAGCAATGCTGAACTTAAGAGGCAACTCTTTCAACGTGCTAAAGCTGTTGTCAAACTCTATGCCAACAAAAGCATCCTTTTCAATTAAAGCCTTTTCCATATCAAGGTCATTGGTAAAAGCTACACTTTCATTAGCTTGCAGGCTGGATGCCACGTCTTGAATAATTGCTTCAAGTAAAGCATTTTTGGGTGAGTAAAAAATATTAGAGATTTTAAATTCATTTGGAATATCTATGGGATCGAATTTTTTTTCGGGTTTGCTTATTGTTGAACGAGGAGGAGCCTTATAGGTTAAGTACAGTAATAGCAAGGCAAACAAAATTGGCAAGCCGATTATTGCTATTGTTTGTATTTTGTGCGCCAGTTGAAGTTGTATGTTCTTCCAAAGCAAAAGGCGTAGATTCCCGCAATTTCTGGACTCCGGCGGCATCCTGGACAGTTTCTTCAGTAAAAAAAAAGCAAAAGTTCACTATGCAAAAAATCGAATCTCATTTTTTTATTGTAAATAAAATATTAAAAAATAATAAAACGTGCTAATTATTTTTTTTGATATTTTTTTATGAACGATAAATTTTGTTATGTAAATGATTAGTAATGCCTAACGTAACTGATAAAGAAATAAATAGCTAATGAACTTTAGCATTTCAAAATTTCTTCGGTCCAATAAATAAAATACTATCGCTGAACGTTATCCCAATGAATGGATCAATGGTATTATTCTGTTCGTTTTTGAATGAGAATTCTTTTCCATCCAAGTCTCTTAACCATTTGTCGGTATATAATATGACGATCTTCTGCATACAATGGTGGTGCAGACATTAGAGATTCTCTTTCCTGGAGAAAACTTAGTTTGTTTCGAGGGCGCGTTCAGCGTTTACCTAGGGCAATTTTCCAACACCACTAATGCAGCGACAAGAATTTGCAAGACTATTATTATTAGTTGCCAAAATATTAGCCAAGACACACATCTTTCCTAAGCAGGAGATAGTGTTTTTTAACATACTGATCCTGCCAGGCATTTTATTCCAAAGTGTTTTGTAGCCAAGCACTTCATTGTTTTATATATACACATAAATTAAAATATTCCGTTTTAAATAAAGTTCATTGCGAAAATTTAGATTTTTGAATTGTATTTTTTTGTTAAAGAAAAATCATACATAGCAAAAACGGCTGGTAGAGCACCGCATGCTTACTTCTTCTTGGACACACCGACGGTGCGACCACGGCGGCCAGTTGTTTTGGTATGCTGACCACGAACACGCAGGCCCCAGTAGTGACGCAGACCGCGATGAGAGCGAATTTTCTTCAAGCGCTCCAAATCATCACGCAATTTCGAATCCAAGTTGGATGAGGTCAACTGCGAGTACTTGCCATCAATGATATCCTTTTGTCTGTTAAGGAACCAGTTTGGCACTTTGTATTGCAAAGGGTTCGAAATTATGGTGACAATTTTATCTACCTAGAATGTAAACAAATAAATCTTAATGCACCAGTTCATTTACATGTATTACTTTGAACACGTACCTCTTCCTCAGTGCACTCGCCGGCACGCTTGGTCAAATCCACATCGGCCTTCTTCAACACAATGTTGGAGTAGCGGCGGCCCACACCCTTGATGGCAGTCATGGCAATTCCTACCTTGAGCTTACCATCGATGTTCGTGCTCATAACACGAAGAATATGCTGGAACTTCTCGGGTATGACAAGCGACTGTGGAAACCATTAGAATAATCCGTGATTAATTCATGTCAAAACAATGATAAACAACAATGTTCGAATTTGCATTTGCACCACAAATTTAAAATGCACTAAAAATCATGGCTTTCCACAACAATTTGGTGTGCAACACTTGTGTTCATACATTCAATTATTATTTGAAACATTTTCTTGAACAATTGCTTGTAGATGCACTCGAAATTTTCAGATTTTTATGTGGACCCACCATTTTGCACTGTTTGAAGCGACAAAAATTCAGTCGAAAAAGAAAGCGGATGCGTCAGTGCTTCTTCTTTATCATTCTGACAGTTCGAAAAAAGGTGTTGCATAATGTCAAAAGTTTCGCTCCGCCAACTACTTTTGGCGTTGTGCAACTCTTGCCCAACTGCCGTTAGCAATAGCAAAAACAAAAAGACGCAAAAAATGAATGGTAATTGTAAAACAAGAAAATTAATATTTTGTGTTGAATTTATTTTTAATTACAGCACTGAGTTGTGTAAGCCAGGATGATATTGTATCGCTGCGCATTATTTGCACGCTTGCTGCAAATCATAAATACGATATAGAAGAACTGGATCAATATGGAAATACTGCGTTACTTAAGGCGTGCTTTCTAGGGCGCTTTGCATGCGCTCGCACACTTTTGGAATTCGGCGCTAACATTTACGCGATTAACTATCTGGGCCAAAATGCTCTAACATTGGCTACGTACGCTGGACATTTGCAGCTAGTGCTCGAATTGTTATGCCATCGCACATATCAAGATTTTAATCTATCTTCGCTTATACCGGCAATATGTGTAGCAGTAATGCGTCAGCATTTTAATATAGTAGACCATTTCAGGGGACTTGATCCCAGCGGAACAGCCTATGTGCAGACTGTCCATGGTGAGCACAACAAAAAACTTTACATACAAGTAAATATGCTTTAATTTAATGTTTCCTTCATTTTAAGGTCTTGGTGTAAATGATATCAGTGACATGGTGCACAAGGCAAAACCAAATAGGCCAAAAAATAAACCATGGCCTTTATCAACTAAACATCATCGCTACCGTTAAAATTAATTGTGTTTTCCAAATTTTATTTTAGTTTTCATAAAATTGCGTTTATTTACATAAATTGTACCGAGTCTTTTTAAACTGCGATTGTCGATTAATTTATAAATTCCATAGCAGCTGGTAACTTTACAACACTTGCACACAATATGGCAGCACTGTTAATGTCAGCTGTTGTTCGCGCCAAAACGATCGTTTTGCCGCCTCAAATAGTTCATAAATCTCAAGCATCACGCAAAGTCGAAAACGCGCTGCCTTGTTTTTTGTACGCATCATCATCATTCATTCCAAATAAATTAAACAAGAATATTAAATTAAATAAAAATGTTCGAGGCACGCCTAGGTCAAGCTACAATACTAAAGAAAATTTTGGACGCAATCAAAGATCTGCTAAATGAGGGCACCTTTGATTGCAGTGACTCCGGCATACAGGTAAAAATATTGTTCATGCTTCACTCTGGTTATCCATATTGACCAAGAAAACTTACAGCTCCAAGCTATGGATAATTCCCATGTGTCATTAGTTTCCCTAACACTGCGTTCAGATGGTTTTGACAAGTTTCGCTGCGATCGCAATATATCCATGGGCATGAATCTTGGCAGCATGGCCAAGATATTAAAGTGCGCCAACAATGAGGATAATGTTACTATGAAAGCGCAGGATAACGCGGACACGGTTACAATTATGTTTGAGTCGGCTAATCAGGAGAAAGTTTCTGATTATGAAATGAAACTAATGAATCTCGATCAGGAGCATCTTGGCATACCTGAAACCGATTATTCCTGCGTTGTACGCATGCCATCCATGGAATTTGCACGCATCTGCCGAGATTTGGCTCAATTCAGTGAATCTGTAGTCATTTGTTGCACCAAAGAAGGAGTTAAATTCTCAGCTTCCGGTGATGTGGGTACTGCCAATATTAAATTGGCACAAACCGGTTCCGTTGACAAGGAGGAGGAAGCCGTAATCATAGACATGCAGGAACCGGTTACTTTAACCTTTGCTTGTCGCTATCTAAATGCTTTTACCAAGGCCACGCCTCTTTCTACTCAGGTGCAGTTGTCCATGTGTGCTGAAGTGCCGCTTGTTGTTGAATATCGCATTGGCGACTTGGGTCATATACGCTACTACCTGGCGCCAAAGATCGAGGACAACGAAACATAAATCGTTGCATTGCATCTAATCCACTTACAGTATAAATTTTAAAGCATATTTAAATATAAAAATAAATCGTAGACATCTTTATAATCACTTATTCTAAGTTTACACCGCTGCATTTTTGGTCAATAAAGCACATTAGTATCGAAAAGTTAGTTTTATACAAAGAGGAAAGTAAAGGAAGTTTTTGATAAATAAATAAAGATCCACACACACACAATGAAGCTACTGTTTATATTTACTGGCAATAACCTTTTATTTTCATACAATATGTATGTAATAACACGGTATAAACTTGTATATTAGAGTGAGAGTTGGTTATGCATTCACAAAACATTTTGGAATAGTGCAAACATCTGCAAAATGCAGAAAGTACATAAAAAATCGAGATTTGGTTTACATAAAAAAGCATTAATAAAAACATGTATGTAAGTACAAAGCCGCACTTATTCGAGCTTATGTGTATGTTATACATAGTGCTTGACAACAAAATTTAGTCGAAGTTCATATAAAAACTTGCGTATATATATGTATGTATATACTTTGAATATATGTATGTAAATAAACATAAAAAGCTTAGGCAATTAGCATCTGTGCATTTCTTCATACAAAAGTGTATAAAAATTCTTTCAAATTTTGTAGGCAAAAAATTGAGACGATAAAACATATTTTCCTACCCTTAACAATTTGTGTATAGCTATATATTTATATATATTATTGTATATATCGTTTGTTTAATAAGTAAATAACTGCATTTTATGCTTGTCGGCTTTAAGGTGCTGTGGCATTGGATACATCCGAGCATGCACTGGGACTGGATGTATCCTCATCAACCACTGGGAGATTCTGGCTGCTATCGTTGCTTTGCGAGGGTGTACTTACTTGAAGCAGTTGTTGTAGCAGCTTAATACAATGCTTTGAGCCTTCCATTGCCTCATTGGAGAGCTGGAATATAAAGCAAATTAAATTACCTTTATACATATTGTTTATATTTACTGGCAAGACTATACGGACCATAGTAAAGTTGAGGAAACCATGAGGCAAACCCTTTAATATGTCCAGACTAACAGTGCGACCCAAATGCTTCAGTTTTTTTGCAAACATAACACAATCATCCAGGCAAGGATCCATGTCAAGTGTCTAAATGGTTTAAAAAGAAAACGTCAAAGATAATTAAAAAGTCTTGATCGTTTATACACTATACCAGTATTTTTGTTTCTGGCAGTTTTGACAGCCATTCGTCGCTGGCCCAATAGGGCGATAAAAACGGATCCTTAGGCACATCAAAGGCAAATTCTTCACTGGGACTTCGCGCAATTAACGCATCCATGTTACGCACATCCTGATGGCCAGACGTTTGAGAATGCGCTCCATGTATTTCATATGATTGAGTGCAGCGATTTATCGTATTGGTTAGATTGGTAACTGCATCCTGCAGGCGGCCTTGAATTGTGTCCATTGCGATTAGTTCGCGACCTGTTTCGACAAGAATGTTCTCTTCCGAATTGCTCTTGCTACGCAACAGTGTGCTTCCATTTGTAATCTCTACGGGAACTGCTGTGTTATCTTCTGTGGCCTCCATGGTAGCCGTATCAATGAGATACTTGTCAAGAAAGTTGTCAATATATGCGGCCGATGCTGCTTCCTTGGGCGTATCCGCATTTATTTCCACCGGGTAATGCACAATAGGCTGTGAGTCATCCTCAAAAGACACACAGGAGCTATTGTCGCCTTCACTGGATAACAAATCCGTACGCTCTACTGTTTGACTGTGGTATGAGGCACTTGCAAAGGTATCGCTGCTGTCTCCATCAGCTTCATCTGCAAACGTCGGGTTCAGGTCCATAGATTGTGACAAGGGACTTTTGGCCACCGAACTGCGTCCGCTTGAGGTAGCACTTGGCGGTGGTCGTTCTAGCGTCTGTTGCGCTGCCGGCTGCAACATGGCATTACGTATTTGAGCTAGCTGGTCCACCTGTTTAGCATTCTGCTGCAGCGTTTCCTTGGCTGGGGCTGCATAGGCACGTAAACAACGCATCATAAAGCCAAAGGGCAGTAATGGATCCATAAGGCACAGCAACCGTGCTGGACTTGGCACAAAGCTAACTAAAGTCGGACAATAAGCCAGAAAAATACCATCTGGTACGCGCACGCCCTGCTCAATGCATTTTAGAGCTAGCCCAATTGACAAATTGGCGCCAGCAGAATCGCCCGCACACACAATGCGTTCGGCTGTTGTGCCCAGGTTCTCGGTGTTGCGCAACAGCCAGCAGTAGGCGTAGAAGACTTCTTGTAGAGCGCGTGGAAATGGTGCCTCGGGCGCCAGACTATAATCCACCGAAAGTATAGGCACGTCCAAGGAAACTGCCCAATCACGCAAATAAAGCTCATGCGATTTGGACGACTGAGCTACAAAGCCACCGCCATGGCAGTGAAAAAGAATGGAGGCACTGGGCGGTGTAGGTTTGTGCCAGCCGCGATATTTGCCCTCCCCCAACATACCAGCGCGTCTCTTAGCACTGAGCAGGCGCACGGTGACTGGTATGCCGGGTCCCAGATGTGCTGATGGCACTGGTATGTCCACGAACTGACTTTCAGTTTCTTTTGAATCAGCTGACTGGTGTTGGCGCGGTATCTTCAGCGGCTCAGCGGGTAGCTCAATTAGACGATTAACTTTAATAGAACTTCCTACAATGCTGGGCAGCTTGTGCATAAGCTCCGACTCGGCCAGAAACCAAAACGATTTGCAAAAATCAATTTTGGCGTTTTGCGAAATATTTACAATACGTCGAGCGCGCATTTCCGGGTTCATTAGATACTTGCCGCTAATCCATATACTACGAGTAGTCTTCACCAGCGTGCCGTCATCCGCCGCCTGTGCATAATACGATTCCGAATAGCTGGCCATGCCAATGCTAATAAACCGCAATACGCCACGTATGGAGTCGCCATACTGAAAACCCAGACAACGTCCATAAAAACAATACTGATTAATGGTATCCCCAAGCTCGAAAAGCTGCTCGGCTGTGTGCTTGCCGCAAGCGAATAGATCGCCCGTATTGGCTGACCATTCGTGCAGTATCAGCAAATACTGTAAGCAAGTGCAAATGGAGGAGAGTAGCTGCGAGCAAGCTTCCACCTCCTTCATATAGTACTTTTTGCGAAAAAACAGCGTGTGACGTGTACCCAACAACTGGTTGCTTATGTTTTTTCCATACTCAATGCAGGCATTGGTGACAGCTATAAAGCTACGATAACCATTACCGGGAGTTACAGCATCAAAGTCATATTCGTGCGCAAACGATCCGATTTGCAAAACTAAGCTATTGGCAAGCACTATAAAATCCAACCAGGCAAGATGTGCGGCGTGCAAGCGTTGTCCTAATTCGGTGAGGTCCTTTGCAAAGTAGGCGGCATGGTCTAGACAAGCGGCATAGAGATTATGGTAATCCGGTTGCAAATCGGCGGGTATATTGGGTGGGGGCGTTGTTGTTGTTGTCCCATTTTTCTTGAGATTGCCGTCATTTGGGAGTACTTGTTTGGGGCTGCTAAGCTCAGCTGTTTCAATCGCAGACGCCGCGTCAATCATTGCAATGCTGTCAAGAGGGGAAGATAATTAACCGTTAGCTGCGTTTGGCTGGCGATCAATATTAACTTTATTTGCATTTTGTGTGAAAAACAAGTGGATGGTGATAGTTAATAATATATTTATAAATGCACATACATATGTGTGTTCGTGCAGGTATACATATGTACGTCTCCATTTACATGTACATGCATACATATGTATGTACATATGCTTGCAGTGGGAAAAACAAAACTTTCACTTTATTACAACTACTACGCAATACAAAACTTGCCATGATATCAATAGCTGTAATTGTACATGTAGTTACTTGCATATTGTTGCAGCGACCTTTAGCTTTTTATTTTCACTTACACCTTATATGTGCGTTTTACGTGGCCTAATACATGACTAGTGTGAGATTTTTAAACAAATTGCTTTAACAGTAATTAAACTTATTTGCGATTGCTTTAAGCACAAAATAGCGATGACGATGCTTGCGATAAATTGCATTGAGAAGCGCGTATTGTACTATCGATGTTTTGAATTAAAAGTTTCAGTTAAGCGAGTACTTCTGTCTTGATAACTATGAAACAATCAAGGGCAAATTTAAAATGCAATCGTATAATTGAACATTTTCCATTTTAGTGCGATAAATTGCGCAATGTGCATCTTTACTTAACTAAGACAACCGCTTATTTAGGAAAAAACATCGATAGCACGGCCGGCTTGTGCACTTGATTGTATCGGAACTTTTACTTACTTTAGTGCTGCCATATAAAATATAACTTTTTTGTAAATAAATTTAATATTGAAACTATAAAATATACTTGTCCGCTAAGCAAATTTTAGTCCAGAGACCAAGACAAACCAAATCGTTCAAATATTTACAGAAAAGTGGCTTTTAATTAAGAAGGTTGATAAACAAAACTTTTCTTGCGGCCAAATTGGCAGCACTTAGTGAGTTGAACTGCAGATTCTTATTATTTAATGAACATAGAATGGAATAGAACAAACACAAATAGTTAGCAATCATGGTTTGCAGCATAATTGAATATTATGGCGAACAGACCAGCAAATGCGGCTATTGCAAAGGTACAAGATGCAGCAAATCGCATGGTAAGTGCCGTCCAATATTAATTTTTCATAAACTACAGGTGTTCTTTTCTGCACCAGGTATGCATGCTTACATATTAACTTGTGAAGATTATCAAGATCTCATCGACCGCGGCTGGCGTCGCTGCGGTCATTACTGCTACAAACCACAAAATAACACAACTTGCTGTCCCTCTTACACTATTAAGTGCGATGCACTCGAATTCAAACTAACCAAATCTAAAAAGCGAATTTTGAAGCGTATGAATCGATTTTTGCGGGATGGCAAACGCGAATCAAATGAAACATCGCAAAGCGCGTGCGACGGCATAGCCATGACTATAGAACAGCAGCCTCAGCTGCCTGATAAAAAGCCAACCGCCATAAATGTGGAGCATGTGGCTTCATTGATTGAGCAAGAGGTGCAACAGAAACAACCCAATAAGCCGGACCATTTGGAAAAAGCCAATGTGGAGGTTGCCAAAGCCGTTAGTGAAGAAGCTGCAACTCAGGCTTCGGGTGACTGTAGGTATTTGTGATTTAAATTTGACAATTGTTATTGGTTTTTGTTTTTACAGCCGTTGGCTCAAATCCGCCACGTAAAAAGGCCAAGCAAATGCGCCTGGAGCGCAGACTAGCAAAAGGCGCTACAGCTGTACCAAGGAAGGAACCGCAAACGCATGAAAAGTCATTGGCAGACTTTTTGGCCGATGTTACTGATAATGACAAGCATAAGCTTAAGGTAAGCATGCGTTAAAACTATGCTATTATATGTAACCGTTTGCAAAATTTAGCTGGCGTGAAATATTTTTGTGATTATTATATGTACATTATCTGTATGTTCAGTCCCTGCGGATTATCATATATACATACATATGTCCCTCTATATGTACACACATTGTGTTTGTGCCGTTTGTGTTTTTGCAGATCGTTTTGGTCGCTGCCTCTGACACAGAGCGCACATGTGACGACGTAGTACACGCACTATATTGCAAATATCAATTAGTCATACATAACGATAATCCTGAACGCCTCACACCAGCTAATATGCAGCGGTTTTTGGTTAAAACTCCATTAAAGGTAATTATAAATAATGCAATTTTCACACAGCTACGTATGGTGCACGTTTTAGGTGAGGAGTTTCAGCGCACATTGACGCAGAGCTATGCACTGTATGAGAAGTACGAAATAAGCATACATAATGAACCGCCCAGAAATAAACAATGCTATTTAGATCATTTACAAGTCACGCCATTGGAGGTTGCCAACTATAATTACTTTCATACATTTTTTAACTAAAATATTTGTTTAATACTAGAACCAGAAGCCTAGAAATGGTCCCGACATGGGTTACGGTTCCTTTCATCAACAATACTGGCTGGACGACAAACTTATTGCTGTAGGAGTCATTGATATATTGCCGAGCTGTGTAAGCTCTGTCTACTTCTTTTATGATCCAGACTACAGTTTTCTATCTCTAGGCACATACGGTTCGCTTAGGTATGCCTTTTAAGAAGATCCTAACAATGTAACTAATGATAACTAATGTTTTTTTTTTTTTAGAGAAATTGAGCTGGTACAAAATCTTGCCGCAAGCGTGCCAGCTTTAAAGTATTACTACATGGGTTTTTATATACATTCATGTCCAAAAATGCGCTACAAAGGATTGCTGTCTCCATCTTATTTACTGTGCCCGGAAACTTATGCTTGGCTACTACTAACAGACAGTAAATTACAACAAATTCCTTATGATTACAAACGTTCAAGTTTTTATTTTTCAGCCATACGCTCCAAGTTGGATGTGCAGAAATATCAACGACTACATAATGATGCAAAAGCTCGGGACTTACATGAATTTTTAATCGAACATTTAGATACTGTTGGGCTGCTGTTGAAGGATAATATTTGCAAAAAGTACGGTCAGCTTAGCCAGGTATGCTTACTTGATATAATTGCATAAAACAAGTTCAATTTATTTTAACCAATGCCAATTTACAGGTACGGCATATTGTGGATGATAAAAGGCTAATGGAGTTTGGCACCCTTGTGGGCAGAATCTGTGCACAACGCATCATTTATGCAAATATTTAAAAAGAAGTCTTGTATCGGGCCTCTTATGTATCGCTGTTGAGTTTAGTAAAATCTTAAAAATTGCTGTTAAATTAAATAAACAAATGATTTGAAGCAGTTATTTAATATCGATAATTGTTATTGCTGTGGTGTGTCTTGTATCGATATAAAAGTCTGTTTAGGCTGTTTCAATTGCTGTCTGTTTTAGACAACTGTTTGAATAAAATTAAGTTAGATACAGCCACAGTTATCACACATCATTAGTGCTTATCTGCAACAAGCAGCTGAATGCATCAATAAAAAATATATTTATTAGATAAACAAGCACACACTTTGGTACTTGGCTTTAATGGATTGTCGAAAGATAATGTTTTAAACCGTGAGAGCCCGGGCTATACTTAGTTACTAGCAGAGTTACAATGAAAACAAAGCTTATCAGCAATTAAACAAATATTTGAAAATGTGGTTGCCGAACTCAAAAAATGCACGCGAAATTTTTATTTAATAGAGCTTGTAACTTTGCTGCTAAAAGTACGACATACAAATTTATATGTTTTAATGGAAGTGCTGTTTAAAACAAAGCTAAATCAAATATGTATATTTGTATTGTTGCTAAGTATTGGACTTTATTTATTTGGGTTTTTAGCAATATTTGTCAAGTGCGCTAATTAAAAGAAATATTTAACAATTTTTTAGCATTGACGCAGCCAATTGGCAAGCGTGTTAGCTTAGTCTATAAAAAAATCACTTTAATAAAAACAATAAATTTGTAAATTTAGCTGCCATAAAAAAAGCTTAAGATTGGTATTGTTGTTCTTAGTCATATGCTCAGCTACTTTATTTATTTACATTTTAGCACGATTTTGTGTTTTTCACCATCATTTTGTTTTTTGGCCGAGCGTTGCAAAATCGCATGCGATTTTTGCCACAAAAAAAAAGTTTAAACGCTTTTGCCTCAATCGTTGGGTTGTTGTTGTTGTTGTCGTCAACCGTCAACGTTGCCCGAGGTTTTGCCTTAACGGTTGCGTATATATGTACGAATATACATAGGTATGTATATATGTAAGTTTATTAATGTATATATGCCATTGGCAGTTTGCGATTCAGCTTCATTCGTTTCGCGACGTTCTCAGTTAACGCGCCAGCCAGCAGCCAGTAACGCTCCCGGTTTAACCGGGCCACCCAAAAATATTGTGAGTGCTTGTAATAAACAATTTTTAACAAAGTTACAAGTGTTTGAATTTCCAAAAATGATTTTTGTGCATAAGTAGTTGCATGCTTATAGGCTAAATTCGCCGAGTTGAACATTTTTTAAAGTGCGCTTAAAATATGTACCTATAAAAATTATGCAAATTTATTGCCAAGTTACGGATCCTTCCGAAGCAACTAGCAACAGCGTTTTGCCACTTTCTCAATGGTCAAAATTTTTGTTAGCATTTTAATTGAGCTGTATTCATTCATTCATAGTTTGTAAATTTATTTGTTTTTCTTTTGTGCGTGTTTAACATTTCTTCCGTATGTTTGATGGGGTGATATTTTTGGGTGAAATTTACATTTTAAATAAATAATAATAACAGGTTTGAGTTTGCGTTTTCAAATTATTAATTGGTTTCGATTGCGATTCAATGAACCGCATAAAATGATAAAACACGCGCTTGTAAATATATTCCATAATATTTGATTTGAGTGCCCTGCAATTTGGTTTTTTTACGGTTTTTTTCTGTTGCCATTTATATTATTGAAAGGCCACTTTGAGAACCTATAAATAACATTTTGTATGCAAAAAACTATGATATATTAATGAAGCTTAAGATAAATTAGATGATTTGACAGAAACCCGAAAAAATATATGCGGGGAAGTACGCGCGTAACATCTTCAATTGACAAGCTACAAGAGGAGGGGGTAAACCTAGAAATGAATCTTGCTGCCAGTTTTGGCTAAATTGGTTTTGCTGCTAAATATATAAATTATTGGTTCAAGTTAAATTATTTACTTGGCAAACAAAAAAATTGTTAAGCAAAGGCCAGTGGCATAGCTAGTGGGTGTTTGGTGAAAGAAATAGCGGATTAAATGGATTTAAAAAAAAGAACATTTTTTAACTTCGGCTTAAAAATTAAATTTTTCTTTAAAGAGATTTCACTGTTTATGATTAAATTAAAAAAAACAAAGCCATAGTTAAATTAGTTAGATAAATTTTAGAAAACTCAATCAAAATAATGATTGTTCATGACTAAAAAATAAAAATAAACAGCAGCTAAGTCATAAAAACTAAAAAAGCGTGTCTCGTTATCTTTAAATGGCTCTGTTATTTACGTAAGTGAGATATTTAGAATACTTTGGGAAGATCTATGTACATAACTCATACCCTTCACAAAGAAAAGTTGCGCAATATCTAAGAGTGCCTGTGAGGTGATAGAAGACTAAACAGCTGTTTATAAAACATCGCCAAAATACATTTGTTTTTATTATAACTGAAAAATATATAAAATATAAAAAAAATATGTATACAAAATATAAAAGATACAAAAAATATAATTAAATATAATATAAAAATGATTAAAAATCAACAATTATAAAAGTTATAAAAATTATAAAAATTATATTACTTATAAAAAATATATTGCATGTTCTTATTATATTTAAAAAGAATATAAAATTTTAAAAATATAAAAAATTTTAAAAATACAATACTAGAAATATGAGAAATTTAATTAAATAAAATATAAAAATTATTCCAAATTAAAAATTATAAAATTTATTCAAATTATAAAAATTAAAAAATTATAAAAAATATATTGTACTGAGGCATATATAGGTAGAACTTTATTTTATTTTTTGATTTAAAAAATTTTCCATGGCCTTAATACATTTTTATTATATTTCAAAAGTACATAAAATAAAAAAAATATAAAAAATTTAAAAATATAAGTAATTAAATATAAAAATTGTACAAAATAAAAATTATTCAAAAATATAAAATTATAAAAAATATTTTGTACTATGTGGGTAAAACTTAATTTTTTTTTAATTTAATTTTATTTCTATGGCTTAATATGTTTTTATTATATTTCAAAATATAAATTAAAAAAATATAAAATAAAATATAAAAATTGTACAAAATATGAAAATTATTTAAAATTATAAAAATTTAAAATATTATAGAATTTATAAAAATTACACAAAATTCAGAAATTAGGCTTATGAGGCTTATGTAGGTAGAACTTTATTTCTTTTAGTTACATTTTATTTTCATGGCCTTAATTTGTTTTTAGTTTTATACACATAAAATATATTCAGAGTTAAGCTGAGCTCTAGCTTTTCAACTGAACATTTTTTTTATAAATTATCAAAATATCAAATTAGTTAGAAATATTGGAAAACTTTAGCTTTCATGTTTTTTAAGTTATATTTTTCAAAAAAACTTGTTTGCATCTTTGACATGCGATTGGGTATTTTTGCATTTATGCTCAAGAAAGTAAATTTCCCAGAAAAAATCAAAATAAGAAAATTAGACTTTTTTGTGCAATTGTTTCAAGAGGCCTCAGCAAATTTGGTTAAAATATATTTTTATACATAATTTTAGAAATAAACTTTTAAAGCACTTATCTTCTTAATTTTAAATTTAATTTTTTGTACCGAGCATCATTCCGAAACTTATTCAAAAAATAGTTAATTGTCTGTCAATTATTTCCCTTATTAAAATAGCCTTTCTAAATTAAGCTAATTTATACCAAATAGTATTTAAAAAATTTAAATTACTTTTAGAAATGCGAGCGTGCAGTTCCGAGCTTAATTTTGAATAAACAAAACCTTTAATTACGAAATAATTTATTATATAATTAAAATTGCACATTTTTTTTTGTTGTTTTTTTATGCAATTGTGCAAATGCGTGTTGTTTTATTTATTTGTATTTATTTTGTTTTCACATTTTCGAATTTTAATTATTACGTGTAAAAATGCGATTTCAATGAGAATAAATAGTACAAAAACTGTAACTGTTTGGTTTTGGTTCACAGTTAAACAATAACAAAAAAAAAAAAAATAAGTAAATAAATAGAAAAACCAACTACAAAAATAATTACAACATGAATTAAACTGCTAAGTGAACTCATTAGTTATAACAATTGGGTTTTTGTGAGATACGGTTCATTGGCATTGAATTTGTTTGCAGAACTTTACGTGAAATACTCGTAAAACAAAAACCTAAAAAACACGATCGAAACTAAACCGAACCAAAACAAACAAACCCAAATCAAACAAAAACAAATATGGACGGTAAAAAGCTGAAAATGCCAGAAATGTACCGTTGTACCTATTTGACTTTGAAGCATATAAATACATTATGTAAATATGTACTACTCACTTATATAAGTTAAGTTATTTCCAACACGCGTGCCTCGATTATTCAACACGACGCGCTCCATATAGCCATCATACGCGAAGCATGCATTGTTCCAAACTTTGATATCGGAATTCAAAACATGGACTTTCTTAAGATCGTAAATCAAATCAGTTATTTATCGTGGGTTTTACAATGGGTCGGGTCTCTAAAACAACCGTGGCTATAATATGTAGTCCACTCTGATTACGGCTAATTGGCGATTAAGCGTGCTCTAATAATGGGCCATATTCCATGCCCTTATCGCACAACAATCTGACGTTTATAATACGCCATGTATGCCAATATAATGTTTTATATACTTTTGTGTGTTCCCAAAAACAATTTCAAGTTATCAACACAGTTGAATGGCGCTCGGCAGATTAGAGAAGCCAGCCTTTTTTACCTTCTCTACAAATTAATTAGTATCACTTGTAGTTGGAAATATTACTTTACACTTTCCGTCAGGGGCACTTGATATGGAAATTTCCTGGTGCTTGTGAGATAAATTAAAATGATTTTTGAAGTATTATAGCACACGGGACCCAAAAGTTTTAAAAATGGGTTGAAAGTCTTTTACTTAGATATACATACTCTTTGAAGTGAAGAACCGCCCCAAGACCAAATCCTCAATCCGCAACTGCCTGCTCTGTATACATAGCTTCAAGGGTATTACGGTTTCGGCATAGCTGGCTTTCAAAACTATTGTAATCTTTTACTGAAAGCACTTTATGAGTATTCTTTAATCGTTTTATAATTTGGCAGCAATTAAATTACTTTTAAATAGGTATATTGTGAAATTTTTGATTCTGAAAGTTTCTTGCTTAAGTTTTAACACATAATTTGCTTAATTGTATATAATTAATTAATTATAGCTACTTAGTTACTTTTTATTTATTGCATTTCTAACACTAGTTGCATTGCTAAAGGTATCATAACCATATACGATAGCTTATCATACAAAATGAAAGCGTGTTTTTTTTTATTGATTTTATTGTTCCGATTTATGACTTTTTTTTCCCAGAAATAAAAACTTTTGGGGGTCTTGAGTTGGCGCATTTTGAATATTAAGTAGCAGCTAACAGATTTTAAAAGTCTATTAAGTCATAGATGCATCTTACACTGAGAAAAAATTGGTACCTTTAAATTAGGTAACATCTTTGAACTTTTTTTTTCTAAATGAGAAACATACATTTATTATATACATATGTTATAGTACATCCATTTAAGTTCGAGAAGAAAATTAATGGTTGTTTTTCCAAGAATGGCAAATATAAGCGATAAAGGCTTAAAAAATCGAAGCGAAAAAAGTGTTTCAGATAAATCTGCGGTCCACCCTATTCTGGAATACTGATCCCTATAATCTTTGAACTTATCACTTATTGACTCAAAACTCTATATACAACAAAGCAAGGATCAATTCGAAAATGACTCTCCATGGTCAATAAATCCATTTGCCCCGAAAGCAGGCGCCGCGGAAATGGAGGCGCCTAGTTCAAGCTTTGAAATTTGATCTCGATAACAATGGCGTGTTGTATGCAGCTTGATATCGATGTAGCTATAGCGCTACTTATTGTCTGTGCAACAATATCGATGATGGTGTGATTATCACACCACGACAGGCTCTATGCTCCACTAGGTGAGAAAGACGGTAGTTGAAGTAGTAGTACCTGCATTTGGAGCCCCCAGTCTTTATCTGGACCAGAACGATCGTTGCAAAAGCAATGCCTGCAGATTTTTTTGAAGTTTTTAATAAAGATGCTTCTTTAATAATTCGTCTTGAATTGCAATTCTTTCTAAGATGATCCTTGACCAAATCTGCATTGGCTTTTTTGTCATTTTCCCATGATAATGTTTAATTTCTTTTACTATAATAATCATTGTTATTGTAAAAAGTTCATCCATCGAGCTAGTTAATATATAAGATTTTTTCACTGTTCCATTCTTACAAAAGTTCCTTCCTAATATCTCCAGGTTCACTGAGCTTTGTTGAACTCCTTTAAGTTAACAAATATTAATAAATGAAGATTCTACTGTACATACATCAAACCCTCCAAAAAAGGATAAATTTTTGTTTATAATTTATTAAAAAAAAAAACAACAATTTATAAATAAATAATAGTTAAAAATCTAGTTTTATTTAAAATTCGAAGACAAAATTTTTTTATTATAATTTATGCGACAGTTTTATAAAAGTTAAATTTTAGAATTCTTAAAATTCGAAGACAAAATTTTTGATTATAAATTACGCGACAATTTTATAAAAAATCAATTTTAGGAATCTCAGAAAATAAATATTTAATGTAAACATTTTAACTTGATTTAATTATTTAATATACAAATACGACATCTGACTTTGAATGTAGATCAGGCGTTAATAAAGTGAAAAATTTCGATTAGCTTAAAATTTGCCAAGTATAAATAACTTTCTATAACGTATACAAAATTTTTTTCTTGTGTAACCGTGATTTCTTTATAAATATCTAGGTGTTAATTAAATTTTTCCACTCACATCGGGCAGTCCGAATTGAAAGTTACATATTTAAATGAGTCAGTAGTATAAATTGTTATATACAAAAGTTTTTAGCACGTTTTCTACATTTGCCAAATACACCGACTGCAATTTGCAATTTATTTAATTTTTTTTATATTGATTTTAATTATTATTCCAAAGATAGTTTTGCGTGCGCCTTCAAACAAAAGGCGTGGCAGGGCTAGCTGTCCAAAATAAGTCGTATGTCAATCAGTTGTGGCAAGGTTAATGCGTTAATAAAGTGTAATACAGTTTTGGGATGTACAACAATCGAAAAAAATTCGAACAATTTGTAAATTATTTAGCGTGTTTGTGAACAATTACTCTATCAACAGCAACGATAGCAATAACAATAATGCTTGCCAAACTATAAACACTTGCAAAGATTTTAAAATCAAATTTGTATTTTTTTGTAATATATTAAACGTTAAGTACAACTCAATTTGGCTTTAATGCAGCTCACGTGCCTTGATCAAAAAAATAAGTTTATATTTTGTTAACGTGTTTTTAGCACAAAATTGACATTAATACTGTGTCAAGTGTGGAACTTGTATTAACTGCTTCCTATTGTGTTGTTACAGCTAACGTTGCGTTGCGTTACGTTACGCTGCGTTAACTCAAGTGCAGCAATATCAAAAACCGGAAGTGCAAGAAGCGAACAACTAACAAAATGGCGTTTATGCCCTGTTGTAAGTAATAACAGTACAAAAATAAAAGATTATAAAACATTTTATATAATTTGTTTGTTTATGTAAGCAAATGTTTAGGCACATGCTGACTTATTAGAGTAGTGCCAATAGCTTGTATCAATAAACAAATTTTATATATAGAATTTTTATTATTTAAATAAACACCCAACTTTTATATTCTAATTGATTGTCAACAGTTTATATACCCAAACGCCTCAATGTGGCCATAATGTTGTTTATGGCCTGTTTGCTCAGCTATATGATGCGCGTCAATCTGTCCATCAATATAATTGCCATGGTGGAGGACACCAACGAGAACTCAACAAATGTGGATTTACCCGATGTAAGTGCAATAAAGTGCAGCTTAAGTTAATTTGGAGCTGTAGCGTCTAAGACTTTCAGCTTCCTATAATTTAAGCTAAAGTTACTCCATAGGAATCGTCCCCAAATTTAACGTTTAAATGACAGTTTGTTAGGCGCAGTAACTGCATGCTATGTTCACACTACACTTTTGCCACCTATCGATAACTCTGTGGCTTTCGATGTTTTTTTTGTCAGTATGGCCATATTATTATTATTTATTTCACTGTGTTAATGTACCGCAATTTGAACGAGCAGCTGTTCTGATATGGCTAAATTTAATTAAAATTAGGAAATGTAAACATTCAGTCCAGTTTCCTTGGACCATAGCGCAGGCATAGCTTTGAATTTGGCAGTATTTTGTCTCTTCCTCCTCTTTATTGCTTCATACATATTTAGCTAAAGATTTCAGATTTAATGAAATTTAATTTAATTCTCAGTATGGACCCCGCTATAATTGGACGCAGCAGGATCAGGCGCTGCTGTTAGGAGCCTACTTCTATGGTTATATGATCACCTCGCTGCCTGCTGGAACACTAGCCGAGCATTTTGGTGGACGCAATGTAGCCGGCTATAGCTGCATGTTGGCAGGCATACTGACCGCTTTGACGCCTTTGGCTGCCTCCTGGGACAAGATGGCAGTGTTTGCTGTACGTTTTCTAGTGGGCTTCTTCACAGGCGTGGTGTATCCTTGCTGTCATAATTTGGTCTCCAAATGGTCACCGCCGGATGAGAAGGGCAAGTTTGTGGCCTCGCTGATGGGCGGTACTTTTGGCACCGTCATCACCTGGCCTATAAGTGGCGTAATCATTGAGAATATGGGCTGGGACTGGGCGTTCTATATAGTAGCCATTTTTGTGTTGTGTATCGTGGCCTTGTGGTTCTACTTGGTGGCTGATACACCGGCGCAACATACTAGCATAAGCCTTAAGGAGCGTGAATATATACAGACCAGTCTGGGCGATACGCTGAGCAGCAAGAAGGTAGCTTTAGTTGGTTGTTTAAAGGTTCTATTGATATAATGTGCTTTTTAAATCTAGAAATGGCCACCATATAAGGCGCTTATATTCTCCATGCCCTTCTGGTCACTTATGCTGCTGCATTATGGCAGCATGTGGGGCTTGTTCTTCCTCATAACCGCCACGCCCAAGTTCTTGAGTGAGGTGCTCGGTTTCAATTTGGCCTCTGCTGGTTTTCTATCCAGTTTGCCGCATCTGGCGCGTCTATTGTGTGCCTTTGGCTTTGGTGCTGTAGCGGATTGGGTGCGACGTAGCGAATGGTTGACTGTGACGCGCATGCGCAAAGCTTTCTGCTTGCCTTGTAAGTATCAATTGAGCTCCTAGGTATAGGGAATAGTCCATACTTATTAACTTATTTACAGCCCATATCTTGCCCGGCATTATGCTCATTATATTGGCCTATTTTGGACGTGATCCGTATGTTTGTGTGGCCATCATGACCATTTCGCTGGGCTTTAACGGTGCTGCCACGGCCTCCAATCTGGCCAATTCACAGGATTTGGCGCCAAACTATGCAGGCACTTTATATGGCATTATCAATTGTGTAGGCACCACACCAGGCATATTCTCACCGCTGATAGTCGCTGCCTTTACCAAAAATGAGGTGGGTTTTGCAATCTAAATTAATACGAATCTAAAAACTAATCAAATACGCTTTCGTAGAATACCATTGATCAGTGGCATTGGGTGTTCATCATTGGAGCAGCTGCCTATATCTTGCCTGCCATATTCTTTTGGATATTCGGCTCGGGCAAAATACAACCATGGAATGAAGTTGAGACCAAGGAGTCGCGTGAGGATATTGTCAATACAAAGTTATAGTTTGGCACAAGGACGAATTGCTGTGATGTTGTAGTATTAATTGCCATAATAATATAGTACTCAGGGTACGAAATAAGCGAGTCCTATTAAAGTTAAAACTGTTAAGTGTTAATTAAGCGCAAGTTATTTTTGTATTCATAGTAAATGTCGCAAAGTTATTATTAAAACAAAATATTAAGAAAACCGACATAATCGCTGTCAAAATTTTGCTACCTAGTTCAAGGTGGACGAACATAGATCAATCACGTAAATATATTGCACACGTCAATAATACCCTTCAATCTTTGCGTACAGGGCATCAAAATTAAAGCAGCTTAGGCGGTACTTCCCCGCAGCTAATTGTTGTCTTACCTATGTTAATTTTTGGCTCATTGACACTTTAATTAGTCAAATGTTAATCAGCATGCGTCTTGTTTTGCTGAGTTAAATTAATGCCGTAAATCAATCAAGCGTAATTAACGCACGTGACGTCAGCACAAAATCAAAATACAAATTTTGCTGCCAATTAAGACACTATTATAACTAATATATATTAAATTGACTAACTAGTAACTGATTTTTAAAAGGTCTTTTAAAATAAAGTTGCATCTTACACTGAGAAAAAAAATTATTGAGCTTTATTTTCTAATTGAGAAATACACATTTACCATACCAGACATCCATTTAAGTTCAAAAAGAAATTGATTGTGATTTTCCAAAATCAAATTGAAAGCTTTGCTGTCAATTTTTCATTGTCACATTTTCTATTTAAATTTAATTTAGCGCGCAAAACTTGTCAGCTTTGCAGCGTTGCCGCTAGCTGGCGCCATTGTTACAACGCTAGAGTGACCATATGCACACGCATATCGTCAGGTAATTTCGATAACTATCGTCTCTATCGATATACCATTATTATAATAACAACCCTATTCTGCAACTCGCTTAAGCATAGTTAATTTATGTTATTTTGATTATAATTTTGGCAGCACGCAAGTACACAAGTACAACACGCTAAACCGATTTTAAGTGATAATCAACTGATTAACTATTAGCGCAATAATGAGTGAGGTTGAAGCTGTTCAAATTATAGCCGAATCGTTGAAGCAACAGGTAAGCTAAAATAATATATTATATGGCATAAAATATTGTTTAAATGCTACGTATTACAAAGTACGCAAAGTGCAGTGTATATGTGCATATCAAGTTTTTAAATTAAAGCGACACGCCAGCTTAACAACTTATCTTTCACCTGCTTGTTGTGCAAAGTTCAACAAAGTCCCTATAGCACTTTGCATTGTTGTTGCTGTAGCTTTCTTGCTGGTTGGTCTTAGCACACGTTGTTGTAGTTGTTTTTGTTAATGCTATAATAAAAGCTGATATAGATATGGATGGATTTTGATAATGCCAGATTCCAAAGGTGTTTTTAATAGCTTTTAACTCGACGGCAGTTGCCGTGCAATTGATTAAAATCAATAAACAGCAAATGACAACGTGCTTGTAACTGAGCAAGTGTAAGATAAATATTTTAAACATTTTTTATTGCTTCCAGGGCATTGAATATGTCTTCGGCATCATTGGCATACCCGTGATTGAGCTGTCCATGGCCTTTCAGGTGGCAGGACTTAAATACATTGGTATGCGTAATGAGCAGGCAGCTTGTTATGCGGCTCAGGCCATTGGTTATCTGACGGGTAAGCCAGGCGTTTGTCTTGTCGTCTCGGGTCCAGGTCTCTTGCATGTCACAGGTATGATTTATGCTTAGCTTGTTGAAATCTGTTGTTACTGTTTCGGTGTTTATCATACAGGTGGCATGGCCAACGCGCAGGTTAACTGCTGGCCGCTTCTTGTCATTGGTGGCGCTACTAACCAGGATCACGAAGGCATTGGTGGCTTTCAGGAGTGCCCACAAGTTGAGCTCTCACGTCCCTACTGCAAGTATGCTGCGCGTCCACCAACAGCGGCGCTAATACCGCTGCATGTCGAGAAAGCCGTGCGTTATGCCACCTACGGTCGCCCTGGTGTTGCTTACCTAGATTTTCCTGGCAATATTTTGCAATCCAAAGCCGCTGAGGAGAAAATTTACAAGTCTTTGGCACATCCCCCAGCGCCTTTGGTCTATCCACCACACGATACGGTTCGAGCCGCTGCTCAATTGCTGCGTAAAGCCAAGCGCCCACTGATTATTATTGGCAAGGGTGCTGCCTATGCACACGCCGAGAATACTTTGCGTCACTTTATTGACAACACAAATCTGCCCTTCCTGCCCACGCCCATGGGCAAGGGTGTGGTCTCTGACACGGCTGCTCAATGCGTTTCTTCTGCGCGCACTTTGGCTCTGCAACAGGCTGATGTAGTGCTACTGCTGGGCGCACGTCTTAACTGGATCTTGCACTTTGGTCGCGCACCACGCTACGATAAGGATGTCAAGTTCATACAAGTGGACATTTGCCCCGAGGAGCTGCACAACTCAGTTGTCAGTTCGGTAGCTATACAAGCGGACATACGTCCATTTGCCGAGCAATTGTTTGAGGAAATGAACGCTGTAAACTTCCGTTTTGGCTATGAACAGGCCTGGTGGAAGCAGTTGGCAGCTAAGTGCAAGCAAAATCGTGATGCAGTGCAGCAGCTATCGCTTAATACTTCTACGCCCTTAAACTACTATGCCGTCTTCCATCATTTGCGCGAGCTGCTCCCTAAGGATACAATTATTGTCAGCGAGGGTGCCAATACTATGGACATTGGACGCTCCATGCTGCTAAATGAGCAGCCAAGGCATCGTCTTGATGCTGGCACATTTGGCACTATGGGTGTTGGGCCTGGTTTTGCCGTTGCAGCAGCGCTCTACTGCCGTGACTTTGCGCCTGGTAAACGTGTACTCTGCGTAGAGGGTGACAGCGCCTTTGGTTTTTCTGGCATGGAAATTGAAACCATGGTGCGTTACAAGCTGCCCATTACCATTGTGATTGTCAATAACAATGGCATCTATGGGGGCTTTGATAAGGATACTTTTGAGGCAATACGTAGCGAGGGTGATCTCACGCAAATGTAAGTAAACAGCGAAAACTTATCGCAAACTAAGCTAATCTTATCATTGATCTTTGCAGCACGCCGCCCTCTGCACTAGGTGTTCAAGTGCGATATGAAGAAATGATGAAAATGTTCGGCATGCAAGGTTATTTCTGCACAGAAATTGGCCAACTTCAGGCGGCAGTTAAGGCAGCCAACCAGCTCACTGACAGACCTACAATTATTAACGTGGCCATTAGTCCATCGTCTGATCGTAAGCCGCAGTCTTTCAACTGGCTGACCGAGTCTAAACTATAGAGCAAATGTCAATCGTTTAGGTTTTAAGCACAAAGTTTTGCATTCCTTATATTTTAATGCATTGCCACGAATTTTCATGTATATACAAAATACGATTTTATAACTGGACAACGCTCTCAGTATGCTCACTTATTGGCGCGTAGAATTTCTTGCTCCAGACCTAGATAGTCCAGAAACCAGGTAAAGTCCACCAGACGACCCTTGTGCAAAAATGGTATCTTTGGACACAATTCGAAGGCTATGTTCAAGGGCGCTATATCAGGCACGCCATCGCTGTTCATATTGAAGAAAGCCAGCACATCACGCACCTCTATGTCGCCCTGAGCATTGCGCTGCAGCACCTTTAGTATATCCTCAATCAACTCCAAACTAAATGGCAAGCGGCAGCCACGCAGTGTGGAGCGCACTTGGGACTCACTGATATAAGGCTTGCAGTTGGGGTTTATATGACTCAAATGCTCCGTCAGCTCTTCCGCATTGTTCCACAGCGCACGCTTCAGTTCCAGATGCGCGGCTGCACGCACCGTTTGGCGATCGTAGCTTTGTGGTGGATGCTGCTCCGCGGAAAAGTAACGACATACAGTTATGATTTCATGATTGCACAAGGCTTCCTTGGACAGATAAGCACGCAGCGTGCTGCGCAGTGTTTCATAGTCAACTTCTGCATAATCGCCTAGATTACCATCAGGCTTGCACCGTAGCACAAACTCCTTGTATTTCGGACGCACTGTCTCACGTATTTTGCCCATTATGTTGCCAACATTTGCAACTTCAAACTGAAATAGTTACAATTATAGAGCAATAATTGACATTTACTTGAAAGTACGCACCTCTTCTGGATGTTGTTCCATGTACAGTAGTGTGAATTCATCTGCGGACACAATATGAAAAATGTGATCTTTAAGACTCATGGTGGCGCCTATGTAAAAGTTATTTGCTCTATAATATTGCGGACGCGCAGAGCTAAACTTATCCTGTCCCGGCAAAGGCACGCGTACACGTTTCAAAAACTCGCCGCCCACAAAGCCCGAGTTGCGACGTGGTACCTCATAGATTTGTATGCTGTCATCCGCCAAAAAGTAACTGAAGACAAAGCTGCGCTCGCAATTGTCACGTATGGCGGAAATCAATTTAGCGCCAAAGCGCAAAATGCAGCCATCGTATTTGACTAGCTTGTTGAAGTCGGTTTGAGGAGCCTTGGGCTCTACGGAAATGCAATTGCCCTCGGAGTCTTCATAGCTGCCCCAACCATTGTAGGGCGGTAGACGACGCCCATGTAGTCGAGGACGCTCATCGCAACGTTCGGGTATGGTTTGTGGTGTGAAGTCTTGTATGCCATACTGCAAGAAAAGTTTAATGAAAAACGTGGACAAATGATGATGATGTGAGAAACCTTTTGTTTGTAGTACTGTTGTGTAAACTGATCACAACTGGTGAGCACCACAGTGCGTCCGAAAACATTTAATGTCGCGCCAATTTGCAAATCCTGATCAGTGTAATAGTGTATGGCCTTTTTGCCCGTATTTAAGGGATCGGCCACATAGCGCACATCCCGCATATTGGAGCCCAATACGTTCAGCAAAGTGACAGCGGTTTGTTGACCCGGCAGAGACAGACCCGTAAACTCTTTGGGCAACTTGTCGCGTTTTAGAAAAGTGCTGGGCCCATCACGACCCGAATTGCGCGGAAACTTTTCTTTAATATCTATGGTATCATCTGCCAAATAATAGCAGATTTCCAGCTTACGCACATCACCATACTCGGAAGTATCGTTCCAATAGCCCTGAAACTTGAGCACGCGTCTATCGTACTCCAAAAACTGTGCGAACGAATGTTTCTTAGGTAAGGCGCTGGGCATTTGCTTGACAGCCGAGCGTTTGCGCACCTCTGTGGTGGGATCGCTGCAAGCGGTAAGTAAAATTAAGGATTGTTGGAAAAAAGTTACCCAGGCTACCCACTTTGGTTCTTCCAGTGGCAGCGGCACAATGATGCCTGCACGATTAAGAAACTTGCGTGTAAACGTATCGCAGTCGCTTATATGATAGACACGATCAAAGATCTGCACAGTTGTATCCACATTAAGGTCAAAGACCGAGATGAATTCACGCTCACAGGGCGGCATCTTGGGTATGCGCTGTCGATGCACTAGACAGCCCTGCGGTATGCCAGAGTTCTCTACTTTGGGTTCCGTAATCTGCATAGTGCCATCTTCCAGATAAAAAAAGATTTTCACTTTGCGCACCTGATACGAGGCATTATGATAGACCTCGGTCAGCGGCTCCTGAAAGTAGGCATAAAAACAAAGCACCTGCTTATCATAAGCCAACCAAGGCGGCAGCTTGGTAACAGCACGTGGCGCCCATATAGTATTTAGCTGTGTGGTCTTAGTGGGACACTTCGGATCAACCAGGAAGCCACCCGGCTCTACTAGCTCCGGTTCACGTCGATCCGAGAGCATATGTATGCCCTGATAGTGCATCAAAGTTTGTCTACGTGGATGTCGTCCTTTGCCATACTAGAAGGGTATACACATTGTAAGACAAATAAGGATAAGTGCTCCACAATAGCTTACATCGTAGAACTGTGCACCAGGCAGCATGGGCATACCAGGTAGGCGCAACATCTTTAACGCTTCCTTACTGCGAATTTGGATCACTTGAAATTTTGCTAAATTTACATGCGAATTTTGAAATCCGATTTTAAATTTTTGCTACATTAGTTTTGAATTTTTTGCCGAAAAGAAAAAGGATACGTTAATGTGGCAGTTAAAGCTACGTAGCAGAATTTTGACTAAATTGTTTCGACATTTCCGCTACTCGATAAATGGAACAAACAAATCTATGGCAACCATGGCAGCAACTGGTAGCTAAGGCAGCAAAGTTTTAAGCGTTTCTGGAAAAAAAATAAGCAAAGTCCTCCCTCAACCGGAAACACGTGCTAGTGCGAGAGAGCATTCACTTTTCGGTAAAGATTTAGATTCAAAGAGCATCTGGGGTATGCGCATTTAAAGGCCTTTCTAACCTGGAAATCAGCTGCTGCGAGTTCCTTTTTTTTTAATGTCTTCATGACTGATTTTTCTATTGAGCAAAAGCAAGGCGAAATTCAAAAATTTAAGAATCCTTTAAATTCAGAAAGCCTTACTTCTGTCACCGATATTGTCAAAAACAAATCAAGTGTTGAAAATCGACAAGTCCGTTTTAACAGCGGATAGTGTTTTTCAACACTTTAACTTTTATTCCAAATTAAGTGCTAAAAATAATTATCTAGTCATTATCGCTGCATCTTATAAGCCCAATGTCCTCCATTATATACTATACTTATTTTCTTAAAGTGCCTACCTGGAACAAAAGAATTCCATTTTCGAAGCTTGCAAACTCCGATTAGCAATCAGTTAGCGAACAAAGGACGAATTTAAGCTTAAGTTGAAAAAATAGAAAAAGTTGGCAGGTAGGTAGGACTTAGCGTCCTAACTCACATAGTCCAAGAACAGTCCACTTGTGATACCGATAATGGTAGTAAGTGATAAGGATATAGAGCAGACAGGAAAAATTAGGGAAACAGAAAAAGTGGAGAGTGTAGGACCATGCTTAATGTGGTATTCGAATCCACAGCCCCTCGGATGATAGTCTAGTGCACTGTCGCTAGGCTATCGAGGCCGCATAGAAAAAGTAACTTTGGGAAAAAATGAAGGAAATATAGGAAATAGATCCTTCGAGAGCGGCGGATTCCACCAGGGCCAGGAGTTTCTTCCTGTGTACTTACAGAACACAGTGATTTAACTAAAAGTGTATGTAAAGTGGTCGGTACAAAAAAACTTATATCTTCGAATTGCTAACATTTTTTGATAGCGTGAAGTTCTTTAAAGCCCAGTGCAACCCAGATTAAGTTCTGTGGGGCGACCGTGATGGCTTAATAAAGGAGTGGCCTTGATCTTGTGCTCGCTTGGCCTTGATATAGCTAGAATAGGGTCTGAAGCAAGAGCTTTTGTTGTCTTTAAGCCAATTTATCTTATTAAAGCTTAACTGCAAAACCAAGTCACTAACAACAATATCAAATTAAAGACTCAAAGTTTTTGTATTTATTTAACAAGTTTTTACAAGTTGTTAGTCATCATACATGGCCAATTCCAAGAATTTGCAATTGACATACCTCCTTTAGTTATCTCTAGTTCAAACGAACCTTATACGTATTTAACATAAGACTAAAAGATGTGTTCGGTGCTGTGCTAAAAATCTCTAGATGGGATTACTCCAAGATTTATATCTTCCAAAAATCAAGTCGATCAAGTTTTTTTTTTTTCATACATATAAAATAAGCCAACAAAGGCATTACGCTTATCTTTTGGCTTGCAGTTTGATTCCAAAATTTTTCCCATCGAGAGATTTCCGGCACGCGCCCAAACTTCAGCTGGCTAAGTTGCTGCTGCTGGTGTCTGGCATTTGCAGACTTCTTGTGCTAATTAGCTGTTTGCTAAAATTCCATCGAGTATACGCAGCTTTGTCACACAACTTTTGGCTAATTTCTCTGTAGTCAGAACATAAACAGTTTGTAAATGAAGCGAGTAACACAAAATACGGCAAAATGAACTTAATGTAGCATTTTAAATTAAATTTATGTGCATTTTAATAATTTCTGGCCTTTGCAGTTTGTTGTGCAGTTTATTGTTTATATTGCTGGAGCTAATTCAAGCGCAGACGAATCTTACCGCCTGGCAACAACATCGCAGACAAAAGCGATTTCTTATATTTCAAAATGGCGGCGTTATAAAGGTAAACTTTAGCGCAAACAACAATAAACATTTAAAACTATTATTATTTTGTACAGTTTGTAACTGGTATAGCATTTCCGGTGGATTTCCAAGAGAAAAAAGCCTGGCGTCAGTTGGTCTGGCTTATGAACTATCATTATCAATTCAGTGAGCCACAAACGCCCATCTATTGGTGGAATTTATTTGAAGAACGTGATCTAAAAGGTCCGCTGGCTGCTCACAGAAACTTGGCACCAGAAGTGGAAGAAGTTTTGGTAGATGAACCGCAGCTGCTGCTCTTTCAATTCGCCGAGAGTTATATGAATCAGCGTGGTCAAAATGGAGCAGCCTGTCTAATGCGTTTGATCTGCGAAAATGCGCAGATAGACGAGCATAGAGGTCTCTATGCAGAGCTGCTGCATCGCATATTAAGGTGAGTGTTTGGAATTTACTAAGGATCTGAATATATAAAAATTCTAACTCATTTACAGACCACATCATACGCTGGAGCAGCGTTATCGCACTGCTTATAAATTGGGTCACCAGGGCATAGATTGTCATCAGGCCTATCCAAAGGCACAACATTGTCTGCTAGATGATTATGTGCATGTGCATGAACGCGGCTTATATCAGAGTTTTCCCAAAAACTAATCCAAAGCATAGCTACTTTTTTACAAAATGGCGCTGGTTGTCATTTGCTATGGGAATCGTTTAATTAGCTAAGACAAGCTTCAAGCAATTAGACAAATATTTATAACTAATCTAACAAATACAAGTATATGTACCAAATATGTACAGAATTTACAAGTTTTAACTATGCTCAAGACGTCTTGGCTTAGTCCCCATCAACATCGTCATCGTCATCTTCGGATACTTTCCACTCCAGTTGATAGTACTTCTTAACATTGTTGGAGAGCCATTGCAGCGCACAGTATTGCGTGCAAAAATTGCAGGTAAAGAGCTGCTTGGAGGCGCTGCCACGTCTGGAAAAATAAAATGAGCTCAAATCAGCATCAGTCACGAGACTCAAAAGTCATAAGATTTAATTGTGTTGATTAGTTTGTTTTCAATTTACATCATTATGAGCACTGACCCCTAACGTTAGCACCTTTGCACAGACTTTGTAAGAAGTTGCGATAGGTCTATCTAATGAGCTAACCGGTTTTTTGTTGGGCCAACTTACCGCTTGACAACCATAAAGTAGTAAGTTGTATACAAGCAGCGGGAGCAATTTATGGTGGTGCATCTGGCTATGGGTCCATTATTAATGTGTGAGCTCATATAGGGCTCGGGCAGCATACGATGCAGTGCAGCATTCTCGTAGACTGGCACGTGACGATTGAGCATCTGCAGCGCGTGCAAGCAATCATCGTAGAGTGTGACCCGATTCTCTGGTGCCGAAACGGGGTAGACTTTTCGTGTGCCTACAGGTAGCAGCAGGCGATTGTTGGTTTCCAGTTCACGCACCCAGAATAGACCCTTGGAGGGTATGGAGCTAGTTAGAGGTAAGAAATAATTAGAAATGACTTGAAGGAGAGCTTGGAGATTTAAACAAAGCATATGCAGTGGTTTGAGTTGTTGAAAGTTGCTCCTAACTTTCAGAATCTCCGATTGCCGTTTTTTTTATTTTTAAAGCAAGGCACTATTAATTTTACCGTTTTTGTGTTTTTATTTAATTTGGTCGCATTGTAAATATATTAATTTATCTTTGCGCCATCTAGCGACGAATTGTTTCCGCTATAAAGAGGCTTTACTACCACATCGCGAATCTGTGTGGAAAATTTAAGGAGCCATTTGGTTCATCTAATCTGACTACCAAAGCTCTGAGCCTTACTCAAGCCAAACTTTTCTATATTTATTTTTGGAGAATTGGGTTAAAGGGAGCGGATGAAGGATCTAGTAATAGTTCCGAAACTCAGATTAGAGTCTTTTTTTAATGATTTAATTTATGATATATTTTAATTTGAAAGAAAACAGTTTACTTATAGCTTTAGGAGAGCTGTGCTTCGGAAAACGAAAAACCAAAACCGAACGATTTCTTTCGGATTTGTTTTTGCGTGCTCCGAAAAAAGAATTTATGTGTCAATATTTCCATTTTTACTTTCAATAAATTCTTATATTACACTTAATTTTGCGATAATTTCTCCTGTTGTGTTGGCGCGTTTTTATTTTAACACTAAAGAGCTGACAGGGTTGCCGCACCTCTTTCTGTTACTATATGTTGTTTACATTTTATAATAATTAATATGTAAAAATCATTAAAATCGGAGAAGATCGGGAAAAGTGTGGCGCTCTTCACTTATTTTCTCCGATATATATTCTTTTGTTAATTAAACACGACTTGACTATTTTTATTTTTTCCTTGTGTAACGCGGGAACCCTGTCCCAACGTCATGGGTTCGTGTTGGGATGAGTCAAAAAAAGACTAATTCAAAATGATTGTCAGTAAATATCTAACTTGAAGTTGGCGTAAATATAATCCAAGTTCCAATTCGGTAGCTTATTTTAAATGTCTCCCAAAAAGTAAACATATAAAATGTTAAAGAAAAATAATAGCCTACAATTTTTGGCATCTGTACGTAGACAACAAAACAGTGTTGTCTTATGAATTAAAAATTGTTTAACGTAAGATGGCGCCACTGAAACCATTTTAGTTAAAAACTCCATTTACTGTTTTACCTTCCAAACACATCGCATTGATAAATATTGCTTAACTTACATGGGCGTCACATTTTGTCTGTTGTCATAAAAGTTTTGGTAGAAACGCTCATAGATCATTGGTATATAGTTTATAGCAGTATTGTGAAAGATGCGCACATGATTCATAAACTTGGAAAGCGCAGCCGGTAAATAAATCAAGGCGCAGCCTGCAAAAATCCATAATAATAGCTCATAAGGATAAAATAGCTAAGATACTCTTTACTTGGGCACACTTACGATCTGCTGCAAGAGACTGCAGCATGGGAAGATTGGCAATACGCTCGGGTATATGCAGCAGTGCCTCATTATCGCTTATATTCAGCTCATTGAGACGCACACATTCGCTCAGTTGGATGGGCAAACGTTTGAATTGATTTTTGGCAATATTTAACTGCTCCAAATGGCGCAGATTGCTAATCTCTAGGAGGGTCAACATATATTTAACTCAGATGCTTTTTTAAACTGTATCAGAACTTACCCACGGGCAGCTCGGTGAGATGATTGCCGCTGATATTAAGTTGTTGCATGTTCAGCAGTAGACCAATAGTGCTTGGTAGCTGTGTCAGCTCATTATTGGACACATCAAGGAATTCCAGATTCTCTAGCATATAAATGTCCATAGGCAACTCACTCAGATTATTGCCGGCCAAATGTATAAACTTGAGTGTGGTTATATTAAGCAGCCATTTGGGTATCACAGATATAAAGTTTTCTTTTAAATAGACCTCCTCAAGGTCTTCGTACAGAAACAAATCCATGGGCACATCTTTAAAATTCAAATAGCTCCAGTGCAATATTGTCTTGTTCATTGTAATCTCTTACGATTTGTTTATGTTACACAATAATTTATTTTTTGAAACTATATTTATAGGATGCATATAGATTAGTATGCCGTTTTTGAACGCGGTCATGATCAACATTTGGCATGCGGCGCCATCTCTATCAATCCGCGAACTGTTTGTCACTTACAGCAACAGTTTGTTAGCAAACAAATCTTTGTCCACTCTCTGCTATCTAAATTTATTTTTTATTTCGCTTTCGTAATGCTCGCGAGTATGCCAAAGTAGTTCGAATTTAGAATTATGTGTGTAGGTAACAAATTTTAATTGAGTTTATTTTTAAAATTCACTTGTCATATTGCTCTGCACTGTGTGCTGTGGCGTATACGTAATGTACAGCCTGAAAGTATGCAATGGAAAAGTGCAGTCAGATACAGAGCTTTTTGGCCATCTACCTTTAACACTGACATTGAATTTTTTCACTGCAGGCGGCTGCATTGATTTGTTGCTGTATTTGTTGTTGCAGCTCAAGGTCGTTGCGTTAAAAGCTTAAGCGCCGGTGAAAGCTTTGTATGCAGCTTTTTAAACAGCTGTTAGAATTTAAAGCTTAAGCTGGTGCTAAATATATGGTTGCAAACTTGGTTTTAAGATGTTCTAAAGTTTGTAATGACAGTTGATGGCTTTGAAGGAATAAGGCTCGAGAAAATTTAAAACTTTAAGAATATACGTGGGAAAAAATTAATTTTTTTAAAATATTTTTATAAGCCCTGTTAGGGTCAGGAATATTTCAGATTTGAGCAATATACCTATTACAAGCAGAGGGTTTGGTGGCAGGCTACAATTTTCTTTTAAAGAAATTATTAGGATCGACCTGGGAATATAACCATAGCCAAATGGTCTTCCGCTTTTCTATATCTCGTGTTCTGTAGAGGCTAGAGACTTCAAATTCTAGTCTTTAAGTTGCCTACAGAAAGCAGTTTAGTGTGGCCATATCAATATAAATATGAGACCAAGTATTTTTTATATGATCAGAAGTTAAAAGCCTTTTCATAAAAAGTATTAAAATAAAAGGTTATACTGTTCATTAAAAATGTATTATTTCCATTGCCCCCCATTACGACTATAAATTGCAACAAAATTGAATTTGTTAATGACATACATACTTATGGAAGCCTTATTTAAAAAAAATGTCTTAATAAATTTTATATCTACCTGGATTTCAAAATGCATCAAAAGTTAACAACCTGTTAATGTTATTAAATGAACAAACACACTATTATAGAATATTATTGCACAGCCGTCTAGATTAATTAGAGAAATATTTTGCTCAGTCAGTCTCTATGGGAACCACACTATCTATTAATCATATCTACTTTATTTAAAGTATTTATGAGATATAAGCGCAATGCTCCTTTACAAAACAATTAATTTGATTTTCTTGATAAATTTACAATTTTCTTGAATTATTACTTTGTTGTCTACATATATGCTTCTTCGAAATGTGATTTTCGACAGACTGACAAATATGTGAAAATATAGAAAAATATATTATTTCATTTCGTATCGGAAATAGAAGAAAATATTATTTAAATAATCTTAAAATGTAATAATTTCTCATTTATTTAGATAAATAAATAAATACATTTTTTGTAAGAATTCCTCCTTTTCGCAATTTTTATACTACCATTATTATTTTATCTATAAATTTAGATGATTGGAATATATGACAGATTGCAAAAAAATTATTTGAAATATTTATTATTTAATTTATTAATATTATATTTTAACAAGCTTTTTTTTTAAATCATTGTATGATGTATCATAAAAATAGCTTTGGTGACCTTTCATGTTAAGACACTCGCAGAAGATTTATTGTGACACAGAGAGTTCCAGAGTTCCATGCCGATTTTTATCAGAGCTACGGCAAATCTCTCTATGAATTCAATATTCATATATATTTGGATTCGACTATAATCTTTAGGCCCCTGTTCTTTTCAAACAGTTTTGAAAAGAGATCCCCTTGCTCACCCTAGGGCGATTGGCAAATAGTCAGTCAGGGAAATTATTATTTTGGGAATGATCGTTAAATCGTAACAAGTTTTATATTTATTTGGCTCAAATGAAACACTGAGATCTTGGAGACCAAAAGACTGAGAGATTAGCCGTATATACATATTTTTTTAAAATTAAGTTTTTTGGATTATTTGCTATTCTTTCTTCTAGCAGAATTGTTTGAAATTTATGCAAGTATAACTAGAGGGCTTTGCACCCTGCTTGCTAACCCTCGAACAGACTTCTTTATGCAGTTCACATTATCACGGTTCTTCCCTACTTTAAAATACACTGCACTAACGCATGTATGCATTATCTAGCCAAAACATTCTCCTTCTCTGATTCCCAATGCGTAGGAGAAGAGGTTATATTATTTCATATGTTGATCAACTCAAATTTCCTATAATTGAATTGACTTTATCTATTCTGCAAAGTCTTTCTTAACTCTAACCCAGAAACTGCATTCGTATCATTTCAGATTTCTAATTAACTATGTGTCTTCCGCTGCCGCAACGAAGGGAACAGACTCAGAAGAAACAAAATGCAGATGTTCATTCCTCATTAACGTGGCGTGAATGTATTCTTGCGATTCTTCTATTAATTGTATATCTTGCATGCTTAACTAAAGAACGTGTTGTGACAGCCCTATCAAGGATTCCTTACCTCTTCTTCGCCTAATCCTGCTTGCCCTGCGATCTATGCATGCTCCTGCTCTGCATTCCAGAACTCTAAGCTTTCTTCCGATCTGATTGATCTACTTGCGTAACATCTACAACGTGCCGACTTCTCCTATTCTGCAATGGTAAACTCTAAGTTTTCTATGATCCTGTTTGTTCCAGCTCTGCAAACTCTATATCTCCGTCTACTACTTACATCCCTTTTCTGATCTAATTTCTAAATCTGCTCTTTGGACCGCTAAATTCTCCTGCGTGGAAGCAGAAAAAGTTTTTGAAATAAAAAGAAAAATATAGATCAGAAAGAGTATTATGAGCATATCTTGATAAAGTTTCAGCTCCATTTAATCCTCTTTATCATGGAGTTGTACAAGACACCCAGACAGCTGTATGACGTCTGATTAAGAATCATATATACTTAATAGGAAAAATTGTTGCATATTGCATGGTAAGCAGCTTAGACTCAAATGCTAGATTCAAATATGCACTAATATAATTATACTTTTTGTTCGTAAGAAAGTGTATTCATTAAACCACTACGATTGGGCTGTACGAGTTTATTTATATGCTTGTTTTTTTTTCTTTTGTCACAAAATTGTTGATGAGATGAAAATTTTAGACTAGCTCTTTATTGGGCGTGCAGCCGGTAACTCGCGTTCCCATTGTCCATATATATTATTTTTCATGCATTTCGAATATTATCTACAATGTAGCGAACTATTCTCATGTTTTTCACTTTAGCTAAATAAATAAATAAATGAAACGCAATTTCTTCTGTTTGCTAAATATTGTTGTATTGGTTTTTTTTGTTTTGGCTTAGCCTAAATATTGTCAAATTCTTATATCACGAACGCTCTTTCATATTTGTTTGTTCACCAATAGCCCCCATAGCCACCGTAGCCACCGCCGTAGCCACCGCCGTAGCCATGATGATGATGATGCCCATGGTGATGATGATGTCCATGGTGATGATGATAGCTGGGATAGTAAACTGGAACAGCCACAACTACGCCTAAATGCGGCGCCGGCAGAGCCTTGGCCAGACTTAGTATCAGGCTCCAAATGAAAAAAACAGCTACCAAAACTTTCATTTTCCAAGCAACGAACGACTGTTGGCATCCACAAATCCCGCACTGCTTTTATAGCATTGCGACACTCCAATGAACCCACAATGAATCGTAAAATCAAGACAAATAAAAAAAATGAATAGGCAATAATTTCACTGCGCTTTGGGTAATTTTTTATAATGTAAAAAAGGTATTTCCCCGAAGCCACCCAAGACATTTTTGTTAGCACATTGTAAATATTTGCTTAACATACGATATTTATTTCGCATAACAATTTGGTGGACATCTATTAAAGCTCTACACCGTTTATCACAAATCTAGACAGACACAACTCTTTCCAATTCCAAAGAGCTCAGGCACCGGAGCGTACATTATATGTCAACAGCTTGAAGTCGCGATCGCTGAGTAAGCGCCACTTGTAGCCCAATATTTGCGAGATCTCTCGCTCCACTGCCTCATAGGAACGTGCATTGTGACGCAGCCAGTTGTAGAACTCATCACTCCACTCGGGATGCCGTGGCCAGTCACAGCGTATGATGACCGCAAAGCGACGCACATGCAGATGTTGGAGATTCTTGGCGGTATGGGCGATGAGCAACAGCGTCGAGGTAGAGACTTTCTCGCGTATAACCTAAACAAATGGAGGTGTTAATTGATATAATAAACATATTAACTACTCCATCAGAGCTTACCAGCGTATCCAAGTTGAAGCACTGTCGGCACATGAGCAGCAGCACGCTGTCGATGCGGTTGTGAAAGGGTTTGGGACTGCTAAAGCGCGGCAACAGCTCATGTCCATAAACGGCTAAAGTATTCTTATAATGATCCACCATGCGCAGCACTTCCTCAGTACGTATACGCGTCTGTGGCGCACAGTAGGTAATGCTATGCACGGGTGCCTCTGGCTGCATGACTACGGCTCCATCCGACAGATTCTCCATGCGTAGATGCACACGCATACGTGGATTGCAGCGCTTGACATTACGCCAGGCCTTGACGCCACAGCCAGTTATGGCCAGGTGACATGGAGTATAGCAGTTTTGCAGCAAATGCAAATGACGCAGCTTGGTGTCCGCCAGCAGCGACAGCACGTCGTCATCTATGTTTTGCGGCGATATAGTGAGTACCTGTTAGGTAATACAAAGAGCTCATTGAGTCTTGGCAAGGTCCTTTTTTTTTGACAGCTCACCTGTAGATTCAGGAACAAACCCACATGCATAATGGGACAATGTGTGGTGGTCACATTAACCAGATTAAGTATACGCATTTTGGTGCAACAGCTGCAGACTACTTCATCCAACAAATGATTGGCCTCAAAGCGTTCCAAGACAAAGTCTACAAGCTTGAGTGTATGTAGTTCGGTCAGACGCAGCAACAGCTCCTTGAGACCTTTCAGCAATTGACCGCCTGTGCCAAAGAGTTTGATGCCCTCGGGATCATTGGGCTGTGAGAGGTTGCATGGAAAGTGATAGACTAACGAGCGTATACGGGAGCCCATGCCAACCAGCTCCGGCGGCGCATGCAGCTCTGTACCCTGTAAGAGAGGAATGTGTAAGTAAATTGATGGAGAGAGATCTAAGGATTCAAAATTTAAGAATTTATATATTTTAGAGGCAGTGTCATAATCTACCTTTGGCAAGCATGTGAAATAGTAATGCAAGTGGGAAGGAATTCGGCGTATACTGTGAGTGGGGAGTCTGCTACCGATTAAAAAAACACAAAAGAATTGGAATATCCGGCCCTAGTATCCCTAATTGGAGTCACTTAAACGAGCTGGGAATCACTGGAAGTTTTGTCGAGGTTCTCACTAATGAAAATAATAATGCTAAAATAGACGCCTGCGGATCTAAACAGGTGTCAGTAATACCCTATTTTACCATCAAATTGGAGAACAACTTTTTCCGGATTACCCAAGTCTCTAGATTCAGTAGCAACCAAAAAAAATAGATTTTCGGGTACGGAGATCAGACTATATACACATGCTGGGCCGTAGAGAGAAAATCTGGACACGAGGGCAAAATGTACCGGCCCCTGTAATATACCTTAAAATTTAATCACAACAGCAATTCGACCGGATTTCCCCCTCCCTTTCGTCTAGCCACTACATATGTGTGGTCCAATAAATACCTGCAGGTGTGGGACAGCCCCCCAACAATTTTCTTTTTTGAGTCGATGAATCTGAATCCCAGATCCAAATTCTCTTAAAATCAGAGTTGAGGCTTTGTGTTTTTAAGGCCATCTGATTTAGTCTGATCTTGTTTGTGTAATATAAGAATTAATTTCCACCAGTGTCGGATCCATGGGGGCCTTCGGCTGTGGACTCTCCCCAAATATTGGAACAATGCATTGACAGTTTTTTTTCCATCTCTGAAATACATGTATACACTTCGAAGTAAAAAACCCCTATGACCAAATCCAGGATCCGGGCCAGGCTTCCACTTAACCTGAATACATTACCTCACGGAGAGAACTATTCAGCATATAAGCTTTGGAAGTAAAGCTTTGGGTAAGTAAGGCTTAGCTAATTTTTGGATCTGTCATGGATACAATATGTATCAACGGAATCATCTAAATAAAATATTCACCGGCCCTATTGCTTGCGAAAATATCCGAAACTTTTAATATCTTTAAGTAGATTCGCCATCTACAAGTTAGTTGTTTTCAGTGGTGGGGGGCTTTGTGTTCGGACCTCATCTCCAAAAGTAGGAAAAATGGGATGGTAGCTTTAGCGAGCTTCGAAGTAAAATTCCTTCCAAATCCTAGATCCAACAGACGGTCCTGACACCTACTGATTTCTTCAAGTAGATCCCCCATCTACAAGTTAGTTGTGACCAGTGGTGGGGGGTTTGTATTCGGACCCCTCCTCCAAAAGTAGGAAAAATGAGATGGCAGTTTTAGCGAGCTCGAAGTAAAATTCCCGCATTAAATGCCAGCCCTAGGGTACAGCGACAATCCTGACATTTGCTGCTATCACGCCTGTTGAAAGTCTTTCTACTGCTCCCCTTACTCACCTTATCCATACTCCATGTCAGCAACGTTATAAACTGATAGATATTATTAAAGCTATGCCAAGGTCGAAATTCTATTCCTCTTAAATGCTTTCCAATACGTGCCAGACAAATCTGTGTGCGCACATGATCCAGGCAGTATTGCCAGCCAGAATAATAGTTATATTTGGCACGCGTCAAGGTGCGATCGTCCACAACAAAGTTGTTCCAAACCGTGGGCAAATAAAACGCTGTATACCACTGTCTGCAAACCTAAGGGAAGACATAGACAACTTAGGCAATTTCCACTATAAGAGGTATATATTGGATTACCAGACTGGCATAGTAGCGCTCCTTGGGAGTCAAGTATGCAAATATTTCCTCAAGCAAAAGATCTGGCAGATAACACCACTGGGAATAAACGCGCTGCGCATTCTTGTGATCTTCATCCGCATCGTCTTCATCTATATCTATATAGCAAGCTGAGAGCAGGAGCGTTTGTGAGTAAGGGAAGCATAGCTTTTTTATAGGGTGGGAAACTGCTGGTTTGTTAATTGTATTTTATGAAAAAAATTATATTTTCCATATTTCTCCACTACTGTTTTTTCACATAGACACCATCTTCATTCATGTCTAAAATTGAATAGTTTTGAACTTGACATCTGTCGTAGAGCTTCTTTCCACTTTGGACGTCTATGTTCTGAGCTATAAGTACTTTACAACCAAACCAACAGATGCACCGTCCTGTATTTGTTTTCATTACCTTTTTCATTCTCATCTATCTTCCAGCCAGCCTTTTGCATGACCTCCAACTCATTGCCCTTACGGGCCACGCTCATCGCGGACATTTTTAGCTACAATTAAATATTTTTCTACGTTTTTGGTAACAATTCTTTTATATTTACATCACTAGAGTCATGCATATAGAGCAAATATCTCTAATTTTGAAATTTTTGGCACAGTTTGCTATGTTAGTTTTTTTTGTTGTTTTTGTTTTTCGTATATTTCTGCCACTAGTGGATTTATTTTTATATATTTTGGTTTTCGGCGCTGTCGTCGGACACGGCTTTGCATGCGTCTCCTCGCGTTCTGAAAATTCGACTGAAAATGTTGTCGGAAAAATCACGCAAAGTGCGCGCGTCTATTTTCGAAAAGCGTTTTTCAAATTTTTTTTCTTCTTGCTTTCTCACTTTGGCTATTTCGAATTTGTTTTGGTTTCGTTTTGATATCTTCTTATTTATTTTGGTTAATATTTGTTTTTTATTTTGATACAAACTGTGAAAAAAAAACGAATTTTGTATTTTCCGTTCCAAGATGCCGGCAGATTTGTTTGAACGCTTTTTATGTTTTGTTTAGATAACCTTAGGGCCGGCGCAAAGAACTGGGCCAATTGGCTGTTGATATATAAATGTTACATATAAATAAACGATTAGTTGAGCATTGGATTAATCGAATTTTGGAGGAACTGTTTAGCCATGCTCTTCAGCATGCAAACTAATATTAACTCTCTGCGGTGGATAAGTTGAGAATTTCTTATATGTACTATGTACATATAATCGTATAGAGAGGAAAAGTTTCTTGTAACCTAAAACTCCTCAAGTACAGTCGTTACATTATGAGTCCACAAATTCTTACTAACTATGAAATCAGAAGCTTCAAGTTAAGATTCTTTTTATATAAATTATAAATAAGCAAAAAATTGATTATGTAAAAATAATAAATATTTATATTTAAATCTATACGGGCAGTTGATTGCATTTCATAATCAGAATTATGAATGAAAATAGTACTTTACCTTTTTTATTTTCAGATGTTGAATTACTCACACTAAAGGAAGACTTAAAAGTATTGTATACTCATTGGTAAGTATATAAATTATTAGTTGTAATAAAGAAATAGGTGTATTTGATTTCATAATTATATCGGAATTATGATCAAAAATGCAGCGTTTTTTGTTTATTTCTTTCAACTTTAAATAATTATAAACTTATCTCATTCAATAAATAAAATTTATATTTTATATGTTCTGACTTTCTGATTCGATTTAAAAAACTATTCCTGGCCTAAAAATGAGAGATTGAAAGACTGACTAGGATACATTTATATGTTTAATCGTTACGATCATTTAAATCTCTAGGGTCTTACACATTTTCTTCTCGAATAGAAGTTACTAGTTTTTTAATGAGAACTTTTTTAGCGCTAAACCCGCAAATATATTGCGGTAGATCTTTCTATTTTTTTTAAGTCTTCACTATATCGCAAATATCTTCTTTTTTTATTAAAACTTTAATTTTATTAAAAAGGCAGGTAGTTAAATAACTTACTTACAAATGATTAAGTCTCATCAAGGTTCGGCTGTTGTTTTTTTATTTATATTAAGTTTCGGCTTTAAATGCCAAATAAAACACATTTATTTCAACTTAAAACTTATTTAATTATCTTCAAACTATTTTATGCGCGTTTCAATTTTGTATTTTTTATACGTCTGCTCTCTTTCAGTACATTTTTCCCTCTGACCACGATAACATCTAACTCTTAACCCATCGATACCAACTATCGATATACTCTCGTAACATGCGATTGGTACATACTCTTATGCATACGATTATTACTATCGTTTCAAATTCGGTTACAACTTAAACTTAATTTGTAATCCTTGCAGTTTATATTAAATTAATAACACAGACCAACATGGTATAGTTAAAAAAATAAAAAGCTAATTACTTCGGAAATAACCTAAGGTTTCGAAACAAATTTTGCGATGTAGATATTTGAGGTAATGTAACCGAGTCTTTGAGGACCACCAAAATTTGTTTAACCCTGTACATAACCTCAAAAGTAGGAAAAATCACGTTTTTCGTGTATATACCCTCAAATACCTCAAAATGGTGATTCAGATTCAGATCCCGGATTCGGATTCTACGCAGCAAATTACTTTGAAATTGACCCTTACCTTTCCAAGAGCTGTCATGACCCCAATATTCGTAGACCTGTGTTATTTATTTAAGATTTCTAAGATTCTATGGCAGAAAAATCACAAAATCAATAGAAAAAATCATAAAGGGTTGTCTGTAGTGGACGCAAACTATATTTTTTTAATCAAAACGAACCCTAATACTTCGTAAAATGGTGTTCTGTTAAAAAGTCTGATTGAAAATCTACATAAAAATTAAAATAATTTAAAAGTTCTTGTTTTTGACTATTTCAAATACTATAAGATAGTAAAGTAAGTAAGATAGAATAGTAAAGACAACTATTTAATTTTCCATCTCGATAGTCTTATCAATATTGCTATCGAGCTGGAAAATGGAATAGATGTCTAACCAAGCCAACCTAAATCTTATATGATTTTGTGTTCTATTCCTTTTTTCGATTTGTAAGATTAAACAGATCACTTCATAAAGTCGTTTCAACCCCACTTCCAAGTGCCCAAACTGACCGCCTTGTTTTAGCCCAATTTTGACCCACCACATACCTATGCATAAATTCTAGTTGAATAACTTAAGTTGTTCTCTTACCAATTGCATTTGCCATGACATTTGACAGTGCATTTCCAGCGCCAGCAAAGTGTCCGCCTTACATCAGCCACGCCCCTGGGCAGAGACTGGGCTTTCTTCTAGTTACCACCATCAGCTGCAAAAGGTATGCCAGAGAAAAATATTCAAGTAACTTGGCACTAAGTACATTTGGCCATTGCCATTTAGTTTGGCCAAAACACTCACATGCAAACATTAGCACAGACACACATACACACACAGACACACACAACAAAACACACACTCGTGTATATGTATATGTTTACACTTAGCGGAAACAGCTGGTAATGTTGATTTTGCTCTAGCAACAAAAATGCAAAAGGAATTTTTACCATTTCCTTGTAGTTCTTGTAGTTTTAACTTTTTTGTTTTGGTCAAAGCTTTACTAAAAGAAAAACTAAAATAATAAAGAAGTTCCGAAGTAAGCGTCAACTAATTTCGAAGTTTTTATACTCTTTCAAATTAGTTTTGCAAACGTTCGATTCGTAAGCCAATTTGATTAAATTGGATTTATTTTTGTTAATAAACGTTGTGGAACGACTAAATATTTTGCCTCTTAAAAACAAAAATTGCTAAATTGGGCATCTGGTTCTCTAGAAGAGTTGAAATAAGATTATAGTTTTTATTAAAATAAAAAAGGTAAGAGCTTTCGTGAGTAGTGTCTTTTAGTTTCTTTTTCTTAGAGGCGCCATCTATCTGTGGCATTCAGAGTTGGAAAAATCGCTTCGTTACCAATTTCAAGCAAACAGTTTTGAAAATTTTAAATGTTGAAATAGGCGTTAAAAAATATAATTTTTCAATGAATATCTTGTTGATTTTCTTCTTTAATATCGTCGTACAACACCAACATTGAAGTGTTCTAAAATCTTTTATATTACATTTATCTCAATAAATCCAAGAGCATTTGCATTAGGCTGTATAACTCATCTATAAGACACATTGAATGAATTACTTACGCTAATTTCTTCACAAGAGAGGGTTTTCTAAAAAATTATTCCTCCTCAGACCAAAGTAACTTATATTAACCCAGTTAATTCGAATGTTCTTCGGAAAACGTATCCGAAAAAGAAACATATAAATTTTTCGAAAATAAAAAGCGAAATATACGAAGCTATCGACAAAAAAAAGGAAGATAAGGGAAATAAACGACTTTATCGAAAATAAAAAAGGAAATATGCAAAGTTATCGATAAAAAGGGCTTTTTCGTATCATCCTTAAACGAATCCGAATCCAGAGCAGGGCCGATTATTGAATTATTATTATGATGAGCAACTGTAAAAAATTGCAATTAAAAATCGAAGTGATTCTCAGAGAGGACATAGATATGCAGCCCTTAAAAAGGCTACAAATATACAAGCAAACCAAATATACCCTCAGCAAGTGTATGTAGCGGCAAAAAGTGTTCCCTTAAGCCAGTTGCTGTTGCATACTTTAGGATTAGACATTTTTTTACGTTAAGCACTTAAAAGTATGCTACACCTTTTTTATACTAAAAAATGCAAAAGGTATGCCGCACCTTGTCGCACCTTTGCAGTTGTGCTTTGGGGCAGTATTGCTCAAGTGTCTGGCTTAAAATTTTTTTTGTAACATACTTTTGGGATACAATCTTTTTTTTTAAAGTTGTCGCTAACTGAAATTACATTTTAATTAAAACAAATTTAATAGCAGTTAACGCAAAATGCAAGTCATGCCCAAACACACGTGCATAATTGTGTGTATGTGGGAGTAGTATATGTATTTGTGTGTGAAGTTGCAACTGCAGCAGTTGACAGCATTTCCGGTTTGGGTTAAAACATCAAAGATGACAGCCATTCCATTTGTTGCAGAGGGGCATGCAAAAATTTTACTATGCAAATTTAAATGTCAACAAAACTTCAGTTTAACCCAAAAACCTTATTTTGTGGAAAATGCCAGCAGCGTGTTGGCAACGATATTTTCCAAAACGTTTACTGGGCGCACTTCTCTCCAAAAATTTATGCAATGTGCCTCTACGCATATTTATAAACTTACATGTAAGCAGGCGGTTGCTAGTGTGTGTGTAGCTACGTCTATTACGTACTGCAACAAATTTTGTAAGCTAGTAGCAGTTAGAACCACTTCGAAAGTGAGTGGTTGCGAACTGGTGCAAAAAGTGGTAGTTTGCGTTATGCAAAATTATTTTATTTATTTATTTGATTAATTTTATTTATTTTATGCAGCTTTTTGTCTTATGACTTTATAGCGCATTTATGACTTAGAACCTTAACAATGAATTGGCGAATTGCCCTTGTAACTATAAGTATCAAACTTATCTATAACTTCAAATTTATGACTATTTACAATTACAATTAAAATTTTTAAAGGATTAAATCAATGCGAGAATCTAAAGGGTGCCGTCTTTTGAGCCTTCGCCTATTTGTATTTGTGGCTAGGTAGCAGATTAGTAGCGTGCAATGCGAAGAACTTTCTTTGACAAATTGTATGCAAAGTTGATTTTGGATATTGGCTTATTAATTGTAATCTTGAGGAAGACATTATGAGAATCCAGTAGAAAGGCGAAAAAAATAAGCTCTACAAATCTGATATGATCTAAATCCTTTAACTAAAGAAACCCGGCAATGTTGACCATTTTTTGGGACACGTTTTATGATATATCCGGCTCATTAGACTGGATTGGTGATTAAAAATTCGAAAATTACGATTTATAAAAATATATGCATTTTTGAATATTTCGAATTTAGAATATATGTATGTAATTCTGAGCTTTAGGAAGACCTATGAGAATCCAATAAAAAGGCTGAAAATACATTTTCAAAATCTGATTAAACGCCTAAAGATACCAGGTAAAGGTGGAATTTTTTTTTTTACTTACTTTTTTTAATTACTTTTTACGTATTTCGCATTTCCTTAGCAACTACTGGTTTATTGTTTATTTTCGTATTACTTTAGTTATTTTTTACTAACAAAGTAGGCGCTTATGAAACAAAGAAGAAGAAGAAAGTAGTTGTTCCCAATCAATAGAAACTATTTCTTATCTTTGCTTTAGGAATTACTAATTCTTTTTTACTGAGAAACTAATTGTACCTTTGCTAATTTAATTGGTCTGGTTCTTTAATGTTTTACACGCAGAATTAGTTCGTTCTGTCTGCTATAAAGCCTTTAAAAGCAATTATGGCAAATCGTAAAAAAATTCCAAGTACTGAAATTTCTTAAAGCTTTGAATTTGTTTTTGGAAAATAATACTTTTGCATTAAAAGTTTACAAAAAAACGAAACGTTTAAAAAACTAGTGGTGCTCATTTATTGCATAAGCACTGTTCACAAGTTCACCTGAAACACTCTGAGCTTTTCCGACTACTTCGGACTGCAGGTTGTGAACTAGTTCCGAACTAGTATCCTTGCCTGCAATGTAGTAGTGCATGTGTGTAAGTGTTTGCCGTCAGCTTAAAATTGTAAAACAGGAAGTTGCTCGTTGGCTTGGTTAGTCAAGCCAGAGAGCAAAGGAGCACTCGACGCTGTCTACTGAAGCTCTCCCAGATGTTGTTGTTGTTGCTGCCCCTGCTCAGGTCCGTCGGTTTGGCAGCTGCTTTGGCTTTGTTTACCTGTCGGATGTAACCAAGTTTAACATTATTGTTCAGTTTAGGCATTTAATGTATAATTTTGCAACATTTTAATTACTTGCAGCCAGTCGAATTTTAAGTGGACTGCTGGCGCCATCTGCTGGCAGCTAGCTACTTTCACCATGTGGTTATGCAAATTGGGGCTCTTTGCGGAAGGATGTAGAGTATGTAAAGCTTTGGGGCCAGACTTTGATTCTTATTTATTTTTTTTTTTGGTTTCTTGAGCATGTGTTTGGCAGAGCGATTTGAATTTCATATGATTGTTAAATGGCTGTAGTTATGATTTTTTAATGGAACTGTTGGAATAGGCTATTTTTGTTGAATACTTTACGGCGTAGTTTAATAAGGCAAAGTGGGGAATACTTGGGAATATATTTCTAAGAAATGAGTGGCTTAGTCTAAGTGCTAGCACATTTTAGTTGTAAAAGTTTCATAAAAAGAAGTCACAATCTCTACAACATTTACAGAAAAGAAAATTTGTGCCATAACTTTCTGTTTGATTTGAGATGGCATGACTTTCTTCATTATTTTTTTTTGTCTCAACAAACTTTAAGAATTTTAATTTTCTGCCAATTTTTCATACAAAAGCAACTATTAAGTAAAGTAAATAAAATACACGCGTCTTCTGCACCCATCACCCCCTTTTCATAACATATCAATGCGACATAATTTGGCTTTATAAACTTTTTATTATTTCCATATTCACAATAGATTTGTACAGCACCCAGCTGTTGCTTATCAAAAACTTTTGAATATTGAGTGCATTATTTAGAAAATGTTCTAAAGTTTTGTATGACCAAAAAGTTTCCCTAAGATACAATGACAAACATTTTTCTATATGACTCAATCAGCAGCAACACTGTGCACAATAAAATGGGGGAAATTTTGGGGTGACTCAATTGCTTACGCCCCCCTTAGCCATTTGCCACCCCCCTTACGCAATTTGCGTTGACAATAGTCATGCATTTTAATTGTACAGCAGCTGTGGCAAAGCTTTGGCCCCTTGCCGCTAAATGCGGCAAATTGTGGCCATTAAAAAAATGGCAAATAAAATAGAAACTTTTTTTTTTTGTATTTTTTGGACTGTTACGTAGAGCAATTATTTGTAAAATATTTATTTTACAATTGAATTGAAAAAGTTTTTATGTAGAACAAAAGGAGCAACTTTTCGCACTAATAAAACGAATAATAAAAATACCAGAGGGCTTAGTTCTAATGTGACGAAGTTTAGACGCGCTTTAGAGTACATAAACGATTTAAAGTTAAAACTTAGAAATCTTAAAGCTAAAAGAATGTAGATATTTAATCAAGGGATTTTGAAATTTTTAAGAAAGTCTGTTGTTCAATCTGATCCTGGCATTTGGCTATAAGTTGTATGATTTGGTACTTTCTCAGTATGATCATCTTAATTTCGATGGTCCGATAATGCCTTATTTGACTCTGTTTCTGCGTAGAAGAATTTTGCTGCTTAAATCGATGAGACAAAAGCTTCAACTAAAGCCAACTGATCCAATCTATTTATTTGCAACTTGTATGCCATATCTTAAGTTTTTATTTTAAACTATTCAGTATTTGTTAGCTGGCCTTTGGAAAACGAAAAGCTAAAAAAAAGCAATTTTATTCGGATTCATTTTTGCGTGCTCCAGAAAACGAATTTTTTTGTATTCTTCACATATTTCCCATTATATTTTCGATACTTTTTTTTTGAAAAAGGACACTCAAAACATCTTACGCATTTTTTTGTAGCCGGAAAATGTTTTATCCCAAAAAGGTAGAGGCAGACGGCTTGTTAAAAAGCTACTAAAATCGTAGATAAAATAATTTTAAAATAAATATTCAGTTATTTATATATTTATATTCTGTATAAGTATATGTTTTTTATTATTAAACTTAATTTTATAAATTTGATAAGACAAGTCATTGGGCTCGCATATGCACTCACGAAGTTCCTCTCAGTTACAACTGCCCAATATCGATAACACCACCACTGCTTGTATCAAGATATCGATGTACATATATCAATCAGTAATTGTCTGTCTACACTTTACAACTTACAGAGTATTCAAATAAGTACACAGAGCAAGACCATAAGACAGAGAATATGGTGTGCAAAACAATTAAGTTAAAATTGTTATTGCAATTTGAAAACAATTGTCAAATTATGCAAATGCCGCGTGATTGCTAAGTATTTTTCAACACCGTCGGCAATGCCGCAAAGAGCTAACAAGGTAAACAAGCAAGTGGAAGGAGCAAAAGGACGTGCCAGGAGGAGGTGGCAACTGTTCAAAGATTTATGGCAAGAGTGCCTCAAGTAGCGCGAAAAAGTTGCAAGTGCGTCTTAAGCGTTGCGGGCTTGTCAACTGCAACAGTGTCTTGACTGTCTTGCAATTTGCATAAAAATTCATTGCAGACGGAGACAAGAGTTGGTAAAGTGGAAAAATTTTTGCGCTAGAACTTGCTTCATTTAAATATCAATTTTCAATTATGTTTGGTGCAAGAAAAAACACAAAAAAAAGTTGATAAACAAACGAAAACTTTGGCCAAGTGGCTAAGTGGTAGTAGCTATATAAATGTGTGTGTTTGTGGAAGAGTATGTGTGTGTGTGTGTGTGCAGCATATAAAAAAAATGTCAACTTTCAATAAAAGATGACCGCAATCAACACGCGCCACATCCGGTTCCTGCTGCTGCTGCTGTTGCTACATTTCCGTTACATTAACAAAGCGCCATTGAAAGCATGACCAGCAACAATAACAACACTAACAACAACAACAACAACAACAATAACGACCAGGGCGACAACAAAATGGCGCACACGCTGCGCTTTACAAGCAAAAACTAGTTTACTTGAGCCAAAGGACAACAACGAACAACGGTCATTATGTGCACAACACAGTGTTAGTATATGTTTGGCAGGGGCGTAGAAGGGGGACAGCAATGGAGCATCTGTTTCTGCCCTGCTGGAGGCTAACCACTAAAAATAATAAAACATTGTTAATACAGTATGTAAGTCTTAATCTGTTAAAACATTGAACTTTAATACTAAGCTAAACATAAATGTTAATTAACCTACAATATTCTCCGATGCCATCATAATCACAACATAATGTTAATAACATAAACTTATAAAAGCTGAAAAGTAGGAAAAAATAAAGATTTTAGCTTTTGCAGCTTATAAGTCACAATTGGTTCACATAGTATTTGTATGAAAGCTCTATAAATTTAATAATTGCTGAACAAGCATTTGTAACGCATTTTTTATCTATTTTATTTTAACAAAATTAAATATTGTATTTAATACTAAACTTAATACTAATTTACTGAGCAATGGCAACTGGGACCTTCGACTGCATTTTTTATATTACCTTATTATAAATTAATTTAATTCGTTAAATGTTATGTATTAAATTTTGTAGACCGGCTTGGATTCTTTAATTTTTGATTGTTATATAATAATATAAGCACAGGACTGTCCAATAAAATTGGGAATCTTATTAGTGGTTTTAAGCGTAGTTCGAACCATGGCGCGTCGAAAATGTGTTCAAATATTTTTTTTCATAGAACGACTTTTTCATTGTGATCCATGGTTAGGTTAGGTTGAAGCTCAGATGATAACTGAGATCATCGAGAGACCATGAGTTCCATTGTGTCCAGGATCAAAAACTGTAGATCATCCCTTAATTTAATCGCCTAAGTCTCATGTTACAGATCCATTTCGAGGATTCGACAAAAGCAGTCAGATCCTCTAAGGTCACGTAGGCTAGACTACACACATCTTCAAAGAATGGTTTACACAGAAACTGGTTGGATACTTTCTGTCTATTCCTCATCCCTAGCAGCTGCGTAAGAAATCGTACTGTGCACCGTGCAGTGTCCTGTTACAACTTCTACCAACATCCTGGTCCTGTTCTTAATTCATGACTAAAATTAAATAGTTTTTAATTCGACATATTTGATGAGCATTTGGACGGCTATTTTCCGAAGTATGAGTGTTCTAAAACAACACCAACAAATGGCCCACCCTATTTATAACAGTTTTATGCGCCAGCTGGAGCGAATTTATTAGTTCTAAGCAGGTTGTTGATAATCAAGCCTGTTGCGATATGCGATCATACTCAAACATATATGCTTGTGTAGCGGTTTGATCCACACAGGTATTTGTATGTTCATACTTGTTTGAATCAAGTCAGAACCTGATATTAGTCGAGTATGTTTCAGTCACCTGTAAGCTTGATAGTCCGGTTTCTGGCATGATACGAACGAAGTTTGATGGTTTGCAAAAAGAAATGTCAGGTTTATTTATTTTTTATTTATAATTTTTTGTAAATAAATTTTTATTTAAAATCTGTCATGTGAGATAATCGGCAAATTTTATAGATAAAATAATAATGGCAGAATTGATTGTGATCCAGTGAGTCGAGACAAATCGATCTGGAAGGTCAAAAATGTGACATATTTTCAGATGTCGTTATGTATTTCTTGCTAGTTACAGTTTTACTATATATATGTATTTGAAGGATTTCGAGAGCCGCATGACATACGTCCAGATTAGCTTAAGGACTGCCTTGCAAAGCCGCACTTTGTTTTCTGGGCTTAATATATAATGTAATCGCGAGCCTAAAAGCCTGAACACTTTTTAGTCCTTAATTTTTATACCCTGTACCGTATGGTCCAAGGGTATATTAAGTTTGTGCAAGCCGAAAATGTATGTAACATATAGAAGGAGACGTCGGAGACATCCCAAAGTTACCTAAAATATGATCAGGGTGAATAGAGAAGTCGATATACCCATGTCCGTCTGTCCGTCTGTCCGTCCGTCCGTCTGTCCGTCCGTCCGTCCGTCCGTCCGTCCGTCCGTGTGAACGCCTAGATCTCAGAGATGGTAAGAGCTAGAGTTACCAAACTTTCACATTAGATCCCATATTATTCCATAGGAGGCAAGTTTATTTTATTTTTTTGATATCGGGGTTAAATTATATAGCTCCCATAGGGGTGTTTGAGACGACCTCGACAAAAAAAAGCGTTTTAGATGAATAATTCGTTTGTTTATAAAGATATCGTAACCAAATTTGGTATTCGAAAGTTTTTTATAGTTCCCAATCACTCTACCAAATTTGATCAAAATCGGTTGACTATATCATATAGCTCCCATAGGACCGATCGGCCAAAATAACTTTTTTAAAGAAAAGTTCGCTATATTTCGTTTTTTAATTAAGATATCGTAACCAGATTTGGCGTTTGGAAATTTTTTAGACCACTTAAGCAATGTGCCAAATTTGAACAAGATCGGTTGACTATATCATATAGCTCCCATAGGTCCGATCTTCCAAAAAATCGATTTTTTAACAAAATTTGTTGTGTTTCGTTTGTTTTTTAAGATATTGGGACCAAATTTGACACTCGTGAGTATTTTATAGTTCCTAAGCACTGTACTAAATTTAATCCAAATCGTTTGACTAGATCATATAGCTCCCATAGGACCAATCGGTCCAAAAACACGTTTTTTATACAAAATTCGATGTGTTTTGTTTGTTTGTAAAGATATTTGAAATAAATTTGGCATTCATATCTTTTTTAAGGTATTTAAGCACTGTGTCAAATTTTATTGAAATCGGTTGACTATATCATATAGCTCCCATAGGAACGATCGGTCAAAAAAAAATTTTTGCTTAATAATTCTTCTGTTTTTGGTTTTTTGTGAAGAAATCGGACTTTATTACAAGCTAGTGGTAGAGGGTATCCTAAAGTCGTCCGCGCCCGACTTTACGTCCGCCATTTTTTGTTTCTGCTTTTGTCTCGCTTTTATGTGAGCCTTCCAAGTCAGTCTTCTGTCTAGATGTACTCCAAGGTATTTTACGATTTCACATGCTATTTGCGTGCATTTGCCTAAAATTTTTGTTTTGAATTTTTGGAACTATTTTTTTTTTATTATTTTTTTATGTTATGGCCATTACACAAAATTTTTTTATTCAGTATTTATTTATTTTGTACTGTTGTGCCATTTAACGATAATTACTGTCAAGCATAACATTAACAATTTGTCACTTGATTGGCAACATTTTTAATAATCTACTATCCCTTCTTAAACTGGGTTCTACAAATTTTTTTACACTTTCGTTTTACATGTTCATTTACTCCCTGGCATTCGGACAAACAGTTCTTAAGATTCCCGGTTTCTCCCACCACCATCACTCGCCGGGCTTTCACACCCACCAGCAAAAGCACAGCGAAGACAAGAATCAAATAAGTTTTAAGCATCTCGAACTTTGGAGCTAAAATGAAACGATCTCTTATTGTCTAATCGAAATAAATCGAATTTATACCACTTGTAAAGTTGCGTAACTAACTCATTTTGTCACACATTGAGAAGAATTGGATACAGGGTTTATATAATCGGAAAGCGGAAAGATATTCAAAAATGGATTATTATATATGTACAATTATAGTGTCAGTGGACTTAAATGTTGCATTTTTGGTAAAAAATAGAAATCTCTACGAACCAAATCATTTTCTTTCATTGCTTGTTTGAATTGAAATATAAAATGCTGAGTGCATCTCGATCGAACTCAAGCGTGTTGGAAGCTTGTTTGACTGAAATACCAATATTAGCAATCATGCTTGACCAGACTTATTTACGCCCCTTGCATATGACAAATTTCATGATGATTCCACCCTTGACGCTTCCAACTACAACAAGGTAATTGTAGTTTTTTAAATAATGCCTATATAATGCAAAAGCCGATTTTCAAATTATTTGTGTTAAACAGTTTTTATACAGTATTTATTTATTTTATACTGTTGCGCCATCTAGCGACATTTTATGTCACACTTGCCTGTCAAGACATCTAATATCTTTTTCCCACCAGCAGTTTCTGTACAAAGTTTTTTACACTGTTTTATTTTATGTTTTTTTACTCCATTGCATTTGGACAAACAGCGCTTATGAAATTCGTCAATTGTATGGGTTTCCTCACCCACCACCAGCAAAGCGAAGACAAGCACCAAATAAGTTTTAAGCATCTCGAAGTTTGGAGCTAAAATGAAACGATCTCTATTTGTCGAATCGAAATAAATCGAATTTATACCACTTGTAAAGTTGCGTAACTAACTCATTTTGTCACACATTGAGAAGAATTGGATACAGGGTTTATATAATCGGAAAGCGGAAAGATATTCAAAAATGGATTATTATATATGTACAATTATAGTGTCAGTGGACTTAAATGTTGCATTTTTGGTAAAAAATAGAAATCTCTACGAACCAAATCATTTTCTTTCATTGCTTGTTTGAATTGAAATATAAAATGCTGAGTGCATCTCGATCGAACTCAAGCGTGTTGGAAGCTTGTTTGACTGAAATAACAATATTAGCAATCATGATTGACCAGACTTATTTATGCCCCTTGCATATGACAAATTTCATGATGATTCCCCCCTTGACGCTTCCAACCACAACAAGGTAATTGTAGTTTTTTAAATAATGCCTATATATATTTTCAAATTATTCGTGTTAAACAGTTTTTATACAGTATTTATTTATTTTATACTGTTGCGCCATCTAGCGACATTTCAAGCTTGATTTGCAAGATTTTTAATCATAGTCGTGATACATTTGTCTACAATTGCTTTCACACCGTCTTATTTGATGTGGTTGTAGTCCCCGGCAGTCGGACAAACAGAAGGCAAGACGATGCTCGTTGGGTATTTGGGTTTTCACACCCACCACCAGCAAAGCGAAGACAAGCACCAAATAAGTTTTAAGCATCTCGAAGTTTGGAGCTAAAATGAAACGATCTCTATTTGTCGAATCGAAATAAATCGAATTTATACCACTTGTAAAGATGCGTAACTAACTCATTTTGTCACACATTGAGAAGAATTGGATACAGGGTTTATATAATCGGAAAGCGGAAAGATATTCAAAAATGGATTATTATATATGTACAATTATAGTGTCAGTGGACTTAAATGTTGCATTTTTGGTAAAAAATAGAAATCTCTACGAACCAAATCATTTTCTTTCATTGCTTGTTTGAATTGAAATATAAAATGCTGAGTGCATCTCGATCGAACTCAAGCGTGTTGGAAGCTTGTTTGACTGAAATACCAATATTAGCAATCATGCTTGACCAGACTTATTTACGCCCCTTGCATATGACAAATTTCATGATGATTCCACCCTTGACGCTTCCAACCACAACAAGGTAATTGTAGTTTTTTAAATAATGCCTATATATATTTTCAAATTATTCGTGTTAAACAGTTTTTATACAGTATTTATTTATTTTATACTGTTGCGCCATCTAGCGACATTTTATGTCACACTTGCCTGTCAAGACTTCTAATATCCCTCTATCAGCAGCAGTTTCTCTACAAAGTTTTTTACACTCTTTTATTTTATGTTTTTTTACTCCATTGCATTTGGACAAACAGCGCTTATGAAATTCGTGAATTGAAGGGGTTTCCTCACCCACCACCAGCAAAGCGAAGACAAGCACCAAATAAGTTTTAAGCATCTCGAAGTTCGAAGCTAAAATGAAACGATCTCTATTTGTCGAATCGAATTTATACCACTTGTAAAGTTGCGTAACTAACTCATTTTGTCACACATTGAGAAGAATTGGATACAGGGTTTATATAATCGGAAAGCGGAAAGATATTCAAAAATGGATTATTATATATGTACAATTATAGTGTCAGTGGACGTAAATGTTGCATCTTTGGTAAAAAATAGAAATCTCTACGAACCAAATCATTTTCTTTCATTGCTTGTTTGAATTGAAATGTAAAATGCTGAGTGCATCTCGATCGAACTCAAGCGTGTTGGAAGCTTGTTTGACTGAAATACCAATATTAGCAATCATGCTTGACCAGACTTATTTACGCCCCTTGCATATGACAAATTTCATGATGATTCCACCCTTGACGCTTCCAACCAGAACCAGGTAATTGTAGTTTTTCAAATAATGCCTATATATATTTTCAAATTTTTCGTGTTAAACAGTTTTTATACAGTATTTATTTATTTTATACTGTTGCGCCATCTAGCGACATTTTATGTCACACTTGCCTGTCAAGACTTCTAATATCCCTCTATCAGCAGCAGTTTCTCTACAAAGTTTTTTACACTCTTTTATTTTATGTTTTTTTACTCCATTGCATTTGGACAAACAGCGCTTATGAAATTCGTGAATTGAAGGGGTTTCCTCACCCACCACCAGCAAAGCGAAGACAAGCACCAAATAAGTTTTAAGCATCTCGAAGTTCGAAGCTAAAATAAAACGATCTCTATTTTTCGAATCGAAATAAATCGAATTTATACCACTTGTAAAGTTGCGTAACTAACTCATTTTGTCACACATTGAGAAGAATTGGATACAGGGTTTATATAATCGGAAAGCGGAAAGATATTCAAAAATGGATTATTATATATGTACAATTATAGTGTCAGTGGACTAAATGTTGCATTTTTGGTAAAAAATATAAATCTCTACGAACCAAATCATTTTCTTTTATTGCTTGTTTGAATTGAAATGTAAAATGCTGAGTGCATCTCGATCGAACTCAAGCGTGTTGGAAGCTTGTTTGACTGAAATACCAATATTAGCAATCATGCTTGACCAGACTTATTTACGCCCCTTGCATATGACAAATTTCATGATGATTCCATCCTTGACGCTTCCAACCACAACAAGGTAATTGTAGTTTTTTAAATAATGCCTATATAATGCAAAAGCCGATTTTCAAATTATTCGTGTTAAACAGTTTTTATTCAGTATTTATTTATTTTATACTGTTGCGCCATCTAGCGACATTTCAAGCTTGATTTGCAAGATTTTTAATCATAGTCGTGATACATTTGTCTACAATTGCTTTCACACCGTCTTATTTGATGTGGTTGTAGTCCCCGGCAGTCGGACAAACAGAAGGCAAGACGATGCTCGTTGGGTATTTGGGTTTTCACACCCACCACCAGCAAAGCGAAGACAAGCACCAAATAAGTTTTAAGCATCTCGAAGTTTGGAGCTAAAATGAAACGATCTCTATTTGTCGAATCGAAATAAATCGAATTTATACCACTTGTAAAGTTTCGTAACTAACTCATTTTGTCACACATTGAGAAGAATTGGATACAGGGTTTATATAATCGGAAAGCGGAAAGATATTCAAAAATGGATTATTATATATGTACAATTATAGTGTCAGTGGACTTAAATGTTGCATTTTTGGTAAAAAATAGAAATCTCTACGAACCAAATCATTTTCTTTCATTGCTTGTTTGAATTGAAATATAAAATGCTGAGTGCATCTCGATCGAACTCAAGCGTGTTGGAAGCTTGTTTGACTGAAATACCAATATTAGCAATCATGCTTGACCAGACTTATTTACGCCCCTTGCATATGACAAATTTCATGATGATTCCATCCTTGACGCTTCCAACCACAACAAGGTAATTGTAGTTTTTTAAATAATGCCTATATAATGCAAAAGCCGATTTTCAAATTATTCGTCCCCGGCAGTCGGACAAACAGAAGGCAAGACGATGCTCGTTGGGTATTTGGGTTTTCACACCCACCACCAGCAAAGCGAAGACAAGCACCAAATAAGTTTTAAGCATCTCGAAGTTTGGAGCTAAAATGAAACGATCTCTATTTGTCGAATCGAAATAAATCGAATTTATACCACTTGTAAAGTTGCGTAACTAACTCATTTTGTCACACATTGAGAAGAATTGGATACAGGGTTTATATAATCGGAAAGCGGAAAGATATTCAAAAATGGATTATTATATATGTACAATTATAGTGTCAGTGGACTTAAATGTTGCATTTTTGGTAAAAAATAGAAATCTCTACGAACCAAATCATTTTCTTTCATTGCTTGTTTGAATTGAAATATAAAATGCTGAGTGCATCTCGATCGAACTCAAGCGTGTTGGAAGCTTGTTTGACTGAAATACCAATATTAGCAATCATGCTTGACCAGACTTATTTACGCCCCTTGCATATGACAAATTTCATGATGATTCCACCCTTGACGCTTCCAACCACAACAAGGTAATTGTAGTTTTTTAAATAATGCCTATATAATGCAAAAGCCGATTTTCAAATTGTTCGTGTTAAACAGTTTTTATACAGTATTTATTTATTTTATACTGTTGCGCCATCTAGCGACATTTCAAGCTTGATTTGCAAGATTTTTAATCATAGTCGTGATACATTTGTCTACAATTGCTTTCACACCGTCTTATTTGATGTGGTTGTAGTCCCCGGCAGTCGGACAAACAGAAGGCAAGACGATGCTCGTTGGGTATTTGGGTTTTCACACCCACCACCAGCAAGGCGAAGACAAGCACCAAATAAGTTTTAAGCATCTCGAAGTTTGGAGCTAAAATGAAACGATCTCTATTTGTCGAATCGAAATAAATCGAATTTATACCACTTGTAAAGTTGCGTAACTAACTCATTTTGTCACACATTGAGAAGAATTGGATACAGGGTTTATATAATCGGAAAGCGGAAAGATATTCAAAAATGGATTATTATATATGTACAATTATAGTGACAGTGGACTTAAATGTTGCATTTTTGGTAAAAAATAGAAATCTCTATGAACCAAATCATTTTCGTTTATTGCTTGTTTGAATTGAAATATAAAATGCTGAGTGCATCTCGATCGAACTCAAGCGTGTTGGAAGCTTGTTTGACTGAAATACCAATATTAGCAATCATGCTTGACCAGACTTATTTACGCCCCTTGCATATGACAAATTTCATGATGATTCCACCCTTGACGCTTCCAACCACAACAAGGTAATTGTAGTTTTTTAAATAATGCCTATTTAATGCAAAAGCCGATTTTCAAATTGTTCGTGTTAAACAGTTTTTATACAGTATTTATTTATTTTATACTGTTGCGCCATCTAGCGACATTTCAAGCTTGATTTGCAAGATTTTTAATCATAGTCGTGATACATTTGTCTACAATTGCTTTCACACCGTCTTATTTGATGTGGTTGTAGTCCCCGGCAGTCGGACAAACAGAAGGCAAGACGATGCTCCTTGGGTATTTGGGTTTTCACACCCACCACCAGCAAAGCGAAGACAAGCACCAAAAAAGTTTTAAGCATCTCGAAGTTTGGAGCTAAAATGAAACGATCTCTATTTGTCGAATCGAAATAAATCGAATTTATACCACTTGTAAAGTTGCGTAACTAACTCATTTTGTCACACATTGAGAAGAATTGGATACAGGGTTTATATAATCGGAAAGCGAAAAGATAGATATTCAAAAATGGATTATTATATATGTACAATTATAGTGTCAGTGGACTTAAATGTTGCATTTTTGGTAAAAAATAGAAATCTCTACGAACCAAATCATTTTCTTTCATTGCTTGTTTGAATTGAAATATAAAATGCTGAGTGCATCTCGATCGAACTCAAGCGTGTTGGAAGCTTGTTTGACTGAAATACCAATATTAGCAATCATGCTTGACCAGACTTATTTACGCCCCTTGCATATGACAAATTTCATGATGATTCCACCCTTGACGCTTCCAACCACAACAAGGTAATTGTAGTTTTTTAAATAATGCCTATATAATGCAAAAGCCGATTTTCAAATTATTCGTGTTAAACAGTTTTTATACAGTATTTATTTATTTTATACTGTTGCGCCATCTAGCGACATTTCAAGCTTGATTTGCAAGATTTTTAATCATAGTCGTGATACATTTGTCTACAATTGCTTTCACACCGTCTTATTTGATGTGGTTGTAGTCCCCGGCAGTCGGACAAACAGAAGGCAAGACGATGCTCCTTGGGTATTTGGGTTTTCACACCCACCACCAGCAAAGCGAAGACAAGCACCAAATAAGTTTTAAGCATCTCGAAGTTTGGAGCTAAAATGAAACGATCTCTATTTGTCGAATCGAAATAAATCGAATTTATACCACTTGTAAAGTTGCGTAACTAACTCATTTTGTCACACATTGAGAAGAATTGGATACAGGGTTTATATACTCGGAAAGCGGAAAGATATTCAAAAATGGATTATTATATATGTATAATTATAGAGTCAGTGGACTTAAATGTTGCATTTTTGGTAAAAAATAGAAATCTCTACGAACCAAATCATTTTCTTTTATTGCTTGTTTGAATTGAAATATAAAATGCTGAGTGCATCTCGATCGAACTCAAGCGTGTTGGAAGCTTGTTTGACTGAATACCAATATTAGCAATCATGCTTGACCAGACTTATTTACGCCCCTTGCATATGACAAATTTCATGATGATTCCACCCTTGACGCTTCCAACCAGAACCAGGTAATTGTAGTTTTTCAAATAATGCCTATATATATTTTCAAATTATTCGTGTTAAACAGTTTTTATACAGTATTTATTTATTTTATACTGTTGCGCCATCTAGCGACATTTTAAGCGTAACATTTGTCACTTGATTTGCACATTATTACGCTATTCCCTGCTACTTTCCTGATAGCTTCCTACAGTTTTCTAGGCATAATTTTTTTGCGTCAAAGTCACGATATCCATTGCAATCACTGACACATATTGCTTTCGAGGACGGGTTATCCCATTGGGCTTCGACACCGATGAGCACCAGCAAGGCGAAGACGAGAACCAAATAAATATTGACCATCTCGAACTTTGTAACTCAAATAATAAGATTTACTTTCGTCAAATCGAAATTTATACTTGTAATGAATGATGTGCTACTAATTGCAATTTATCCAGTTTGACAAGGATTTGATACAGTGATGACATAATCGGACATGGTTATTATAGAAAATAAACATGTTTCAAATCGTATTTAAGGTTAGAGACAATACATTAATAATACATTAGCCATGTGTTTGTCACGGAGTTTACGTAATCGAAACTCATAGAGAGAGACTTAATATAGCTTATAGTGGGTTAATAAAATTTACCTTGTAACAAAAATTGCTGTTTAATTTTAATAAATATATAAGTAATATTTTTTGTAGTTTTATTACATTTTTATTTGTTTTTAAATTTTAATTTTCTTTAAAAAACAGAACAGCAAAACTAAAAAATTAAATGTAAACAACATTAAGTAATAGAAAGGTAAGCAGCTGCGGCAACCCTGTCAGCTGTTTTATTTCAAAGAAAAATATTATCGGAAAAATAAGGGAAGGAATTTATCGAAAATAAGAAGTAAAATATCGACAAAAAAAATCGTTTTCCGTAGCTGACAAAAACGAATTTAAATAAAGTGCTTCAGTTTAGTTTTTTTTTCGCTTTCCGAAACACGGCTGTTTACTTTTATTTAAAACTTTTTGTTTTTAATCATAAATATATTTTTACAGCTTCTTACACCTTTGTTGACATAATTTTTTTTTGTCGCGGTCATATACTCCCTCACAATCACTGATACACATTCGATTGGATGTTCGTTTGTCCCATTGGGCTTCGACACAGATGAGCAGCAGCAAGGCGAAGACGAGAACCATATAAATATTGACCATCTCGAACTTTGTAATTCAAATAACAAGATTTCTTATCGTTAAATCGAATTCTATATTTGTTTCAAATATGTGCAACTAATTGCATTATAGCTATTTCGATGAGGATTTGATACACTGATTACATAATCAGATTCCATCTATACATAGTTATTATAGAAGGCGAAGCTGTTTCTAATCTGTACTGTACTGATTACAAAATTCATAAATTTTCAAAATTCCAAAAACTTTTTCTCGATATTGACAAAAAATAAAGAAAATATCAAAATTAATCGAAATTAATTTATTTGTTTATTACCATATAAATAAGAGTATGTCAAATCATCCCCCAGAACAAAATTCCAGCTACGCCCCTGTTCTATGTATCTGTGTGTGCGTGTGTAACTGTTTTGGTGTGTATTTTTCGGTCAGTTTTGTAATTGAATCACGTTTTGTATTAAATAAACTTTTCAAATTATCGAAAAATTGACTAGCCAAAGCGCTGCTAACACTAGCGCCTCCTAGTTTAATTTACTTGTCTCCATGTGTGTCCTGCTATGTCCTCTCTCCACTACTCTCCTTCTGCCTTACACTACCATTACCACGCACTCTTGATTAAACAAGTTCTTGCATGTTGATTTTTGATATGCACCTGGAAAAAATCGCTGCTGCTTTTTATTCAAACACTTTACATACTCATTATTATTGTAAAAAGGCTCGTTGCACGCTTTAACGCCCGCGCCCTTAAGTATGCAACACGCAGGAAAAATTGAAAAAAAAAGAAGCTTATCTTTAAGTTGGGCAGGACCGACTGCGATATACAGTGGAATGTCGCTTATACCGAACAGTCCGGGCCTATTAACTTAATGTGGTATTTTGTTGAATTTTAGTATTTTTTTGGTATTCTACAAAATTTCGTAGCGTTAATTTGTGTTAAAAGGTTAACATCCGTAATAAAGCTTTTATTTGCTTAGGCATGTAGATTATTGGAGATCTAGTTCCTCTCGGAAAGGCTCACAATGAATAATAAATGGCTAGATAATAATTTCTTTAAAACGTTTGGTTTTGGGGACAAACAGAATAGCTCTGCATAATTTTCTATCAAAATCTTGGGACAACACTGTTTTTCTGTATTATAGAGATAGTATATTTTCTAATGATGAGCTTTATTGTTCACACGAGTGTTTGGCTGTTGCGTACGTAAGAAACCCAGAAAAACGGATTGAGAGGAACAGTACAGTATCCTCAAAAGGTCGTGATTTACATGAGATTGTATACTAAATCCCGCAACCTTAGCGTATATAGAGAAATAGTCACACCCATATATTAAAAATTTTTTATTTCTTCTCTTGTTTTGGATCAAATGATTTGAAAACTTTTGGAAATTAATGGAGCAGACTCCGTCTTAATCCTCTGATTTCCATGCATTTACGCGGACTGACGGATGTCCTTCTGACTTTATAGTGCCCAATATGCTTTCTTCGACTTAACATACCCTTTTATTTCTATGGCCATATACTTACATAATCTGAAATTCACGTTTTTGACTTACGCCATTTGCAGGAATAAGTTTAACAGCATACATACGTACAGTAAATGCATTCATATATGCCACATATATGCACGTGTATAGGTTTTTTGTATTGTTTGCGTATAATTGAAGTAAAATGAGTTAACAAACAAATGGATTCATTTTTGTGATCACGTGCGAAAGCGATTTTCATGCAGCATTGTCGGTCAGTCATACACTTGGGGTCATTTATTGGCACATGTAGCAGCATACCGACTGCACGTGTAAAGCGGCACACCATTACGTGGCTACACTGGGAGAAAATTGCAAAAAATGTTAGGTTTCAAAATAAAATAGAAAAGTTGTATCAAGGTGTTCCAAGGAATCTATACATACCATAGAGTAGGGGTTTTGCTTTACAATTTTTTCAGCAATTCTTGTTCTGATTGAGAACGTCGAGCCGTTTACTACAACCAGTCGCAAGGCGATAACAACGACATCAAAAATATCGATAACTAAGAATTTGTCATTTCCCTTCTCTCAATTTTGTTGAACTTTTGCAAGGTTTCAACTCATCACAAAGCACCCATTTTTAAACTCATAATCACAAAACAAGCTTGGACTAGAAGAAAGCAAATATGGTTAGTTAGTTAGTTGTGTTGCACAATTTTTTGCCATCGGTTCAACTCTGACAGTTGGTCTCCCTTGGTAGTGTCCCGAATAATCGTCAGGCACTTACATGAAAAATTGAACGGTTAAAAAGGTTTTCCCATTTTTCCAACTGTACTTAAATCCATCGCGACTATAATTTTTTTTTTTTAGTGTATACACTGAAAAAGCCGTCGCTGCATTCTTTTCATAACATGTTTTGCATGCAGTGCATGCGTGTCGGGCAAGCTTGGCGCCGTCATTTTCACCAGTTAGCCTGGCCAAAGTGCTGGGATCTGGATGTGGGTGTCCCCGGGGTCAGTTGTATAAGAGCAGTAGCCCAGGCTTGGTATGCAGTGTGGGGTGTGTGTTAAACCATGACTGGACGGTCCTTGTTGGCCATGTTGTTGCTGGGCAACACACGTACACATACACATACTCACACATGGATATAAGGAGAAGTAACTTGTTTTCGCGCCATTTGCACGCGCCATGAATTTTTCATAAACATTTAAAGGGATTTCATTACAACTCTCATACAATATATACACATACATATATGCACTCATGTGCACATATTTAAATCAGTAATATTTTTTTTAACCTTTTGTTGCTGCAGTTGTAATGTTGTTTTTTTTTTAATATTTTTTATATACATACAGCAAAGAACATGTAAATTAAAAATTGAATTCTGTTTCCAACATGCGTTTTGGCAGCTGGCAATGCTTGGTTAATATACATAAATATGTATGTATATCTTTATATATATGTATATGTGCGAATATGTATATATTTACATGCATATTTTTTGTGCAAAGACAATTATGAAAAACGTTGTGGGAGCTGCGGGCTCTTGCGGATGTTGTGCATGTTTAATTGGCTTGGACTTGCATGAGCACATTTTTAAGCCATTAAGTAGTTAAGGTTAAGTAATTACTCTGCATGCAGTGCAAAAAACTGATTATACTTTACATTCTTTAGCTTTTCGTTTTATTATGCAGTTTTTCTTTTGTTTTCATTTTGCACTACGCTGCGCCTTATCGGGTTAAAGTTTTTTAGTGTTGAATTACACTGCATCCTTTTTTGCGTAATCGATGTTTCATTTATCGAACCGCAGCTTAAATGTCTGCAAACGATGTGTGCTGAAAACTAGGCAATACAATTTGATTTTTGTTGCAATCGATGTTTAATTTATCGAACTGCGGCTTAAATGACTTTTGCAATACTAATTGGCCATCAGCTGATAGCAGCTGCACATTTATTAATTTTTAATTAAAGACAAGTGTATTGTGCAACAAGTTGTGTGCTGCTTAAAGTATATAATGGTATTATATTTAATTAATATCATATAAGTCAATTTATTGAAGCCCTTATGTGCATTTTAAACCTGGTGTGTTGATCATATAACAATAACATATGCACGAAGTGTATTGTTTAATTTTTAATTTGCATTAATGATTTTTTATATACTTGTGTGTGTTTTTTGTAATTTCTTGCCGCCCATGTGTGTAAATTTACTATACGCCGCTTTTGACGTTGACATGTGGTTAGTCTGTGGAGGAGCGTCCTTGTTAGCCTTGTGGCTACTTTGCGTGCTGTTGCACGGTAAGTTTGAAATTTGCTTGTTTTGCTGATGGTGCAATTACTTTATTATACAATATATTTAAGCATAATGATTGCAATTTTAAAACAAGCTTGGCTGCATATAGCCTGAGGGACTCGTCAAAAATACTTGTTATGCACAAAAATTGTAAATAATTCATGAAGCGATATTCAATTCAATCGGACACACCAATTGTTTCATGTAACTTTTTGGATTGATGGATTTGGTTGATTCAATGCTTCGACGCTTGGTGTGCTCTTGTTTCTAGTGTGAGCCGTGTGAGAACTCGCATTGTTGTGATAATCATTCAATCGTGTTTGGTTGTTCTGTTTCCTCAATCTATCGAGTTGAGCGCACGACAATGGCTTGGTAGCTACATATCAAGATTCGTTGATAAAAACGTTTTCTTAAGCAATTTTGGCTGCATTTGCCTACTCTGCGTAGTCACATGATTTCAATTGTGCTCCATGGATGGTTGTTCAACTCTTATAAGTTTTTATCGTAATTTTAGGCTATAAAATGTAAAACATTACGTTTCGGTATTGCGTGTTTTCGAACCGTAACTTAAGCATTATTCAATTTTTTCAACTTAATGAAAGCAATTTAGGTTATATATGCGTAGCTGTCGCCATTTCTAAAGTAAATTGCTGCAATACGATGCGCTATTAGTAGTTTTATGTGGTATATAAACAATCGTCTGAAATTGCAGCTGTCCTGCTGCTTATTAACCATAGTCATAAAAGAAAACCCGCAACTGTAATAAAACTCTTATTACATTTCTAGAGAATGGGTCCAGTCTACACGCAAATCTCTTTATCAACCACAAACAGTCTTTTATTTTAAATCATTTTTAGTGGGCTCAGCCCGACACTCAGTTCACTTGGTAGGCTTTTAATTACGCCCACGTGTTATGCAACCAACTGTGGCTTGACAAATATGTAAAGTATCTAACAGGCTGGCAGGCAACTAATATGCAAATAGCTACGCCTAATAGACACCAGGCTATATCAGCATCAAAAACACACCCAGCAACCAGTCACCAGTTACCATATTCATATCCAACTCGTTTTGTCCTGTCACTTGAGAGCCGCCAATTTGCAGTTATGAGCCATGAAAGTGCCGCGCATCATTTCATTAAAAATAATATCCATGCTTTGCCATAGAGCAGACTTTTGGTGGGGGCGGTTGCAAACCAACAAAAAAAACATTTTCCTAAGACAAACTATCTTCAGTGTAATTGTGCTGTGTGTGCATTAAAACCAGCTTTTCACCTGACACTCTCAGCCTGAACCACCCGCTATGCTCAGCAAGCGAATTAAACAAAATTAGTGCCTCATCCCTTGCCGTGTGTGTGTGTGTGTGTGTGTGTGAGTGCTGTGTGTGTGTGTTTGAAAAGGTACATTAAATGGGTTTAGCAAATACGCACATCAAATTGCGTCCTCGCAGCAGCAGCAGCAGCAGCCCCCCTGCTGACTGACATTATTCATATTTTATAACCCCAACTGCTGAAGGCTACATTAAATGTGCTTACTCCGAACCCCACCATAACCCAGGCCCACACTCATACACATAAAAAGAAAAGTCAAGTAGTCAAGTACAACAATTATGGTTTCACTTTATTTGCACGCGTTGTCATTGTGTGTGTGTGCGTATGCGTATCTGTGTGTGTACTTATAGGTGTGTTTGTGCAAGCGATTAGCTTGACTTGTACATAAAAGCCTGTCCTGACATTATAATGCCACACACGCATACAACTGCAAGGGCTCCCCTACCACACACACACACACATTGACATTGCTTTCTTCAACTTTTTGCATATTTATGCAGTTTTAATTGTGTGTTTGTTTGCCAACATGTGTATGTGTGTGTGTGTGTGTGTGCAATAATTACTGTCAGTCAGCTACTTGGTGCATATGCATTTACTTGTTAATTAGTGCCGACATTTGTGTGGGAAAAATATCAAGTAAGCTGGAATAAGTTAGGTAATATTTTTTTTTTCTATTTTAAAATGAAATGTTTGGCATGCCTGGAAAGTGCTGATGAATGATGCTGCTGGGTGTAAATATCATTAAAAAGACCATAGCTTATTAAGCAGACAATAAAATTATAATAATTTAGAAGTGGGCGGACGCCCAGAGTTGGCTAGACTGACTATAATATGCAACAACAGGGCACAATTATAATTGTTGTGGACTTTTTAGCATAAATAATATATATAAAGTCGTAATTATACCAGTTTAAATACAATTTTTGATTGCGGCTCAAAGCTGCACTGACGAATCATGTTGTCTCTCTGGCATCGTTATACCGATTAACATTGCCGTTGCATATATCGAGCTATCGATGTTTGTCATACCAATCAGCATCTGTCCGTGTAACAATAATTAGTAATGGGTGATTCATTAAGACCTTTTTTTTTAATGATCGGCAAATGCAAATTTCAAAGGAATTATGGGATTTTTATTTATGATTTCGAAAGGATATTTTATGGCATTTATTTTTTAAAAATAATCTCGTTCAAATGTTGGCCTCAACTGCGTTTTAATGGTCCACCCTGAAGGTCCAATTTTCCATGACTCGTTCAAGCATTTCCACTGGTATTTGGCCAATAATACGAGTAATGTTGGCTTCCAAGGCCTCAATCGTTGCTGGTTTGTCCACGTAAACTTTTGACTTTGCATAACCCCAAAAAAAAAGTCGAGCGGTGTGATATCGCAGGATCTTGGCGGCCAAGGTAAGGGTCCCGTAAGTGAAATTAATCGCTCACCATATTGACCTCGCAATAGAGCCATTGTTTCATTGGCAATGTGGACCGGAGCGCCATCCTGTTGGAAACAAATGTCGTCGAGATCACGAGCAACAATTTCAGGCAGCAAAAAGTCCGTTAACATGGTCCGATAGCGTGCGCCATTGATGGTAACGTTCTCACCTTGCTCATTTTTAAAAAAATACTGACCAATGATTCTACCAGCCCACAGACCGCACCAAACCGTTGTTTTTCTTTTATGTAATGCCAGCTGGTGAATCTCTTCGGGTTGATCTTCTCCCCAAATACGGCAATTTTGCTTATTCACTAAGCCAAAAGTGGGCCTCATCATCTTCATCGATCTTACCAAGAGCCCATTCACTAAAACGGCGACGTGCAGGAAGGTCATTCGGCTTCAATTCTTGGCTGAGTTGAATTTTGTATGCTTTCAAGCCGAGACCCATATGTAAAATGCGCCAGGTGGTTAAATACGACAGGCCAAGTTGTTGCGATCGGCGCTGAATTGATTCCTCGCGGTCATCGTGAACACAGTCAGCTACCGCCGCTATATTCTCTTCACTACGTGCTGGATGTGGTCGATTTGGTCGTGTATCATCAAACAGTGAATACTGGGTTTCAAATTTGGTGATGGTGTTACGAATTGTGGGTTCGGTGGGTCGATTATGTTGACCATAAGTCGATCTCAGCGCACGAAAAACATTCTTTGCAGAACGATGATTTTCGTAGTACTATTGTACAATTTGTAAACGTTGTTCGGGTGTAGTCTTTGTATGATGATTTGCCAATGAATACTGAACAACTTTGCCTTTGACAGCAGTCATGGATCACGCGTGATCTACACGAAAATCCCTATTGAAAAAAAAAGGTCTTAAAGAATCAACCTTTATATTGTTGGAAAAGTTGTGCTGGGACTATTAAGATAACGTGTGCTGCCTACTAGCCCTGGAACTCCCAAGCTAGTTTAATTCGCGAAACAAATGTAATATATAGCTTGGAGTATTCTAGACGGGTGCATCGAGATTCCGGTTTAGTTTTCGTAAGGCGTTTCTTAAGTATGAATTGTGCAAAAAGTAACTTAGTCAGTGTGCTGAGCGTATTTGGCAGATATTTTTAAGCTCTTTAAATTATACAAACTGTTGATTTGCTCGATCTGCTACAGGCTAGCTTTTCTGATCTGTTTTTAGTCTAGTCCGAATCTCTTCTCTCAACGTTACGATTGTTTGGCTGTGCGTCTTCCAATGCCATGTAAAGACGAAGTCGCTCAGTGGTTTCCGACAGTTTACTTCGTCCATGCGTATATTCTTATGACCTGGAATCCATTTGAGCGAGATTGTAGATCATTGTCCATGATAGTTTTAATTGGATCAGGTTTATTTAACCAATTTGAGGTTTATTTTCACTGCAGCCACAGTGTTTATCGCAGCTTGATCACTTGACAATTTCTCTGTCATTTAGTTTCATAGCCAGGTTAATATCTACAAAGGGTCTTGAGTATATAGTTCTGGTAATGTAATTGCCCAGAGAATCTAATTTTTGCGTTTATTACCTGGTTTTTTACAGGACGGTGGCACTGTATGTCAAAGATCTGTCTGTGATATGTCTTTTATAAGAATATATCTCCTTTAGGGCAGGTAGTTAGAAGTGGTTGTCTTTCGACACACATGGGCCTGCAAAAGGCCCGTTGGGATGCCGATTGAGCTAGTCCTTACTCTCCTTTATCCTTTCTGAGCTAACCTGTGGATTTATGGAATGAAATAATTTTATTTATTCTGATTCCTGCGAATTTAATAATATTCACAATAAGTTCAGATCGCGGCATAATCAGTCTCCTGCTGCATAGTGCCATGCACACACACAGGAGATGCTCCACTATTTCCGCTCCTTCTACCTTCTGACAACTCCTTCAGTAGTCAAAATAAGGCACTCCCAATCTATGGAAGTGCCTACTCATAAGATAAGATATCTCCTTTAGTTATACCCAAATATTTTTACTACTCATAAGAGTGTTAAAGCTCCAATTCAAGTGGTGACCTCTGCGGGCATTTCAACTTAAGTTAACAGTATTGTGAAGATTACTTTTGCCTGTTAATCGGCGTATCTATTATAATACTTTTTTTTTCGTCTAACAATCTGAGACTAATATTATGAAAAAATCCGTTTAGAGCAAAGCTCAGAAACCCAAGAATCAATGAGAGCTATGTACTTGTCAAAATTTATCGCGATGAAGGCTCCCGGGACGATTGCAATGTCGGTATTCTTTAAGGTTAAAAAATTGTGTATCGATAGCAACACATAACCTCAAAAAAGCTCATCTCTAAATCGCTTTATAACAGCCTTTATCCTCTGACCATTTAAACTTTGGAATAAAGACCTATACAGAAGAAGTTACAAATGCACCTTTCAAAGTGTATTTTCCCCAAAACATTTCTAAAACAACAAAAACAGTTAAGAACAGTGCTCGACATGCACACAAACATTATTAAAGTTTTATTTAACATCAAAAGCATTTGTAAGCAAGTGTTTTAGAATTTATTGCATAAATGTCGAAAGTAGCCAATTAACTACAAGAACATCTAAAATTTATAACTCTCAATTGATACCAATTTTCATGTGAATATGGAAACTCAATTGTTTAAAAGCAATTATCTCGAGAACAAAGAAACAATGCTATACATATAGTATTGAAGCTGTAAATATTGTATTGTCGAATTGATTACATTTGCCTATCTCAAGTTACTGCTCTTAGTATCCAAAGTAACTGACTACACTGCCAAAAATATTCACCCCATAAGCCCCCGGCGTAAGGCAATTCAAGCTTGCAACATATTGGAGTGCAACAAACCGGACATAGTAGAGCTACTATTACAGACCACATTGTTGGGTTTGCTTTTCCAATTTACAGACGCACATCAAAAACGCATATTGAAATGCAATACACAAAACTGTAACTAAAATTTTTTGAAAGCCAGCCAAAAACAAGAGGTTAAATGTGGATTGGGTTGGCTTGGGTTGAGGGAAACCCCACGTTTATTTCATCGTCTAAATGGAGTGTGCTCGCTCTGTAAGCTCTCTGCCACAGCGTGTGTCCTTATGTCCTGGTTGGGATGAGATTTTTTCGTTTATATGCCATTTGTTAAGTGCAAGTTCAATAGCATTAAGAGTGCAACACAAATAACCATAAATTCGAAAAAGCTGCAAATTTTGCATATTTTTGCACACAAGTTGTCCTTGTGGCTCTTTCGTTTTCGAAATGAAGTGGGTGTGCCAAGCTACGCCCCTATTGTGGCGCTGTGATTGGAAAGCCAGAGTCTACAAAAAAAATATAGAAAAGAAATTGCATATTTTTGCATGATATTTTTAGTACTGCCAAATGCCATTTTTAAATAGATTAAGTTTATAGTAGAAATAAAAGGAAGAAATAAAAAAAAGGTTAGATGCTTGTCTCACTTTTGATTTATAAAGGCGCCAGGTTGTCCACGACTTGCCAGTTGTAAGATTTTTGTATGCTTATATATTTAAGTTATTTCAATATTATAAACGCGCTGTTGTAACATATGGCAGCAATATATTTTTTGGGGTATGTAGTTGGCTGTAGTTGGGTGGGGGTTGGGTGTGCTCTCTCGGGGTGTGGGCACAGCAACAATGGCAACAATAAATTGCGTCTGCCTAGCCAACCACAATGATTTAGTGCTCACCTACACCATACTTACACTCCAACTCCAACACGAACACACTCACATACTCTCTATATACTTCTGACATATTATGTATACGCACCTTTGTGTTGTAGTGTGCACTTCCAGCTATAATTCTATTTTCTACTCAAAACCGCATTTATATTTATTACTTTAGCATAAATCTTGTCGCATTTTCACATTTGTGTCGAATTTGTCGAGTTTAGCAAGCAATATACACAAACACACACAAATACACATGCATACTTAAGACACACAGATATACACGTACACATACATACACTCCTCCCTCACAAATATCTTGCCCTTGTTCTGTCTGTTACTGCTGCTGCTTAGGTAAACAATAAACTGACCCCAGTCCAGTTCGGTACAGTCAAGATTCCCTTGGGAGAATATAAAGATAAACAAAATATAAATTTGCGATTTAGACAAAATATTTTGATCTAAATACATGGATTTTTCGATATGAAGATGATAGCGATGATTGATATATTGGAAATCTAATATATCAATTAATAATATAGTATAAGGTTATGTAAGGCATTTATTTGTAAATCACGAAACAAAATTAACTTGAAGATTTCTCATTTTAATCGCTTAAATTGGGAAGCAGCTCTTTCGTTTTCTTAGATACATATGTGAATTGATTTTAACTGACTTATGATCTCTGGTTAGTTTTAATCTATTATGTTCCGCTAGCAAAATTTGCCCAAGTTGTCTTGGTTCTATCCTAACTTCAAAAAACGCCACAATATATATTATTGGCTTTTCTGGAATCTGAATCCGAGGTCAAAAAGCCCCAGCTAGTGTGGTTTCTGGGATAATCTCCTTAGTAATTTTTCTTGTGAGTTTGAGGTTATGTCCTTGAGTGCTGAGCTCATATTCGGACTTAGTTACCCCGAATGTTTAGGAAAACACGATTTCACCGCTGAACCTGAAAAATCGACTTGTTATAACATTATATCAAAAAACCTCCAGAAAGGATTCTTTTCCAAATCCGTTTGTGTTGCGATAATGTTTGCATTTTTAGGGTCGCTGAACTTGACTCAGAGGTCAAAAAACTACAGCACCTCTGGTTTCTGAGATAACCTCCAAAGTACGTCATCTTGTAAAATTGACGTTATGTCTGAAACGTGAGGTGCTGGGAACTTTGGGAGTTCGATGACCCTAAATCTATAGGAAAACGTGATTGTATATGTATTTATGGGGTCTATATTTTTGGGGTCGCTGAATTAGAGTCCAAAGTCAGGAAACTTCAGCACGTCTGGTTGCTGAGATACACTTCAATGTACGCCTTCCCGTGGGGTTGAAATTATGTATGAAATCTGAGGTGCTGGAAATTTTGGGAGTTCGATGACCTCAAATCGATATGAAAACGTGATTTGACCTCTTAGACTCAAAACACTTCAAAAAGAATCTTTAGCAAATTCGGTTGTGCCGCGATGATGTCTATATTTTTTGGGTAGGTAAAACCGAGCTCGATTTCAAAAGGACCCTAGCACGTCAGATTTCTTAGATGACCTCCAAAATTCCCCTTATTAATGGGTTGAGGTTATGTCTCAAACCTGACGTGCTGGAATTTTTTTGTGCTAGTATTATTATTTACTGACCCCATGTCTGTTGGACCGCTGAACATCAAATTTGATGTTTATTGTAACCTCTGGCATAACATAACCTCTAAAATCTTAAAAAATAATCTTTTCCAAATACGGTTTTTGTGGCCGTTTAATCCGAGCTCCACATCTAAAGCACTCCAGCACGTTCTCTAATTTCTAAGATAACCTTTAAAATGACTCTTCTTGTGGGTTTGAGGTTATGACTCAAACCTGGCTTGCTGTAAATTTTAGAAGCTTGTACTCGGATTTACTGAACCCAAATCTTTACGAAAACATGGTCTGACAGCTGAACATAATATTTGTTTTTCATTGTATCCCTGAGTTATAAAATAACCACAAAAAACTCAAAAAAGAATTTTTTACTAATCCGGGTTTTGGGACGGCTAAGTCCAAGTCAGAGATCAAAAACATCCCAGCACGTCAGACTTCTAGATAATCTTCCAAAATACGTAAGGCATGTAAACACTGTACAACAATTTTAGGAATAAAATATTTTGTTGCATACTCTTAGGCTGGTATTGAAATTTGTGGAAGACAGAGTATCCTGGTATCTTCTAACTAAGAATTTGTAAGCTACTCAGATTTTAAATTTAATTTTCTAATTTAAGTGTTTGGAACTCTCTTGATCCAGTTTAGCTTCTCCTCCGCAAAATCCATCTCATAGACTGTCCACTGTATCCGTGTATTGATTCTGCACCTGATGTGCGTGTGTTTTCTTTTCAGTGTGGGTAGTGTGAAATATATGGTTTGTTTTTCTTTTGCACATATTGTACATGAAATGAAGTGTACATAATTTGAAGAACTCACATTAGGTTGCATAAATTACGGCTAGCTGTTCAATAAAAAGCATCGTAGTTGTCAAATACCAAAAAGCAATTTGCCAAGCCATAACTAACCTTGCCCCAATGCCATCCGCACCTAGTAAAATGGCTAATACTATATGTACTAAGTGTAAGACTAACCTGACCAAAACAAAAGCTCAAAAATGTCAAAATGTTTGTTGAAGTTGTTGGCCAAATGTCACAACATAAAATACAATGCCAAAATAGTAACAAAATTGGGAGTTAAGGCCGGTTTTTCGTCGCAGAGTTGGTCTGCCAAATATGCAAATATGCCTTTAGTATTGTTTTCAAGGTTTTCCGGCTGTGGCATATGCAATTACCATGCGTAATTGTTTGTGGCATGTTTGAATGCTTGATATTTTTGTGACAGGAGCAGAAATGTTAAACAATTAGTGTCTCGCTTGGTAAAATAATTACATGCAATTTATACACATATAAGTTAAATTATTTTTTAATCAAATATAAGTTAGTTTGGGAATTTAACTTTTAAAATCAATGCAAACTGACACAGACAGCACTGACAGTTGTTGGCCAAAGCAGTGGCAAGTACAAAACAAAAAAATTATAATAAATAAATAAAAAATAAGTTGGGAGAGACCGATGGGTGTATACTATTTACAGTAGCATCGACTGAAGTACTCCCTGTACTTAATTGATTTTAACTTAAAAAAGTGTTAAACAAATTAAATAAGTTGTGAGGAAATTTGGCTAAAAATTTTATATTTACTTTGTACTTTCCATATTTGGGGGTTTGTGTTCAAGCGTCAAAAAACGTTGCCAAAAGGTACAAAAATTTGTATTTCTAAAAATGCTAGGTTGCACACACCCCCTTCTGATTAAACGATATTTATATTTTTATCAAAACAAAATTAAAACCATTTGCCTGCGCCATCTAGCGACAACTTGCTAGCGCCATCTATTGACAAAATTGCTGGCGCCATCTAACGATTAAAGACAAATAAAGGAAAACGTGTTTTATACATAATATAGAAATAATGACTGTCGAAATTTTTAAGAATACATATGATCTGATCATCTCTTGGACTATATATAAGGTTATATGCGGTAATATAGTGGAACCCAAAAAATTCCAGAAAAACCAAGCTATGAGTATTCAATGCATGAGTCGAATGCACCTTAGTAAATTAAGCAGAACCTGGCTAATATCGAGCACCATCTTAAGTAAGTTCCAGGGCTTTTGAATAATATGCAGAATATTCTGGCCAAACTGATGGTCTTAGCGCGCTCTGGAAGCTGACAAACGAGAAACTCATACTGAAATCGGCGGAAAAGCACATGGAGGAGATTCACGATCTTCCACACATTACAGGTTTCGATAGAAAGCCTTGTAGAGCCTTTATGCTCCCAAGAGAAGGAACAAGAAAAAAAAAGACGTTTGGTAAAATAGCCTCCAAGCTTAAAACCGACTGGTTGGCTTCAACTCCTGCCCAAAAGAGAAAAAAATATATAGGAGTTGCAGTAAAGTTTGCTCAGCTCCGCTGATCTTTTTGTTAGAGACTTCTTCGTTCCATTATACAACTATACCTCTTACCCCTGTTGTATTCAGAGTATAGACCAATAACAAACTATCGTTTAAAAAGTTTAAATTCTGTTCAACCAAAGTCTAAACAAATTGCATAACTAGTTGGTTGGCCAGGGGGTTCAATTTGTGGTGTGGTTGGAACGTTTTGGATTTCCTTCTGGGGTTGTGTGCTATGGTATTTTGTGTTCGGTTCGTTGACTCTGCTCAAAAATAACAAACTTATTGTTTGGATTTTGTCAATGGCAGTGTCACATGGCCTTTTGTTGTGTGCTGTGCTGTGTGCATTCAAGTAAAAGTGAAGCTCATACAAAACTGGCTAAAAAGGCAAATATGGCCCAGTCGAAAACGAAGTAAATCAAAATGCAAGGGGCAGTGGTTGGAAGGAGTTCCTACCTACTATAAATGTGGTTAAAATAATTGCCAACTGACTTGTAGCAAGTTGTGGCCTTATTTGGTTACGTTTATATTAGCATTAAAGTAGATTTGTTAAGTAGGTCGTATACGTAACAGCATGCAAACGAGTGCAGCTCGTTTAAAATATGGCAGCTTTATTAACTTTAATTTGATATTTAAGAAAGCAGGCAAAATGCATAGAGAGCCAAGTTAAATTAGTCATAAATTATATGCAATATCATAGCAACTTTGTATAATGTCAGTTAAGCCTAATCAAGCTTTAAACTGTGAAAAAATACAATAATTTTTGATTTGTTTTTCTACATTAATAATATATTTATGAGTCTTAATTTTACAAATTTAATAAACGTATGTCATTTGACTCCCTTGTGCATCATTCTGTCGCTGCGTAGCAATTAAATGATATCGATAACACCGCCTTTTTGTATGTAACGTGATATCGATGTAGATATAGCAATCAGCTATTGTCTGTGTAACAACTTGTCAATTAAAAAGCTTGTATAAAGACTTTGGCATCGATTGCCTAACGATACTTTTAATTACTGATAAAATTTTTGAACTACTTGATTTTTTTTAAATAATTGTTTATTTATTTATGTAATTATAAAGTAGAATTTTATTCTAAGTTATAAAGGTTTGCAGCCAGAGCAACGAAGGCCTTCAGGCTGATTTCCATTAATTCATTTAACACTTATTCTCAACTTTATATTTTTCAATATTTTTGAGATAAAGTTTTTCTTTGCAGCTATCTCTTAAGCTGTTCATTAAAACTTCGCGATTTATTGTATTAAACGCAATGCGCTCAAATATGTCAATGCGTTAAACTTTTCGAGTTACCAAATTTCTAACAAGAAGAACCAAACAACTTATATACAAGTTGCTTCTAATTATTTCCAGTATTCGTGTTCCAAATTAAACCACTCTTCAGTCAGCAAATATTTGGTACAGTTGGCAGCAAAAGTTGCCAGATAATTAAAACGACAGTTGGGCATTGACCAGCCGCAGCCAATCCAGGCCAACAAGCGGACTACAAATAAACAGTGACAATGAGTGGATGAGGCAGTTGGAAAACGAACTTGCGACTCTTGCCTCTGGAAACTCTGGTTGCGGAAATTGTGGGTGACTGCAGCAACAACAACAACAACAACAACAACAAGAAGTGTTGGTAAAGCTTATAGAAGCCAATGCTCTTTTGCAATTTGTTTGCTATTGTTTGTTGTTTTTGCAATTAAAATTATTGTATTTAGCTATTGATAAAATGCAAGGCATACAAAAAGTTGGCAACGCCAACTGTGCGCCATTTTGTAGAGTCAGAGTCAGAGCCAACGGCAACGGAAACGGAAAGTGTGCCATTATGTTGCCATATAAATCGAAGCATGAGAGAGAGCGAAGCGAGTTGGTTGCAGCTGCGGCTTGATTTAGTTAGTCTGGCAACGCTGCTGCCTGCTGCTGCGGTGTGAAACTTTTGAGCGTGTTATCAACTTGAAGTCTTTTGGTTTTTGTGGCTGCCGCTCTCAATAAAAAAAAGAGAGGTAGAGCGTTGGGGGGGCGGAGAGAACATTTGGACCGCAAAAACTTTTGCATTCAAATCGAGAGTGTTGCAAATAGTCAGTTGCCTTTTTTTTGTGATTTTTTATTTTTTTGTTTTGTCAACGTGCATTTGATGCCGTTATTAAAAGTTTCAACTTCAACTGTGGACTAAGCCAGAGAGGGGGCGTGGGGAGGGCGGTCGACGCACGGCAGCAATAAGGGAGCGCGCTCGACATTTGAAATCAAATCAAAATGGCAATCAAATGCAAATTGGTATTAGATTAGTTTGTTTGCGGGTTGGGCGAAAGATTGCGTCAGCAAGGTGTAGCAGCAACTTGTTTCAACTTCAAATTAGACAGCACACACACAAACAAACGCACAAAATGGCTGCCACACGCACACAGCCACACACAGCTACACCTAACAGCTCCTGTATATAAAGCCCTTTGGGTTTGTAGCTATGAAGCGCAGCTGTCGTAAAAGCAGTGACAGATTTTTCCACAACTGAAACTGAATTATATTTGCCGCGTTGTGTCTGCCACACAGTCCCGCTGCTGCTGCCGCTGTTTGTGGTAACGTCTAAAAAAAAAAAATCCGTAAGCTACAAAAAGGGGCAACGCAGTTAATAACAAAGTGACGGAATATGCGACAGCTGCTGTCGCGTTTTCAAACAGCTTTCAAATGCCAAAAGGTACGTCATGTCACTACGGCGAGTCATTCAGTCTGGCAAGTCAGTCACTACGTCAGACAGTCTGGCAAGTCTGTCTGGCCGACAGCCGCACCAACTCACTTGGCATACTTAAATTGAGTTTGATGAAATTAGTTTGCCACTGTATAAGTTTTACTCCCTGTGTCAGTGCAAACTTTTATGTTGTGTTAAATTGTTTAGAGTTTTTGCATATGGCGTTGGGTTTCGTTAAAATTCGATACCAGTGATGAGTTCAATGCTTGTGCAGCTTTTCTAGCAGCTCTTCAAAACTTTAGCGATAAATATTTTAAACAGGTTTTAAAACCGCATCAGCTTTGAAGGGTGTAACTCTTGTGTCGCCTGTTGTTTAAGGATAAACAAGAGTCTAGAATGCCGTGGAGTGCCAGGGTTGTGGTGTAGAGTCACTAAATCTTTTATACCTGGTTGAAGTTACAAAGTAACTCGAAGACCATACAATTAGTTAAATCTCAGTCAATATGTATATTATATATTTCCAAAAATTATCAAATAATATTAGCGGACATTCAAATTTTACGATATAAGTATTTTCAATAAACTTAAACTTATTTATTTTAAATTTTCTTACATTTTATCTTATATATAAAATTCTAGTGTCACAGTGTTTGTTACCATACTCCTCAGAGACGGCTGGACCGATTCTCATGATATATTGTGTGCCTATTGGGTAGGTCTGAGAATCGGCCAGCATCTATTTTTCATACCCCTAAGTGATAATGGTTGCCACCCCAAACATTTTTATTTAATTTTTGGACAAATTTTTTTGTATTTTCTTTTGTAGTGTGACATTGTGTACATTGTCAGATTAACTAATATTTTTTAGCTATTTGTTTTTGTCATATATTTATAAAAGAAACTTATGTTTCACGTGTTACGGGTGTTCTCACGAACGCGTCGATAAATTTCAAATCTGACTTTTGCGTGTGTTAGAGGTTGTCAATACGGAGGTTTTTTTGGAATAATTATCAATCTAATCGTTCTGCCGAGAAACGTGAAGATCGCAATGATGGTGAAAGAATTCGGTCAAGACAGACTCATGAAGCGTGACATTCGACTAATAGTTTGCAAGTTTGAATCGAGCTGCAAACTAATCCAAAAGTTTTATATTTTTTCAGATAAGCTAACTAGAGAATCTTACGATGCTTATTCGCTTTAAGAGTATTCAAAAGGTTTGGGCAGGACAACGTCTGCCGGGCCCACTAGTTATGATATAAAATTGGCTGTAAGCCAAAATTTTTGAAATTCGGAATTTTAATTTTCAATAGATATAAAAAATGTCCTAGATACTACATAAAATTTGCTATAAGTCAAGAATTTTGAAAGCATGCTTGCTAATTGCAGTTTTACTGATTTTTAGAGATTTAGATTGACGTAGCTTAAAAATTACTAGCCAAATCGAAGAACAGAGCTTTCGGGAGTTACGGAATTAGTTAAACCTCTATCAATATATTTATTATATATTTCCAAAAATATTCTGAAAGTAATAAATCTCAATTACTTCTTAATACGATATAAAATTGACTGTAGAACAAAATTTGACTGCTAAGAATTCTTGAAACTCCCAACCAAATCGATGAACAGAGCGTTCGGGAGTTATGGAGCTACAATAATATTGCCCAATTTTGCCTTATGTGCTGATATATAAATATTAAACTCTTATTTTTTGGAAGTCGATGGTTTTAAGTTAAATTGAAGGTAGTTATACTAATTAGTATTGTTTAACGCATAGACGGGCTCATCTCGGGAAGACGTTTTCAACTGTGCCTCTGATAATATTTTATTCAGTATTGAACTTTCTCTTCCTCTCCAGGCTGCTTGAGATTTGGATTGACCGATTTGTATTAGTACAGTCATTTTCAACATTCTGAAATAGAATCAGAATGCGAAATAATTGATATTCTTAAATTATGAAAATAGTTTTTTTTTTAAATTTATGTAGCTGATTTACATTGGTTTTACTTATTGTTTTGACAATCCCCCGAAATCCTTTTTTTTGGTACCATTTTAAATAAAAGTAATTAAAATTAACAGCTTGAAAAATTATATATTATTTAATTTCCGCTTATAGGCAAACACCAGTGTGGAGCATGATTTTTTAAGGTTATATATTCGATTTTTTTTCTAAGAAACTTTATTTTATACTTAAAATTTAACAGACTATGATATTATACATATTTTGAGTTACAAAATTTTTTTTCAAAAGTAATAAAGTACAAAATGGCGCCATTATAGCTCTGAAAGAACATGACTAATTTTCCACGGCTGCATCGTTTTCACATAAAAACAATTCTGAAACGTTTTGTTTTTTTTTTTCATATTTATACCCTGTACCGTATGGTACCAAGGGTATATTAAGTTTGTGAAAGCCGAAAATGTATGTAACATATAGAAGGAGACGTCGGAGACACCCCAAAGTTACCTAAAATATGATCAGGGTGAATAGAGAAGTCGATATACCCATGTCCGTCTGTCCGTCCGTCCGTGTGAACGCCTAGATCTCAGAGATGGTAAGAGCTAGAGTTACCAAACTTTCACATTAGATGCCATATTATTCCATAGGAGGCAAGTTTATTTTATTTTTTTGATATCGAGGATAAATTATATAGTTCCCATGGGGGTGTTTGAGACGACCTCGACAAAAAAAAGCGTTTTAGATGAATAATTCTTTTGTTTATGAAGATATCGTAACCAAATTCGGTATTCGAAAGTTTTTTATAGTTCCTAATCACTGTACCAAATTTGATCAAAATCGGTTGACTATATCATATAGCTCCCATAGGACCGATCGGCCAAAATAACTTTTTTAAGAAAAATTCGCTATATTTCGTTTTTTAATAAAGATACCGTAACCAGATTTGGCGTTTGCAAATTTTTTAGACCACTTAAGCAATGTGCCAAATTTGAACAAAATCTGATGACTATATCATATAGCTCCCATAGGTCCGATCTTCCAAAAAATCGATTTTTTAACCAAATTTGTTGTGTTTCGTTTGTTTGTTAAGATATTGGGACCAAATTTGACATTCGTGAGTATTTTATAGTTCCTAAGCACTGTACCAAATTTAATCCAAATCGTTTGACTAGATCATATAGCTCCCATAGGACCAATCGGTCCAAAAACACGTTTTTTATACAAAATTCGATGTGTTTTGTTAGTTTGTAAAGATATTTGAAATAACTTTGGCGTTCATATCTTTTTTAAGGTATTTAAGCACCGTGTCAAATTTAATTGAAATCGGTTGACTATATCATATAGCTCCCATAGGAACGATCGGTCAAAAAAAAAATTTTTGCTTAAAAATTCTTCTGTTTTTGGTTTTTTGTGAAGAAATCGGACTTTATTACAAGCTAGTGGTACAGGGTATCCTAAAGTCGTCCGCGCCCGACTTTACGTCCGCCATTTTTTATTCAGTATTTTCTTCTACTTTCTCTTCCTCTCCAGGCTGCTTTAGATTTCGATTGACCGATTTGCATTAGTACAGTCATTTCCAACATTCTGAAATAGAATCAGAATGCGCAATAATTGATATTCTTAAATTAAAAAAATATTTTCTTTTTAATTTATGTAGCTGAATTAAATTGGTTTTACTTGTTGTTTTGACAATCCCCCAAAATCCTTTTTTTCTACCATATTTTAAATAAAAGTAATTAAAATTAGCAGCTTGGAAAATTTTATATTATAAAATTTCCGCTTAAAGGCTAACACCAGTTCAACGATTTTTTAAGGTAGGATTTTTTTTTTCAAAAAAAATTTTTTAATATTTAAAATTAAAACAGACATATACATATTTTAAGTTACAAAAATTAGTTTTTCAAAAGTGATAAAATACAAAATGGCGCCTGTACAGCTCTGAGAGTAGATGACTAACTTTTCACGGCTGCATCGTTTTCACATCGGTAATATTCTGAATCATTTTGTTATTTCCTTCATATTTTATTTACAAACTGTCTTTAGGAATAAAGTAAATTTACTAAATAATAATTAATAAAATAAAAGTATAATAGTAAGTTTTCACTGACACCTACTATTGCGTTGATCTGAAACATACAAAAATTTTACTTTTAATCTATGATAATAGGGTATTTTTATAAAAATTTTCCGATTTTTCGAAGATTTTAATTAGGTGTCATATGAAATTTAATTTAATTGCTACGTCAAGTTATGTTGGAGGCAATCTATATTTGCAAACGAATTTCTAAAATATACGTAATATTTAAATAAAAAAAGTTTTATTTATTAATTAATTTTGACTGTAGAAAAGTTGTAAACATTTATTAAAATTTTGTTTTAAATTTTTTTAGTATATTGCCTATATATCAACCAACGTAGAACTAATAATCAAATAGGAAAATTACAAAGTTAATCGCTACACACTGTCCGCTGCTATATTAATTATGAAAAGGGTTGTTTACATAATTTACAACAAAATTCTGAGAATTTTCTAAATTTTAAATTTATAATTTCTACTGAATTTTTCGATGCTTTAGATCCGAAGGGTGTATGAGCCGCAAGAGCACAGGCCAACGAATTTGGTTGGGTTTCCAATCTATTACTCGTATTTCTATTTATTTTGATTTAATAAAAATATAGCTATGTGGCAGATTTTTGGCTATAAATACTATATGTGCTTATAATTTTATTACAACATATATTTATGAGTGCATTTAGCTTTATCAACTTTTATTAAGCATATCTTTTTTGCTGCTGCTATCTAAATCCCTTTAGCACTAATCTAATCAAATTCAAATCGACTCATGTTCTATTCGATTAAGCGCATAAATACTTTTATCGCTGTATTTATCGATATTTATTGCAGCTTAAACTAAACTGTTTTTTGCTCAGTGGTCTCTATCGGTGGGTCCCATTGGGGTCCCAGGCCCCACCGCAACGTTTAACACTTTATGAGGCCTGCCAAGCCGCTAGCATTTATCGCATGACATTTTTTTGTTGCTGTTGTGTCGCGAATTTGCGGCTTTGCTTTCTTGTGTCAATTATTTTAGTTTGTTTTTTGTTGTTGTTTGTTGTTGTGCCCCTCTTCAGTTTTTCTACCGATTTTAATTGAATCTCATATACAAAGTAGCAGCAGCCGCAGCAGCAGCGGCGACAACGAGTAGGGCAAAACATATTGTGCCCCATCCTGAGTAAGTAGTGTGTACTTGCAACATGAAGGCGCAGCAGCATCAGCATCAGCAACAGTGGCTGTGGCAGTGGCAGCGGCAGCGGCATCAGGCCGGCTTTAAACTTAAAGTAGCTTGACGTCTTTGCATTGTTGTTGCTGCTGTTGTTGGGGTCTTTGCCGCTATCAGGCACTTTTATCGTTGGCCACATCTGCACCAAATAAAATAATTGAACGTTTTGCGATAAGCATCATCCCAGTGCACAGCATCGTTGTGTTGTCTAAAGATGCTGCCTCTGCCTCTGCCTCTGCCACTGCTACTGCTGCGGTTGTTGCGGCTTAAACGAGTAATGAGATGTTTACACTAGGCCACAATGGCACACTGTGCTATTGTGGCAAAGGTCATTCAAATAAAAATTTATCAAGAGAGTGAAGCAAGTTTAGGAGTTGAGAAATATGACTCTTACAAAATTTGATCTATCGAATTTTAAGCTTCATATTGTCAATGCCAGGATAATGAGTAGCGAACCCAGAGTATAATGGAATTTGTAAAAAACTAAAAAAATTTGATGGGACGCAGTTGTTCCCCTCCATTCGGTACTCATTATGGGCAGAGTATAAATTATAAACCTTAAATGAGAAAGCTTTTATTAGTTTTGAAAATCATTTTAAATGTTCTTATAAATGTACATTGATCTCAAAAAATTCTTTTTCGCGAAATTCCGAAAATAATTTTCTCCTTTTATATTGTTATGACTTAAAAGTTTACGAAAGTATTTTAAAAAATGTCAATTTTCGCCAATTTCTTTAGATTGCGAAAGACTTGTCCGTATACTTTACCTAAAGTGTCCACATTCAACATTTCCATTTGCCGTGAAGAATGATTTCAAAGACTGTACCAGCTTCTGTCCCAGACTTTAGCTATACCTCTTTGTGGACAAGTTCACACTGACCTTTGTCATTGTGACGCTAAATTGTTCCCTTCCGTGTTTGCAGTGTAAACTCAGCATTGCCGCATTGGCAAGTTGGCTGACTAGCTCCAAACTCTCTTACAGCCCAAATGTCATGTTTACAGACTGCACTCAGCCGATTTGTGTCAAAGTTGAGTTTAGTATCTATAAAATTATATAATACACTTCCTGATTTCATTTCTTGTAAGTGGCTGGACGCCGCGTCGTCCAAGATCTAGTTCACAATAGCACACCATGTCCATGTCCACAATGCGCGCTCTCTCTCTCTCTCTGCCCATGTGGTTTGAGTGTGGTTGTCTTTACCTGCCGCGGCATTGTTTAGCGGTCAGACCCTAGCAGTTCGTGTAGGATGTGGATGTGGGGACGTGTTGGGTTTTGGTTTGGCTATTGTGGTGCCTTTGGGTGAACTTGTAAGCAAGTAAATACCGGGCAGCGGATGTGAGCTTGGCTTGAGCAAATTAAAGCAGCTGGATTGGTTGGATGCGCTGCAAACCCAAAAGGAATCGTATTATGTGTGCTTATGATGTTTAAAGCGGTTTTTGATCTCATAGCAGTCAGTTTAATGACATAAAAGCTGGTTGCTCTAATATGCGCTGTTATTTTGTGTGTTACGAAAAGTTAATTGCTATAATACTAAATCAAGAGCAGTTATTAAAGATCAGTTTCATAGCAAGCAGTTTGGAAAAGAGTTTTTTGAATTTATTAATTAAAAAGATTTAGAAAGAGGTGAGCGTTTTGCTGCCTCCTGGCAACGAAGTCCTCCGACATAGGGTTCGTAAGAAAAAATATGCTGTACCTCGGTCTTGCTAGGATAACTTTGTTTAAAGATGCTCTAAAATAAAAATAGAACAATCTCCTTCACATTTCCATGCTGGTGAGACCGCAAAATCGGTCGATAAAGTGAATTCATAAATATTTAAAAAAATGTTATAAACAAAAAAGGGAATAAATTCGTTTGACAATCAAAATTGTTGTCTATAAATCTATGGTAATTCTAATTAATTAATGTTGACTTACAAATAAAAATTTTATTCTTTTTTTGGGATTAGAGGATAAAGAAGCGTTGAATGATTTGAAGATTAGTTCAATTTCGGAGCCGGGAATAAGTGGGTAAACCTGTTGAATACATCTTCTTGCATTAAAAGTACTTTGCTACCTAAAACTTAACCTAGCTTTTTATTCCATGAAAATCTTATATGACCAAAGAGTACGTTCTCCTTCTCATCCAGTCTTAACAACCCAAACAAAGTAGCGCAGTCCAAAAACAAGCTGCAACTACTGACCACTAAAAACCTCAACAACAACAACAGCGTCGAGTACCAAAACAATAATGATGATAGCTTGGCTGCACTCAAGAGGGTTTAGTGGCCCTAAAAAGCCTATACAAAGTCAAAGCCAAAAACGATATGCCGATAATATGATTCTCAGTTAATAAATAACTGCCTAAAGAGGCGATAGCATCCATGCTTTGGAGTAGTCTTTCAGCGTCTCCAACTCTGGGCACGCTCTCTGGCTGCTGCTGCTGCCGTTTTAGCCATCATTCGGTAAGCTTTGATTAACTCTTGTCAGCAGCCGCAGCTTTTGTGGCACGAGCTGTTGCAGTGGCGGCAGTCGCAACTGTTGCAACTGATGGCTTTGTTTGATTACTGCTGCAAATTACTTATGCATTATTATAACTTTGATTTTTTCTTACTGCTGCTGCGCTGGCTTTTGTGCAACTGACTGGCCAAGTCAATACGCATTTATCTTGATGCGAATTTCAGACAGTCTTGCGCTCTCTGGGCCATTTTTCAACTGCGGCGCTTTATGCTGTCTTCATTGGGCTTATCTGCATCCAATTGCGGCGGCTTGGTTTGGCTGTGGCTTGGTGCTTTTGGGGTGCAGACGTCATCGGGCAGACTGATAAGCGCAAGCTCGCCTCTTAACTTGCTACCATTTTTGCATTGTACGTTAAAATATTTCTCGTGTAAGGGCCAAGGCACTGATTTAGTGAGACAATGTGTGCCAGGGAGTACAAAAGTCAGCGAAGTTGTCGTCACAGGTTCCGTTGCGCGTTCCAAGACCCAAAGGGTAGATCTGCGCACTAGATAACATTACGTATACGTCGCGTGAGTGAGCGTGAGTGTGAGTGCCGTTCGTGTATTTACCTTTTTAAGCAGCCTGTGAATTATTTTTTGACAACTTTCTGCTCATCGATTAAGCGGCTTAAGGCTTATCGGCTTGTTTGTGCATACGTTGAGTGAGTAAAAATAAAAAAAATTAAAGTTGCATTAATTTGAACACAAGAAAGTGGGGTGATTGACCAGATAGAGCTTAGTTGAACAATGGAATGTGGAGAGATTATGTTAACCACAAATATTTTGAGGTAAACAAAAAGATTAAGACAACAAAATTTCATATTTTTAAATAAGTTGCGATGTTGGTAGACCTCAGCGTGATTTGTTTATTTAAGCTGCGTTTTTCCATCACGGTATTAAGGATTTATTGATTTAAAAAATTTGTATGTGTTGTTGGTCTTTTTAATAAACTGCGTTGAACACAAATTATCGCTACTACTTTGCCCTTAAACTATCGATGACAATGGAACTTGCGTGAGTTCAAATATCGATTAAACTGTTACGGCTTTTGTAACCCAGCAGACAAAATTAGCGCATGGAATTTTAAGCAGCGAAATGTCTGTTAAGAAAATAAGCAATTGCTAATAAATAAATTTTAAAAAAAGTACAAATAATTGAGAAATAAATTAAATTAAGTAAGCGTGGGTAATTAGCGTGTTGTGTTAATTTATATACTAATTAGAATTGATTTGGCAGGTGTTTTTAAATTATGCTGCCATTTAGATTCATTTGAATTTGATGAGGAAGAGACAGAAAGCATCCAATACCCGCTACGCGACTGCCCCGCGCTTCTTAGCAGACAAACCCAGTTTCTGATAAAACCTTTCTTTGAGGATCTCGGTAGTCTAGCCTTTGAGCCCAATGCGGGTCTGGCTGCTTTCGTCGAATCCCCAAAATGGTTCTGCAACGTGGGCGACTGAGGCGATTAGGGATGTCCTAGAGTTTTTGATACTCCTCCGAAATCTCTCCCTTTCTCCAATTCTGTTCCTCCCCTTAATATAATTAGACAACACAATGGACCTCAGGGTGGGGTCTCTGGGTGATCTCAGTCACTATTTAAGCTGCTTATACAACCTAAAGAGCTAATTTGAAAACTGATTCTATTTCTTGAATATTATTAAAGATCTTAGTCTTTGCCGTATATAAAAAGTTCATGGTGCAGGGCAAACTCTGCTTTCTTGAGGTTTGGCTTTGCGCGCAGTAGTCTGAGCTTGTATAGGGTGCGCCATTTGAATGTGGTCGATGGAAATATTGAAGCAGACACCGGCCCAAACAGTCACTTTCTGATCATGCAGTGGAGTTTGATGGATAGTATGAGGATTTTCTTTCCCCCAAATGCGACAGTTTTGTTTATTTACAGTGCCAGATAGCGTGAAATGGGCCTCATCAGTCATTAAAATTCGCTCCCAAAAATCGGGCTCCGATTCACTCACTCGAATAACGTTATTTCCGCGCGTTCTTTGGGCGTGAATCGATTCATGGTTAAAATTGTAATGCAATAACCTTTCCAAAATGTGTTCGACGACGGTTGAATCGGTTGAAATCTGTCAAAGTTATTCAATATTTCCATCGACCACATTCAAATGGCGCACCCTGTAGCTGAACTTAATACACTGCCGGCCAAAAGTTTTCGGACACTTGAGAAATTATACGGAATTGATTAGCGAACTCGAAAAGCGTGTTTTAAAGGCTATCACGAAATTCTCATTCACCATGCTGTGCCTGAAAGAAAAAAAACTTATCGGCCCAGGATTCGTATTGAACCAAGATAACGATCCCTAAACATTTATCCAACTTTTCTGCAAAATAAACAAAAATATAAAGAGTTAAAAATCCTGGAGTGGCCAGTCTAATTCCCTGATCTAAATCCAATTAAACTTCTTTTGGATAAGCTTGATCGTCAAGTCAGTAAACAGCGTCTGTCTTCGAAAGAAACTCTCTATATTGCAAAAAAAATACGTGGGAGCAGCTGGAAGCAGCAGTTCTGGAAAAACTTGTCATCAGAATGCCTCTAATCGTCACAAAAGTGTGGGAAGCTAAAAGTGGAAAAAAATACAATCGTTCTAGGTGTACAAATATATCATCTGTTATTGTTAAAGTAATAAATTAAATAGTTTTAAAAAGAATAACCTTTAGAATAAAATTTTTTCACATCCTAACAATAGTTTTATACTTTTATCATCAACTTGAATTTTCTGGAGTAATTATTAGGTGCCCGGCAGTACACATTTTAAGGATCAGCTTGACATTTTTTTATACAATAGCTTAAAGCCGACTAGGGGCCTTCGTTTCAGCTACTTTATAAACAATGACATATAAATTAATAAAAGTAACTTAATTATAAATTAATTAGAGTCTGAGCATAAATATATAATACTTCCAACCAGTTGCAACCTTGAAGTCTGTGAGCTTAAACATAGCGCTTAAAGACCAAGTCTGTCAATTGTTTTCAGGCATCATTGTTCTGGTATTTAGTTAATCCATAATCTGGTTACCCTGCATCAAAGAACGCCATCAATTAATTCAAAACAGTGCTGTGTATTTTATTTTTTTCTTCTAAAGAGCTGCTATGCATTAAGGCAATTCAAATGCCAAAGACAGTTCAAAAAACTTTAGCGCTTGGGCGACATGCAAACCTGGCCAAGAACTAAGCCAAGTCTGCTAAACTCCTCAACTAACTATTTATTAATGCTGCTTGTCTAACTGTCTGCAAGAGTTTAGAGTTTGTCTATCGCTGGGGGATTTGCTTGTTGTTTTTTTGTTTAATTGAAATGAATTCATTAAGACTTTGATTTGCCTTGCAAATGATCGCTGGAGCAGTGGAGTAAAGTTGGAGTCGCAGTCGAAGTTGAATTGGAGTTACCTTTGACGGGGCTTAGCTCTCTGCTAATGGGCTCCGCACATCAAAAGCGGGGCCAACGTCATGGACGTCGTTTACAATAATTTAAAGCGAATTAAATATACGGAAAATTAACTGTAGTAGTTGTTGTTGTTGTGGCTGCTCCAATTCGTGGCGACTGGCAACTGTTGCACGTTTTTGCTGTCAGTGTAGGGAAAATTGCTTCATTTGTGTCGGCGAATGTCAGCAAAATGCTAAAGCAAAGCGCAGCGACATAATGAATGATTGAATAATTGAAAGCCTGATTGACTGACTAGGGCTATGTCTGCCTTTGGCCCCAAAACTTTATCGCAACTTATAACTACTTGACTATAGTCAATCAAGAAAAATGTAACTTGAGCAAACAATAAACGCACTCAGCCCTGGTAAAAAATTAAAATTTTCTTAAAGGCATACACAGACACTCTTTTCAACAAGCAATCAAGCTAATGGCACGTGCTTATCCTTGCCACATCAATAGCTATCAAGCTATCAAGATCCCGGCAACATTATATAGTATGACATTATACTCTCAAGAGCGCGCATGCTGACGTCACTCGTTTTCAGGCACTTGGCCAGGCTCTCTCTCTCTCTCTGTCGCCTTTGTGCTGCGACGATAAGTGTGCTACAAAAATTCAACTTTTTCGTACAAAATTTGCTTAAAAAGTTGGATGGGTCAACTCTGATAGTCGAGCATTTAATTTAGTGTGAAATCTTTATCTATAAAATACTTTCAGTTTATGCATATTTTGCACTTGGCGTGCGCTCCTTTGGCCAAGTCTAGCAATCAATTCAAATTATATAGATGAGAAACTCTCAGCATAGCAATTATGCAATTGTTTGTGTAGGCAAAAAACCAAAGCCCCCAATCGACTAATAAAACCTAACATAGATATATATATATAGAGATATATGTATATATGTACATATGTATATGAGTTTTGTACTTTTGGCAAGCAGGAAGACAAAGCAGACAAGCAACGTTCTGTTAAAAACTCCAAATCGATATGCAAATAAACGAATGAGAGGCGTATAACTAGACACACACAGAGACAGACACAGACACTAGTCTATATGCGGGCCAATACAACGACAAAAATCGAAAAAGATATCGACTTAATAGCAGCTGCGGGACGACGAAGTTGGGATGCTCTTTAGTGTGGCTAATTGGAATATATATATAAGCTTGATACTCACCAGGGCTGCAGTCTCTAGCTTAAAGTTATTGAAAAATTTTTAGTCATAAAATAAAACTCCCCAAAGAGGTCTAATTTATTTTAAAAATATTTTGTTTTTTTATTTTGGCGTGATGTTACATTTGTTAGACTTAATTTGGAAAGAGCGGAATAGGCTAAATTCTTACAACTTTTTTTTTGTGGAAAATTAAAAAAATAGACCCCATTCATTTTTTTTATTTTGCTATTTTTATTTTAGCGTGACGTTACATTTGTAGGAATCAATTTGGAGAGAGATCGAAATGGACTAAATTCTTAAGACTATTTTTTTTTAATTACGGAATAAATAATAGACTTAGATTACCAAATTTCTGTGAATTGGCAAGACTTTGTATACAATTTTTTTTTTAGCATTAAAAATTTGTATTAAACAAAGTCTCCAAGATATCAAATTGGAAACGTTTTTTAATTAAACAAATTTTCCAAGTTATCAAATTAAGAAACTTTTCTCGTTTCTTTTTATTAGTCTTAGTATTTGGCGTAACGTTACATGGCATATTATTATTTAAGAGATTGCTTAACTTATTTTAATCATATAATTTAAAACACATATTAATTTTTGCTTCAATACGTGTAATTTCTGATAAACATAACTATTTTAAAAAATTTATATAACTTTATTGCGAAAGAATACGAAAGCGGATTTCTTAGAAACTGAAAAATTCCGACCAAAGCATAATCTTCTAGATTAATAGTCATATTTTTTTATATTTTACAATTTAGGTTTTAAGTTATAGTTCGAGCTATTTAATTTTGTAAGTAATGAATACTTCTCTTTCATAATAGAAGAAAATACATTTTGGAAACTTTTTTTGCTTATATTTATTTTTTTGAGCAAAAATAGAGCCGAATTTTTCTAAGAAACTCGATTTTGGGTCTACTTCGAATATTCACAACAAAAATTTTGAAGAGAATATTTGAAGAAGACCCAAATCGAGTTTCTTAGAAGGTCTACTTCGAATATTCTGTACGTATTATTCAAAACGAACTTTTTTTTTTGAGAGAATATTCGAAGTAGATTTAAAATGAATTTCTAAGAGAGATTATAAAAATATTACACTTCTAGTTCAAGGGTTTAATAAAATAGTTTTCTAAGAAAATTTGTTAGTAGAACAGATATTTTTAGCAGCAAATTTAACCCAAAAGCGATCTGTCGATGTGCCAGAAATATTCCTAAAAGTGTTAGATGTCTATCAAAATATTCAGGAGTTTTGAGCCTGTAGCAGAAATTTCCTTAAGCTGTAATAAAGCAATGTTCTTAAAAAGTTGAAAAATTAAATTAGGAACTTTGAACGGACTCAGTTTTCAAGAAATTATATTAAAATTTAGGGAAGTACCAAAAATTCTAAGATGATTAGGCCATTTTATTCCTTTCACATTTCTTGAAAAAAAAAATAATACTATTATATTTAGGTTAGGTTAGGTTACACTGGCCGGCCACAACAGAGTGCAGCCTAGCATAGACCTTTTGGTCCTTAGCTGTGCCAGATTATTATACAATATTTAATACCTATATAAATATAGTCGAGTTCTTATGTATTTTGTTTTAAATTCATTTAAAATCTGTTACCGACTAGATTTTTTAAGAAAATATTTGTTTCCATTTTAACCAATGCAGAGTGTGCCTGAAATCTTTGGACAATACGCCCATTTTATTCCTTTAAAATTTCTGCAAAAACGTCCCTAATCCTCCACACAAACAGCATCATAGCACAAAACTCCTTGCAATCTACATCTACTCGCCGCATAGAGTACAACGATCCAAAGCCGTTTTGACCAAATTCGTCGTCGTGCTGAGGCAGTCCACCAGCCAGGAGGCTGCATACTTTGGTGGTCGTACTACGTTTGTTCCCGTATCCATAGACTGTTTGATTTTTTGCTGTGTTTGTTGTTGTTTTTGCATTTGTTTTTGCTGTTTGCTATTGCTACCAATTGTGCATGCAATTTATTTTAAAGAAATAATTGCTTGCCGTATTTTGTACGCTCTCTCCCCTCTGTATCTCTCTCTCGCCCATCTCACTTTTTCTCTTTTCTGGTGCGGTCTGGCGATTATGCAAATATTAGTAGCATATTTAAAACAAATAATAATAAAGTGCGGCAAGTGAAAGAGTGGCAGCATGTTTGCATATAATCTAATTTGAATATGCCACACACAGTGCAATGTGCACATAGTATTGACCGGCTGGCCAGGGTTGCCATTGTGTTAGAATTGCGCACAAATATTTTTGAATCAGTCGATAAATAAATAACAACTATTTTCGTTGCGATACCGCAGTAGCTGCTAGGCATTCGTGGCATTATAAAACTGAAATAATTGTTATGTTTTGGTATTTAATGCGGCAGCCTGAAAGTATGCTATAAAAATTCGCTATCAAAAGCAATAGCTTAAGCCGTGCTTTGGATGCCTTTTTTTTGTGGTGCCTTAATTTAGAGTATGACCCTCAGCTGCCCTTCACACAACAAACACATGCCATATCTTTGTTTTGTTACCTTTTTAATGAAAATGCCAGTTAATAAAATTGGCATAACACTTATTTCGCAGACATGTGGGCCCCGAAACTGAACTGTAGTTGTTATCTTATAAGAACAACAACCACCACTTAAGTGTTATATGCCACCGTATTACAAATACCGGCCGAAAGACAGTCCGAACCCAAATGCAATGTAGCATAAATGAAGAAAGCTGATAAGAAAAAAAGGGCATAAAGAGCAGGAAACGACGCAGAGTATGAGAAGTTAAAAAGTTGGCCCTAAAATTGCTGCCCGCATAAAAGCGGCAAAATAATCCAAGCAAAAAAAAAAGGAAAATAAAATTAAAATTGAATGTTGAGTTTGCGTGGCTCAGGTGACAGGCAATTCCCCACAGGTGCAAAACAAAAGCAACAGTAAAGTTTCAGTTAAAACCAAAGTTAACGCTGGGCGAAACCAAAAAAGGGGCTGGGTTCAAGGGCCGCCAACATATTAGCAATTGCCTTTAGCGCTATAAACCAAAACAAACCAAACATTTTGACATGGGTTAGTAACTGTGCACGGAATGCGCGTGTCTGAGTGTGAGTGTTTTTGAGTGTGTTGTTTTGTGGAGGTGCAAATGAGCATTAAAGCGTTACATACACAAACACACATATGTTGCCGAGCCCAAGTTAGTTTCCCCAAGGAATTGGATTTGGATTTACGTGACCCTTTTTGGGCTGGGTGTTTCTTGTACACATCCATGTCATTGCTTGGCACACTGACAACTGCAAGCGGGACGTGCAAAGAAAGTCTTTGGAAGTTGTGTTTTTGAGTGCCATACATTGTGTATATCATAACGTATCATATCTGCATAACATTTTTAATGAGCTACAGCAGTTCCATTAAATAAACGACAGGTGAAGGTTTGCTACAGCAAGCCGAAGTTTGTATGCACTAACAAGAAACAGAAATAAAGCAGGACATAATATAAATTACTGTAACACAAACCGTACTTTACTAATCGATAGCAGCATATTAAGCTAGGGCTCATCGTTAAGCAGTATATTTATCGATATATCGCAAACAGTGTCCTTGAATGCATAAGCCCTAACGTCTTGTTACTTTCGTAGAGCATAAATAATATAAACATAAAGTAATTTTGTATTTCCGTTCATTATTTAAATGTCTGCAACTTATCTCCGACCAACTTTTTTGGGGTTTTGAACTTATCAAAGAAGCCTCACTGTCAGAAGTCGTTTTTTGATATGTTTGTTTGGTTAAAGCTTAAGGTGCCAAAAATATCAAAAGGTGTTTTGCTTGTCCTCCATGCACAGCCAAAGAGATTTATTTTTAGTCAAATGTCAAAAGGCGCATTGCCAATTAGCAGCTGCTGTCTAGAGTGGCTTGGAGTTGAGTAGTCCATAGTTGCTTGGGATAGACAGGGAGTGGGATAGAGTAGTGCTGCCATTGGCATGTAAAATTTATGCAAGCTTTCAGTTAGCCAAAGAACGGGTTACTTTAAAACCGCGCTTCCGTCACATAATAAATTCATAACAAATCACACACATACACACACTCGCATACACATAAACAACCACATTGCGTGCTTGTGTTTGGGTAAAACATGCGACATTATAATGCCACATTATGTTGCAAGTGCGTGAAAGAACCGTACATCAGTACATGGCAATAATAAATCAAAAAACTCTACATATGTATGTACATAGATGCACAGCATCTTTCTATGGTCAGTTTATGTGCGTGTGTGTAGCTTGTTTGTTTGCCAGCTATCTGCTATATACATGTACTACATTGTATATGTATTTCTATGTATTTGCAAAATTATTACACTTGACATGATTGAATATGCCGCTGAGTGCCAGCCGCAAGTTGCGATTCTCGATTCTTGTTCAGCTTGGCAGAAGTTTGGTATACATGTGGCGATGTAGAGTGGTGGGCAGTGGGGCGGCGGCCTGCGCTGCACAACCAGGCTCAAAAGCAACAACAACAGTGTAGCTGCGCCTGCTGCTGCTGCGGTTCAACTGGACATAGTTTTTTGCTGTCGTCTCTGGACAATTCCCGTTCCACGGCTGCAACTTGACATGCCGCATAAATGTAAGTGATCACAATGTTGTTTAGTGCAGCTTACACTGCGCGTAATTTAAAAAATAAAACAATATTGATAATGTACATATAAAATAAAATTCTAATTGGCAGCTAGCAATAGCAAACGATAAATAATTGCCGATAAATCATGCTCTAGTTAAGCCGATGATTGCACGACGATAACATGTTAATTGGCTCAGCCGCTGATATCGATATTTACGTGATTGATAGCCGATAATGTGTAAAATCGTGTAAAGCAAAACGCAATTAAATTATGTTTTTTTTAATATTTTTTGCATAAAAATATGTGCAGTGTTTTATATACACAACAATTATAAAAAGCAAAGTGTTAGTTAATGTTTTTATATATAAACAAACCTGTGCGTAAGTGTTTAATTTGTTAATTGCTTATGCAAAAATATTGCGTGGGCGGCTGCAGCGTGCCGCAACATGTTAAGCAGAAATTGGCAAAATTTTACAAATTGTTTAAATTAAAAGCTCTGGCAAAACAATGTGCAAATGCTTGCTACTATTTGCTGATAACATATTTGAATTTTATTTTATTTAATTTAAGTAAACGTTTTTGCTGTATTTACTAAGGGCTTTATATACGCTCTAAGGACTAAGCCTGCAGCTGACAATAAGAAAACTCTGGGCCAGCTTAGCACACAAACACACATATGCATGTATGCATATTGTAAGGTATTTATTTGCTCTTAAATAAATTTATAAGCTTTACGCTTATTCTTTGGGGATTTCATGTAAAATATTGTTGTAATTTTCATTCTACAAGACAAGACAAACTGCATGCAGCTTAGTAAATAATTGAAACAAAAGACAACAACAAAGTCAAACATCTTGTAGCTAAACTTTTATGCAATTTCTTGCAGTGTAGCACAATGCTACACTTTGCGACACATGCCACAATCAACGACTATGGTGTGTATGTCTGTGCCACAACAGTGACTCTCACATACAAACATATAGCATTGATTACTCAGTTGCAGCAAACTGGCTTCAGTGCATTAATGATGTTAATAATGTCATCTTTCACGTGCAATAATCAAAATAATAATAATTATGGCCGTCCACGCAAAGTGAAATGCCGACTTTACCTGCTGCTTCAATTTCAACTGCAGCTTCTGCCACTGTCGCTGTTGCTGCTGTGGCTGTTGCAAGTGCAGGCGGCAATGTCTATTCAAGTTCAACGGGGCAGGTTGAAACTGGAATTGAAACGCATGCATATGCACATATGTTTATATACATATGTATATAGGTACCTACCTACATATATGTATAAACGCATGCTGCAGCAGGCATATTCAAATTTTCCAAAAGCCTGCTTTTTCACACACCTATAGGCAGATATGCATACTATATATGTATGTATATATGTATATGCTGGCTAAAGGGACGACGACGATGGGGACTGTGACGACGACGTTGGCGACGCTGACCGTCATCTGGCGCAAATATACAAAAGTGACAATTTGATTTATCACTGCACTTTGGCTGCAGCAACCAAACGTTGCTCCTCTGGCAAGGCACACGGCACAGCCTGACCAGATAAACTATATGCAATATGTGCCCGTACAGTACCTCAAGTTTTTTTGTTACACCTTTGTACGAATTTTGATTTAAAGTTAGGCGAAACTCAAAACGTTTTTGTAGGATTTTTGGCTAAGAGCTAGATTCCTATATCAATCAAATATTTTAAACTATTGCATTAGAAAAATTTTAAACTTTTAATAATTTGCTCTCATTTCTGTATATATTACACAGGTCCTAAGGATCTTTGCAATCTCGGCGCAACTTGGGTTTTTTCAGAAGAGCTCGATTAACTCCGGCCACTTGGAAAATTCCTTTGAATTCAGAGAGAGTCGATTTAGACGCCAGAGTCTCTGAAGCTCCCTCGCCAGAAGTTTTTTCAAAAGCTGTCGCAAAAACTTGAGTGACTGTATCCCATATATTACCTAACTGAGCTCTGTCATCCAGTTTTGGCCAAAATTTTGTTCATGAAATTATGAATGTGTAAAGTGCAATGTGGCATATTTGAAACTATTTTTAGTTTAGGCCATTTAGTTTTATAGCCAGGCTTTAGCCACTTTTGTGGGCGTCGCATTGCTGCACTAATTGCTTAGTTCCATCTTACTCTGGGTAACATTGCCAGCTCTATGGGTCTCTCTTTCAATGCCTTGGTGGCCTATACTTCAAGCTATTGCCATTGCCATTCCTATTCCCATTACCATTTCCATTGCCATTTCCATTGCAATTGCGTAGGCGTTGCAGTCGGAACATAATAAATAAGCTAGAACTTGCACAGCTCCAAAATACACACACATGTATAATGCATGACTATGTGTGTGTGTATCTGTGTGTGTCTGCCAGTGTATCCATGTGTACATGTCCGGCCTGGGCACGCCTAACATTCGTATTGTTTTCAACTTCATTGGGAAGGCGTTTTACGTTGTGCCAAAATTAAGACATATGAATGCCACATTTAGTAGAAGGCGTAATCAAAAACAAAAACAAAGCAAGGCAAAAAAAAGTATATATACTAGAAAACAACATTAACAATTAAGCCGTAATAAATTTAAGTGCTAAAGTCTGAGAATCTAACATGTTGCGTGGGTGGCATGATCAGAGTTTAGTTCTTTTGTTGCATAGAAATTTCCGTCAGCTGCAATTAAAAGTCCATAAAAATTGTTGCAACACGTGACAAAACTGTGTATATGGTCCAGGCAGGCCATTGTTGCTTGGGGTTTTTGATTTGGCTTTGTCCCGGGTGATTTGGCAGGACGTTGTGGGGCTACTAAAGGGTGTTTTGTTTGGTGTAATGGAATATATAATAGTTGTGCGGGTTTCAAACAAAAGGCACTTTTGGGTCATAGTTACAGTGAAGGATTGTGGGTTGTAGGCTATTGACATTTGGGTGTCCAGTTTGCTTCCAGGCTCGGTTTTGGCATAGAATCGGTTGGACAGTTGTTTCGAAGAGCTACACCCGCTTTTGTTTGAATTGAATTTTGTTTGAAGCCTCTTATTGCCGATGGATCCAATGTTGTTTAGCTGTATCCATGGCCAGCCCAATCTAGCAGCATGTAATACCAAGAAATATTCATCATGCAGTACTCCATTTTAACTAATATGTGGAAATGATTGAATCTCACGAATGTTATATGACGATAGAATTTTCAGTATCTATTCCTTCTGGAAAAGCAATTTTTTTGGGTCCTTTCTGAAATGATCGTAGGGATCATTCATAAATTACATGCCGATGGCTTTCATCAAAATAGATCCACCATCTTACTCTTGTAACACAGTAACTGAATATTTTTGAAGATTTTCTGTCTGTTTTTTGCATCTCTTGACGCTTCGTCAGACTCTCCCCTCCCTTCCCTAGTGCGTCGCGTAGTTTTTAAATGATCCCAAAGTGGATTTTCGAAGGAGCTTAGTTCTTTTAGATGTCAAAGCAAAAAATCAGTTCTGAGTTAGGATATTATATGTAGGCCTGGACCTTCATCTCAGAACGATTACAAAAGGTTACATGGTCGATATATGCTGTTTATCGACCGTTACGCATACATGGCCGGATGTGAGTCAATACTCCACATCCGATTACAAGTAGCTTAGATAGATTGATCCTTGCATTTAATTAATCGGATTGTTATTCACGGTAAAAATTTAGTCAATATTCCAAGTCCGCTGAAAACCGGCTATATCTGAAATATACTTTGTTTGTTTTAGTGGGTTTATCCTAAAATTAAACATTATAACATCTAATAAATTCTTCTCAAATATTTTTTATCGATATAAAAATGTATCGATGCTTTTCTAAGTGATAATAGAACACTTTGGAAAAGCAAGCTTTGGTTTAAACATCTTTGGGAGCTACAAGATTTCCCTGCATTCTCTAGATCACCCTGTATCTCTGCACCGCTTGCATACCCCTTGCACTTATCGACAGGCATCAAAACAATTGCCACCATCGTTGTTGCATCGTCTGTGTTTGCTTCGTTAGGCAGGGAGTGCTGCTGCCGATGCCGCTGTTGTTGCTCCTCATTGGATTTGACAAGTTGGCGGCATCCAAAGCGTATTCAAGTTCAATTGCAGCAACAGGTAAAGCTGCAGCAGCAGCAGCACTAACAACAACAACTGCTGCCAGGCCTCTGGGCAAACTCTGGAGAAACACACAGAGCAGAGACCAAAAGGCAAACCATTTCGATTTCCTTGGAAAAACCGCTAGAGAGTTCATTGCAGCAGCGTTGGAGTCGACCGTGATTGTGGCCAAGCTCTGTCTGATGGGGGGGTTGCTGATGCTGGTGATGACGGTGTGGACTGCTTAGCATTTAAACTCCTATACACTCTATATACACCACCGACACAGATTGGTATTTATATGCAAGTTCATGGCACAGTTGAAGCGCGCACACACATCATCATCGATTATAATCGAAATGGGATTGTAAATCAAATCGCATTGAATGGTAGTGACTTTAAAATGGGCTTCATTATCGCCGCCGACGTCGTCAACATATACGCTGGACCAAGAGAGACCAAGAGACTAAGAGACCGAGACCGAAGCCGAGTATAGTCAAGCGCACCCAAGCAGCCGGTCGGTCAGGGCATTGTGGTGCACACTGTTTCCTGCCACCGCCGGTTACTCCTCTGCAGCGTTGAAGCTGCCTTCACCATTGTCGCTGCGGTGGCGACTGCCGCACCAAGTGACATTCAATGCAATAATTTATGAGTTTATCTTTTTCGCGCCGCCAAATCGTACGCTAAATGCTGTCTGGCCATATGCCTGCCACAGTGCCCCACCAAGCCACCAAGTCGTCTCCCTGGTCCCCCAACTACCCGTCTATGGCTTGGCCTTAGCTTTTTGCGCATATGCAAACACAACAAGCGGAGCAAACAGACGCAACCAAATGTAGCACGAATGCGCATATTTTATGGCCCTGCAATTGTTTGGGTAGCAACTGGGGAGCAACATACCAGATACCAAGTATCTGTATCTGCAAAGCTCCTTTTTTTTCGTCGTCGTTGTCGTTGTTGTTGTTGTGTTGGACTTATTGTTTATTTCTTTCTAACTTGGTCGTTGTTGTTGTTGGTGTTGTTGTCATTACCATTGCCACTGTCGATCGTTTAATGTCGAGCAATTAAAATTGGACTTTCTGAGTTGTATGAATTATGACTGGTTGCACCTTTGCAGTTATCCATTTTACAGCCACGACGCATTAGACGTGACCAGGTGCCTCCGCACTGTGGAGCACTGTCGACATGTCATCTGTGTTGACATTGACAAACTGGCATTGAATTTGAATATTTTTGGGTTTGTTTATTTTGCATATGTATGTCTGCGCTTTTTTTGGGTTTTATATTTTTGGTTTCACTTTGGATACATTTTGTTAAAGATAAAAATTTTTTTTGCTTTCAAGCTTTAAAGGGTTTATTATTTAAGGGGGCTGATTAATTAAATTTATAGTATTTCAACGTCATGGAATTTAAGGGATTGGTCTAAAATATGATGGAAGCCGTTCTGGCAAGTAGAGTTGCGAACCATCGAAATTTTCGATATATCCTTTAACATTTTAGCCTAGTGTTGGATCTAAGGATGTGTTCTTCGATTCTCGAACATTCCAAAATTTAAGTTCCAAGTTTTTTATTCATATAGCTGTCAACTGTTGTTGGATATATCTACTTCAATTAGAAAACCAACCCTATGACCAAAATCTAGATCCACTCCTATTTTAGCTCAAACACTGGCACCGGATATGACTCTTTTTAAATAATAATTTCCCTGACTGACTATTTCGTCAAACGCCCCTAGGCGCAACATTTGGGATCTCTATTAAGATCTGTTCGACGACAACAGGGACCTACAGTCGATTCCGAATGGCGGTGTCTTGAATTGAATCTTTGTAAAAATTACAGAAAATATTTATCAAACTTTTCGGTATTCGAAAAATTCAATGGATCGATTTCATATCGCTCAAAAGTTTGCATCCAAAAAATGAGTGCAATTGTAAGTGGAAAAGCAAATTAGAGAAATTTAAGGCGAAACAATTAATTTTTTTTAATTTTGACAATTAATTTTTTATTGCCTTTAATTTGTCATAAAGTTAAATTTTGTTTAAATCAAATGTCATGGAATTTAAGCTTTACTCGATTTCTACGAATTTCTGATTGAAAATGGGTTAGAAAGAAACACAAAAAAAATTACAATAAAAATTTGACACCTCGTTTTCGATTTATTGAGTTATGATTTATATGTACGAGGTGTGTTCAAAAAGAATCGCAGATTTTTGAATTTTCGCGGGTTACGTATATTCGAATTTCGACTTTTTTGGTACTCATGTCTCTCACTTATGCCAACAAGCTCGGCCATTTTGAATGTTCACTTAATTGTTGACAGCTGCTTTGCTTGCACGAGTTTTGGTTCGTCTTCGATTTTTACCTATTTAAAAAAATGGATCAATGAACCTGTATCAAATTTTGTGTGAAAAACGAAATAAACCACCTCGTATAGGGTGAGCCATCTATTGATTTGTTTGCTAATTTAATTTTATTCGTATATTTAAAAAAAAAATTGGGCAAATTGGACACCTAATGTAAGTTTGAAATTAGTCATTTATTTATAAGAAATATTATCGGCCAAATGTCCGCCGTGGCTGGCAAATATCGTAACTTTTTTTTTACGAAATTTCAAATGACTATTTTTCCATCCATTCAACGAATAAGCGATGCTGATAACCGTCCGTAGACTTCAATTGTTGTCTTCGTTGTTGCAAAATTCGACACAAAGTGGTCCTAGGGAGGTGAAACTCTTATGAACGATGGCGCTTCGATATTCCCGGCGACCCGTTGACAAATATGTTCAAATATGTTTTTTTGTCACAGAACGATTATTTTCGTAGTACTCTTGTAATACTATTGTGAATTAAGTAGTTTCTAACTTTGGGCGGGTGTGTTCCGAACTATGAATTTTTAGGTTACGGCAGCATTCGGGACCTGACGTCCCTACTCACTTAGGCAAAGAGTAGGCCCGTTGTTATACCTCTCTCGGTGGTATACCCTTTCCCCTGTCCTTATAGTATGTACCAAGTCAAAACCATCCGGTGGCCTGAATAAACATCGAAAGGCATTTGGAACTCTGCTCTGAAAGTTGGGATAGGTCATTTAAGAAGTATTGCTTAAGGAAACGGAGCTTTGTCTTACACAGTCCGGGACAGTAGATGTGCTCTATCATATCCAGCTCCGCCTCATGCCCACAACTTCTACAGAAGTCATGATGAGGTGCGTTGAGCTTTGCTGCCTGGGTTCCCATCAGCAAGTGCCCGGTAATTGCCCGGATTACTGTCAAACACTGAGCTCTATTTAGACCGCAACGTAGCTTTGTTCTTTTCAAGTTAGCCGTGAGATTCTACTCGTGTTCCAAATCTGATTCCAGCTTCATATGCAGCTAGAGCAAAGTGGTTCGTAATGCTCATGAGTCTTTAACAACAGATGGCCTACCCAATATAGAAAGATTCGAATTTCGTCTCATCACAATAATCTGTCATTGATGAAGACTTTTTCAAAATTTGCTCAGAATTTTGGTACACAAATGGGAACTATGATGACTAGCATTATTGTCAAATTCAGTCTCCGGCCGATTGGAATCGGTTTAGACGAAAGTCGGCGGTTTAATATTGACCTTATCGAACTTCTAACATATATAAAGGTGTTACAACTATGTCGATGTTTAAGAATTTTGAATGCTGTGGCATTTCAGAATGAAATCATATCATAACATTATTGCTTCTACACGTTCTCTCTGGTAATGCCAAAACAATTGAATTAAATTGCGGCCATAAAAAATCAGTAATGTTCAATGTAGCTCAGTCGGCGCAGTTTGTTGCAACAACTCATTATATAGAATATTTTTTTTTTCGATTGCATTTGCTTGAACGCTGCCAGCTGACCATCTGCCTCTTATATATTCCCATTTTATGCCACTTTTAGCCGCACACATACTACATATCTTTCAAACCGCATTCAACAACAACTCAACATTCCTTAAACTGTTAAAAGTGCAGGCACTGTCAGTTGAGGATTGCAATGTTGTTCATGATGCCCACTTCTTCTTCTGAAAATTGAACGCACTGAAAGATCGGGTTAGAGAGCTGGAGCTACAGCTAGGCAGTGGAACCATGTAATCAGAGTGCCTAATTCTAAACCGTTTTTCATGGCCAAAACTTAAACCGGTTGGGTGCTTCAACTAACTAATACATCATTATGCCGGCATGTTGTTGCTCGTAATAATCAATTACGCGTCAGGCACGATTCTCGAACAGCGCGCGATCTTCGCATGCCACAAGGAGCAGCGCAGTGCAACGTCATGATGATGTTGATGCTGCTGGTGATGATGATGATGATGACGCTGATTTAGATGATGAGCCTGATCTAGCTGGCTATTATCTTTTTGCGCTTCAAACTCATGCGCCAATAATAAATTACAAAACAAAACTCAAAAGAACAGGTTCAATTACACTTAACAAGCCGCACAGAGAGGGAGCGAGTGAGTCGGAGCGAGAAATAGCTGGAAAACAGCTGATTTGCGATTTGCGGCAAGTTGCAGCAGTTTTACTGTCATGTTGCATGAGGGCGCCAAAGGTTGCAGGCAGCGGCAGAGAGCGAGAGAGCGCATTGGCAAATTAAATAGATTTACGCTGGTAAAGTGTTGCTGATTGGGATAATCAACGCGCTTGCTGTGGATGCCCCTCACCAAAGCAGACTCCAATGTTGCACGTTGTTGTTGTTGTTCTTGTTGTTGCTGGTGTTGTTGCTAATGCCAAGCCATTATTAACGTCATTGCTGTAGTTGTTGCTGTTGTTCTTGTTCAACAACGAGCACACAACGTGGCTGGGCATTGTTAGCATCTTGCAGCGTTCCCCCCCTTGTAGATCCTAATTTTGCATATAAATTTGCGGCTGTGATTGTTGCACGTTGACACACTTATACTACGTGTGTGTTTCAGTGTGTGTGTGTGTGTGCATTTCCGGTGGTGTTGAAGTACGCGTCCGGTTTTAATAAAATTGCTGCCGCTGCTTAAGTGTGGCTGCCGCTTGCTGCTTATGGCAACTGCAGTGGCTCCTCCGCCAACTCGAGCTGTGTGCAACAACAACATGTTGCTGCCGCGTTGTTCAACTTCCTATTGTAATTGCTGTCGTTGTTGTTGTTATTGTTGTTGCTGCTGCTGCTGCTGCCGCCTGGTTGCCATGTTGATATCACCCGCAGCGTAAATCTTGTGGATTAATCCAATTTAACACTTTATGCTGCACTGCGCTTGGCCATGTTGCATGTAGCTACCAGAACAACAACAACAACAGCGCCAGCAATATGGCTAAGCATAGCAGGCTATATGCTTGGCCAGCTTTAGTCTTCTGGGGGCTACACTGTACAAAACGCGCTCAACAGAAATGAGATTAACTGATTATAGTTCATTTGATCAAACCAATTACGAACATTATCTTGTATACAATGTTTCTCTAGCTATATTTTATTTTATGGATTTCTTTTCGGTAAAGATAAATCAGGAATTATGGCGTTTATAATGAAGTGAAGTGTGCTGAAAGAATGGCCAATTGTATTTTACTATCTAGATCATCTTGAATAAACTGCGAAAATCACATGTTTTACTCACTATTTTATGGAGTAGCGATGAATGGTTGCACTTTGTTCATAATAAAAATTATAAAGAACATCGATAACAAGGTGAAGATAAACTCAAAGCTTTGGATTTTAAAATTTAAAAAATAAATTTAAGGGGTTTCTTCTTTCCGAATGAAATTGATAACCTTCTCTACGAATTTTCTTGGTATTACATAGTATTAAGATAACAAATGAAGCCGTAAGGAATCGAATGGAAGTCAAGGATAGCAAAATAAGTTTAAAGATTGTAAACAACCAATTTTTTATAAGATAGAAGCGCCAATTGAGTACAAAGTCCATATCTTAAATAATCGAAGAATTTTTTTTGACAGCATCGTCCAATGCATAAATACCGATATAATAGATCTGAAAATTACTTATTTTTTTAAATTTTTTTAAGTGGTTATGACATCTGCCGCAACAATGGTAAAAAGTTCTTTAATCCGTTGAGTATCTTGGTGACATAAAAGACAGCAGCCTGAAATAGGTTTTACTTGCTTTATTTACTAACCGAAATTAGTAAACTTTGAAAAATAATAGATTTTAAATCACTGAAATTTAAAAATTTGATGTATTTCCTATTTAATTTCATTAACTTTTAACGTGTTGCATTCCCACTTTCATTACTTCGTTCTTAATCTTAATGATAAATACTTTTAGTGCAAGACTTTGTGACGTCACTTCTCTAGCAAAGCTAATCGCATTATCTTAACTTTTTTATCCATCGGCAGAAATTTATGAAGTTATTAAGCCCAATAGACAGCCTCATTTTAGCTCAAAATATTTAGTTTATCTAAATAATTTACTACTACCTTAATAAAATAATACCCGGAATTTTTACAGAAAATAAAAATTTAAGACTAAAGTACTCCCCAACGACTGCAACGCACTTATGCTACCGCTTGATCCAATCCTCGAAACATTTTTTATAATCGGTTTGCGATATGGCCATCAGAGTCATTCCCGATTTCACACGTTCCACGGAGCGGTTTCTAGAATCGACCGATTAGGAAAAAATTGTAGGAAGCCAAATCAGTTTAATTCGATGGTTGTTGGATGGTATTCGTTCCGTTTTTGGGCAAATGGTCACGGATTATGATGGCATTGTGCTTCGGTGCGTTATCATGGTGCAAGATCCTCGAGCTGTTTCCACCCAAATCCGGTCTTTTTTTTGGTGAATTGCTACACACAAACTTTGCATAACGCCCAAAAAATAGTTCTTGTTGACGGTCTGGCCTTGTCGAATGAATCCATGATACACGATACCCTTGTAATTTTCGGTCTCGGCTCTTCTAGCCGCTTCCATTGGGACGATCGGGCTTTGGTTTCGATATCATAACCATATACCCATGATTCGTCACCAGTTATGACCCTTTTGAGTAAATCTGGGTCGACGTTGACGTCATTCAACAGCTCTTGAGCGATGCTCATGCGACGGTTCTTTTGGTCAAAATTTAGCAATTTCGGAACAAACTTCGCTGACACACGTCTCATGCCCAAAACGTTAGAAAAAATATCATGGCACGAGCCAAGCGATATACCGACATCCTGAGTAACTTCTCTGATAGTGATTCGACGATTTTCCAAAACAATTTTCTTCAGTGCTTGAACGTTTTCATCAGTTGTTGACGTGCTTGGGCGTCCAAAGCGAGGCTCGTCATTGGCATCTTCCCGGCCATCTTGGAAGAGTTTGTACCACTTGTAAAAATTTTTTTTACTCAGAAAAGTTTCACCGTATGCTACTGTCCACATTTCAAGTGTTACGGAGCACTTAGTTTTATTTTTTACACAAAATTTGATGCAAATCCGTTGATCCATATTTTTCGATAGCAAAAAATCGCCGAGCACGCAAAACACTTATAACCTTTACGCCTCTCACAACCAAACAAAAAATGCCCTTCACTTGAAATTTGGTACAGATGTTCGGGAAAAGTGTACCAACACAACAAAACAAAAAAAAATCGATAATCGAAAATACGTTGCCCGCGAAATTTGGAAAGTACTTACTTACTTTTTGAATACACCTCGTATGTCGGTGATAAACATCTTACTTAAGCCAAATCTTTAAGTGCTTGGATGTTTGGGCTTTTCCTCAGTTTCGAAATTGAATATAGTTGCAAGTGACTAGATCCCACAATTTGTAGACCAATTCACGAAATTTCGCTATGGTGACTATGAAATCGTCTATAGGAGAGGGTCAGATATGTAAATGGAACCCGCTTGCTTTTTCATTTCCAAATATTCTTTTAGCTAAATTCTCTTCATCTCTAGACACGGCCAACGCCGAGTATCAGAGTAGATTGGTAGCCGATTTTTTGGGCCATTTTCGAAAGGTCGACCTCTTTTGGGCGACCTAAGTCTTTGACGTTACTTGCACTTGTACTGTCTCAACGAAACTCAGTAAACTATTGTATTAGTCACTGAAATTGAAGGTGTAAAATCCATATGGAGTATATCATAATCTTTTCTTGGTTTCAGGGATGGGTTTTTGTGGATTTATCCGAATACAAAGCGTGTCAAAGACAAACTAAATTTGAGTAGATGGTACTTAACAGAAACATTTAAAATATCTACGAAAGTAGTTTAAAAGGTCACTTAGTTATCAAACTGGCGTCGTATTGCATTCTACTTGCATTCAAAAGAGCTATCGAAATCTAGATCTCCATTATTGCTAATAATAAAAAATTCGAGTTCTACATATTTAATTTACACGATGGCCTTCAAATCAACTTTAAAATCGTATTCTGAACTTTTAGCTAAAGTAAATTGCGCATACGCCGCATTGCCATGAGCTTTCATATAAATTTTTATATGACTTTGGCATTTTTGTGCAGTGCATTGCGACGACCTTTTTAGACACTTTGTGACTTTGTTGGCTGTCTACCTTTGGCTTCTACACACACACACACACATTATCACACACTCTCACACAGCTACTCACACACACTTAGACACATTAATACCAGCATATACATGTATATGGTATAAGCTTTTATTTAAAACCAACCCACTTGGCCTCCCCCTCCCCACTTCATTTTAGCCAAGTTCTTCTATCTTTTTATCTCTAGTTGACTTTTTTCAATTTCTCTCCTTTTTTTTTGGTGTTTTGTGCGCAAAATTTAATACGCTTGTGGTCACATGTGTTGCACACTCTTTTTTTCACATATTTTAAAAATAGCAAAGACACCAACAAGCCAGTTCCAGTACCATCCCTCGTTCTACATAATCGTGGTTCCCCCCACAGCCCGCCTGGCTCTTTGTTACTAAGTCTGTTGCGCTTTTCTCCTGTTTGGTTCCGGCCAAAGCGCGAATTTAATTAAAATATGCAAATCGCTTTGTGGCATTTTGATCAAGTGTAGTGTTGAGTTCGCAAGCCAGTTCACAATGCGCTTAAATTCATCACCCGCTCTCTCTCTCTCTCTCTGAGGTGCTCGTTGTCGCCACTCGTAGCTCTCTTTCCAGAGAACTTGACTTTGACTTGGTTATTTGCTGTCTTCTGTCTTTTTGGCAACTTCAAGTTTTTGGCGATAAAAGTCGAGCGATAAAAACTCCCAACTGCTCTGCTACATAAGCAAGTTCTGTGATGTTTCTCTGTTTTTTTTTTTAACATCCTTTATCCGAAGTTTAAGGGGTATATTAAGTTGCTGTAAGAGAATGTTTTATCTTAAGTCGAGCAGGAAAAGAATGAGATTCTGGTAAACAATTAAAAGAAAATTAAAAGAACTTAAATTTAAGAGCGTCTGTTTGCTAAGGAGCATAAGAGCACGGGATATTACATTTTGTGCGCTGAAGTTCCAGTCCTTCGTTACCTCCTTTTGTAAACTCCTTTGAAGCCAGAAAGATTTTAAGAAGAGGTGCCTTAGATGGTAGTTCTTCCCTCGGAAGAAAACATGTAAAGCAGGAACATAAAAGAAATTGCTGCTGAGGATCACATCATAGACACTATTACGCAATGGTGACGCTTTTATTTCGGAAATATTTTCAGATTACACGTCAAGCCTCTGCAGGAGACTAAACGCTGTGGGAACCACAGGTTCAGTTCAGACGTAAGTGTATATTTTAGTCGCTAAGAACCAGTTCCGCTGTGCTTCCTGCAGTCTGCTCACTATTTGGACGTTAGGGTTATCCCAAATATGGCTTAAACCCAAAAGTCATTCATACCCTTCATGCATTCAATTTTTTTTGTTTCGTTTTTTGACCGTGCAAATTAAATTTATTGCACATTTTATTTCCTTTGATGTTCGTTTGTTAACAAAATTGTTGGGATTAACGTAACTGCGCGGATTAGCCATGGCATTAACCAGCGCCAACATCGTGATATGGCGTAACTCTTGCACTTCATCACTGGCCAACACCAGCTCCAACTTTAACTGCTCCACACAGACACTGATGTCTTCTCTTGGCCTTGTTTCAATGTTTCATTTGCATTTTTATGGCAAATGTCTGGGCGGGCACAGCACAGCAACAAAGTCGCCCCAAATGCGATTAAGTCATTTGGTTGGTGTTGTAAAATGTACTTTTTTCTACATTGCCCCCCAACCCGCCAGTTTTCCTCATTGTAGTGGGTTTTGTGCGCTTTTAATTTTGTCTAATTAAACTAGGAATGTGTATGCATAAAATAAAAGTAAAAATTATTTAGTGCTGAGCGCATTTAGATTAAGTCAAGAAGTAACCATTACTTGGTTGGAATTCATTTTTTTTCCGTTGACTTTGGAATTTTCTAATTGGACAGCTAGTTAGGAGTGTGCTTTAATGTGGGTTGTAACCAAGTTAAACAAATAATGAAAGAAATTTAAAATTGCAGTGATTTTTCTCTTTGTAGACCCATAAATTATTAGGAATGAGCACACTCTTTGATTTTAATTAGTTTGGGAATTTTTTTGATTAAAAATGCTTGGAAATTCTCTTAAGAATTGTTTTCATGCGGATTGTCAGGTCTGTCATGAATTTTAAAAACAATTTCCGATTTACGCTTGGTTTATGTCGATAGTACAAAATCAAGGTAACAATTATGTGGGCTGGCGAAGATCCTCTGGCTGAACCCTCCAAGAGACTGGGCAATGAACTGTGTACTGGCTCAAGCGCCAGAGTCAGGCACTTGTCCTCCCTCGACGGTCTAGCTGAGGCAACAGCACAGCAGTATCCGAATTGCCACGTCTGGTTCTGCTACGGTGGAGTCATTGCCAGAGGTGCCTGGCAGAAAATGCTATGGAGTGGTTTCCAAGAAGAAATTGCAACAAAACCCCGAGGCGTTGTTGTCCAGTGCTTGGAGACTCAGACTGCATACTGCAAGGCTAATGCAGGAGGTGTAGGGAGACAGAAGCTAAAGAGACTTCCGCTTCCCCGCCTTATGCGCATCAAGGATGTAATATCTAGGAAAACTTCCCACAAATTTTTCCTAACCCTTTTCATCAACCAATTCTCCTAGCCCTAGTTCTCTCTATTTTGCGTATATCATTTATTGAAACTAAAAACAAACTATAAAATATAAACATTTTGAAAAATCTTTAGCAGTCCATGGCCAAGCCAATGCCAATCTTATGATTGCCATCTTTCAACTCCTTTCCCTCGAGCAGAATGGAAATAGAGAAGGTAATTCCCTCGCGCAGTTTCTGTTGGTATCCCAGACCAAATTGCGCATTGCTATCGATTTTTGCGCGTATAAGAGAGTCTTCATCTAGATGATAGCGCATGCCAACGCCAACTGTTATATCTGATCCGGCTGGTTCAGCTTCCGGATTGGCTGGATCTACTTCTTGTGGTCGAACGCGTTCTTGTCCTCCTTTGCGAAATTCTAAGCCGACATCTATTTTTTCGGCAGCTTGGCAATAGGCTGAGGCCAGCCAGTCTTTGGCATCCATACTGTCGATTTAGTTAGAATTAGTTGATGAAATACTTCACTTTTTTGTGGTACTTACCATTCGCCATGTAAAACGAAACGATCGTCGGCCCAGCCCAAAGCAGCTTTCCAGCCAGCCAGTTGACGGTCACCAGCATCAAAGGAGCAAAAAGCACCAGCCAAGAACTGTTTGTGTCCCAAAACTAGCGAAGCGTTTAAAAGTGGTCCACTTCCATCATATTTTATATCGGATAGAAAGTTAAACCAGTCACGGGCATAGCCCAACTTAAATTTGCTCTCATAATCGCTGTAGTTTTGGCCATGTTAAGACTCTATTAACTGGTTAACTTTGGCAACTTACCTCGAGGTAGGCTGATATTTGCCTTCGATGGCCATCATTAGACCCTCTCCTAACTTATCACGCTGCATAATTTCGCCATAAAGCCAATTATCGGTATTCCAACGTTCCGTCAAAGTTAGATTATAATCCTCAATTTTGTACTTGCTTTGCAGCGCACCGGTTACCTTGCTGACCTCCTGATTGGCCATACCAGTGGTGAAGAATTCAAAACCCGCGTTGGACTTGGTGCGACATTCCAATTGCCATATTCCTTGGTGATAGCCGCGATAAAACAAATCGCGGGCTAACTTGCCCAAATCAGGATAAATAGGCGGCACCATTTTCACTTTATTTATTTTTTAAGAAATTTTTACGATTTTCGAATTTACCAAAATTATTTTATTTCGTTACTGCTCTAAACAGTAATGAATTCGAAATGAACTGAGTGAAACAAACTCAAGCAGGGTTTACTTCGACTTGACATAAGCCAAACGGGTAACTATGTTACCAACTAGGTGACAATGTGTTCCAAATTGTTCTATTAAATTGTTGCTAGGCAACCAGCAGCTGTTGCCTAGTCTGGCGGAAAAGTGGATAACCCAAAAGTAGTAGCAAATTTTCCTCAGAAACGCGTTCTTACGTCGAAGGTAATGCTTGAATTTTCATTTTCTTCTACTTGTTTTTGGCTTTTATTTGCTTACGGTAAATGCTACCAGGATATTTTGCATTGGTAATTTGGCGTCATTTTCAGATAGTTGCAGTTACGTGCGACTGTGGCCGAATAGATCCGCCTTACCTTTCCGTACTTACCTCAGCTTTGGCTTTGGCTTTGGCTTAACTCACCTGTGCAACGGTAAAGAACTTTTTGCCGACAGCAGCAAAAGGTACAAAAAGCAAAAAAAAAAATAAAACTATACTCTATAACCCAAGAAACGAAACGAACCGAAAAGAGTTGACCCAGTTTGTATGTATGTGCGTGTGTGTGTGTGTGAAACTGTTCCGATATTGAACAACAAAGCAATGAAGGAGCTGGAGGAGCAACAACTGCAGTGGAAGCTAACAAACAAACACAAAACTTGCCATACAAACAGAAATATCCTTGCAACTTAAGCTAGGGCTGTCCGCAACACGTTTACACAGGACATGCCGACAGCTATAGACAGACCAATACACAGCATATCGTTGTGGCAGTGGCGGGTGTAAAGGCAGCCGGGCGGACAGTCGAACAGACAGATGGACAGCCAGACGGCAGGACACACGGACAGACATACGTTGCAATGTCCCGCATATCCTTGAGAGCAACGACAACGACACACAGCAAATACAACTATAATCAGTGTATATGAAGCTATGCTTTGGACTGGCAAAGATTTGTTACCCTTGCGGAACGCAGATATGGCAAGGCATCAGGTGGGTAAATGGGTGGGTCTAAGAGGCTCTAAATTTTAAAACAAATGTCCAAGTTGAACATTTGGCCCATTAAGTAAAGTAGGCTTAAACACGAGGTCATAAAACTGTCACAAGTGTACCAATGCATAGGGTGGACGGGTTGGGTCTAAAAAGCGGAAAAATTCAGAACGAATGACGTAGTTAAGAGTTAGGTCCATTTAGTTAACTTGGTCATAAGCAAATGGATCATCCATAAATTTAGCTAATTTTCGTCAAAATAAACCCAATCCCTCTTTCCCTTGCGGAAAATTTTTCATATGAATATTATGTCTCTTATCGCTTCGCCAGACACCCCTCCCCCCATGGAACGTAACGTAGTTTATGAATGATCCCAAAGTGCAAGAGGAGCTTATTTAGTCTGAGAAGCTCAAAATCACGTAACAAAGGACCGAGTTGAATATTAGGACCATTTAGTACAGAACTCGGTTGTTACGTCAACATAGACAAAGGACTAAAGCTTTCGCTATGGGATGATTAAGTCAACCTTTTTTCATGATGGCCTTTTATGACCATATCCATTCATTTCTGTAGCTCATATATTTGTATATATTTTTTTTCGACAAATGTCATAGTAAAATATTAGGCCTACTTAGGGAAATTGTTCGTTTTTACCAAATTACTCAGGACTAACTCTTTCAGGCATTATTCCGTGACGTTCGCTTGCATCTAAGGGTTTACCAGTAACATCGATGCCAGCTAAATCTGCCTGCCAGGATGTTTTTTAGTGTGACAAGAAGCGGTACAAACATTAAACATTTTGAGATTAAATGCATTCTTTACGATCTTGGCAATTAACCAAAAAGAGATTGTACTGAAGTCGGTATCGAATGAAATCTGGTTTTGTAGAAGATCTAGTATCGTAGGAAATCCTGAAATATTGTTTCGGCGTCGTTGAGCTGAATTGGCTAGCGTCAAAGAGTCCATCCAGGTTTTGAATCCTCAACCGTATAAAGTTATCTTTATATCAGTATCCAAGTTAGAAGCCGAGGTGTCCAGGTGTACCGGCTTCTTCTTTAAAAAAGAGCCTGCATCAAGGTGATAACCTTTCATCTGTAGTAGTTGTCTGGTAATCATGGATTTAGGGCTGTGCTGCGAGTCGAAGTGTAGGTACGGGTCTTAGGTGACGGATAGTGAACTGACTTTAGATATAAACGCTAGCTACAAATAACAATAAGCCGCGGCCAGGAGGAGAGATTCTCAGAGAGATTTTCGAGATGCGCTGCTTTCCTCATCCTTCCTGACTTTCTATGATCCTTCTAGTGACGTGGTGAGTGTTTTGGCGCCATTTATTAAGCATTCATACCAACAATCAATGCTATGATGGATAGTTAACCTCTACATGCGTTATAACCACATATTGAAAGATCGGTTGTGGAAGAGTTCCTAGCGTGCTAACCATAACGTTCAGAGATTGCCTGGAAGTAACCTACGACTTTGGTTTTAGTCTCCGCTTCCGCCTTGTATTTATATGTACTATCTCGAATAAGAGATCCAGATCCAGGATTTTATCTTGGAAGGTTTCTACAGTTTAAAGTGTTCGCCAAACACTTTCAACCAATTTCTTCAATTTTTGTTTGTTTCAAAACGTCAAATTTCGAATGTCTACAAGCGGTAATCGTGTCACGAGAAATCCCCCTGCTTCTGTCTGCTCATCGGATTTGAGTTGCAAAATTTATGTTAGCCCAATGCTTCAGTGGATAAAAATGATAATGATCTGTAGTTATTTTTGTTTCTAGTTTTCCGTGCCACCCTTTTCTATACCTCATATGTTATCAAGTTTTTCAAACTATTTCAAAAAGTAAAGATATCCTCTTTGTAGAGTATCTCCTGGAACAACAGCAGTATTCGACATTGTTGTAAAGCCAGGAACTGACAGCTGCCACTGACATTGTGCGCGTCTTCGTCTTCATCTCCAGAGTTGTTCCGTTGTTCTACTCGTTGTTCTTGTTGTCCATGTTGCTGTTGTTGTTGCTGGCGTTGTCATTGTATTGGTCTACGTTGTCGGCTTGGAGTTTACTGCATCCCGTTACCAAAATGTTGCTAAGCTTCTAATCAATTTTTGAAATGGTAAAATTTTTCAATTTCAACTATTCTATTTTTCTTCTTCTTTTAGCAAATTTTTCGTTTAGTATTTTGTTGTTTTCATCAATTTGGTTGTTGCTGCTGTTGTTGTTGTTGTGTTTGTCTACTTTCTTTTGTGGTCTTTCGTCTATTTGGCATTTTGCTTCACTTATACAATCTTTTGTTGCACGCTGTTGTTGTTGTTGTTGTTTTTGGCAACTGCCCGGCCTATTGGAAAAATTGCTGTCTTTTGTATATTGGCTGTTGTCATGTACAAAAACATTTAACATGTCCACTTTTATTTACTTTGGCCACACACTCGTATTTACTTCACCCCCCTCCCCCCCCCCACTGCGACGCCTTTGGCTTCCACTTATATATCGGTATATTGGTAACGTATAGGCCAAAAAACCACCTGCATTTGGCTTACAAAACGCACTTTGTAAAATCGAAAATCCTTTTAATTGAATGCAACTCAATTTCGGAACAACTTTATTTTTATTTACGATCCGACCAACAAACTACATAGATAGACATTCAGCATGTGTAAATATTTGTACACATTTTTACTTCAATTTAAATTCCCTGTAACAGTTGTAGTATTTTGGTTTTTTTCTCTTTTTTTGTGGGGGTATCTTTTTGGAATCTGGTGATGTAAGAGCGTTGTGTTGGTGCACCTCAAAATCGAAAGCTAGTGCTAAAATGCTGTAGGCTGTAGGATGACCTCATCAATAGGCAATGCCAGAGTTTGCCATTGTATACGCTTCTCAAATGGTTGTTGGTCGGAGCAATGGTCATTGAAATTTTTGATGGGTTTTGTTGCTTTCATGGAAAAACTGCAATGGCGCAAAATAGGTTAAAAGGCTAGAATGTGACTGCAAAGGCAATGGAGGGATGGAAAAGGCAGGGAGTGTTGAAAACTTTAAGACAGACAGCTTGGTCGGGGGATTTAAATTTACAGGGGAGTTGAGCTATCTTTTAGAAAGAGCGAAAGAAACTCCTTGTAGTTGCCAGAATTTCAACTGTGCAAAATCATCTTCTTTACGCCTCGATCTTATGATGGTTTTTATATGTGCATACATATATTTGACTTCATAGCTGAAAATGTTTTTTGTTTTTTTTTTGACAATATTCTCCATGATGCTTTGGATACTTCTTTGTGCTCTAATCAATTTTCTACATTTGCTGATTATTTTATTGACTTTGACAATATTCTCCATGATGCTTAATTTACTTTGCTGACCTCAAATAAATTTTCGATGTACTTTTGCCTCTTCGAGCCTCTCCTAAAGCGAACTTTGGAACTCCTCAGGTTCCATAAGAACAGGTCTAGGATGGTGACAGAACTTGCAATGCTGCAGGCCTCTTAAGGCCTCCTGACTGAGAGAATGCATGCTCCTTATAATGATTTCTGTCACATCTATAGGGATGAGAGGGTAGAGTTGAAAGCATCCAACATCCTGCATGTCCTTTTCCCACTCCAAGCCTCCGAGCGAACGTGTGATCTTCCGAACTGCTGCGATTCCACAAGAACACGACTAGGAGTTGTAACGAGGCACTGCACCATAAACCTCCTGGCTGAGAGGATGCATGTTCTTCACAACAGTTTCTGTCGCAGCTATGGGGATGAGAAGAAGATCGAAAGCATACAACACTTGTTTTGTGACTGCCCTGCGTTTCTAGGAAAGTCCTTCTTTGAACATCTGAGCAGTCTGCCAAATCTGAGAATAACGGACTTTGCTCTCTTTATCGAATTTTCGATTCTAATTACGAACATTTTTCGCACCCATTGACTATTTCACTTCCCCCACACCCAGCAGTTATTCTCACCCCCTCCCTAACATTCTCTTTTCGTTACTTCTCCTATCTCTTAAATAGGCATCACAATTGGCCTTAAGGTCTTTGACTTGGCTCTCTCTATTGAATCTTCAAAATGGTTCTCCAAGTAGGAACATTCTGGGTTCCAATTACGCAAATTTTTGGTAACCACAATGGGCATTTCATCCCCCCTCACCCTGCATATAGTCTCATTCCCTTCCTCACATTCCTTTTTCTTTACTCCTTTATCTTAAATAGGCCTTATAATTGGACGCAAGGTCTCCGGGTGAACTTGGCCTTTCGCCGAGCTCCCTTACTTATCTAAACTAAGCTTTGCGTCTCCGAAATTGGTTGCCCTTGAAATGAGGATTTTAAAAGCTTCTACGGCCTCTTTTTATTCTAAATTATTTCTAGTAGTCGGAAACAAAAAAAATTATTGGATTCCAAGTCAGGGGTGTTAGATAGATTGATTTCATATTTGATTTCCCTAAAATCCTTTTGATTTAGCCGAATCTTGTTTTAGTCGATTGTGTGAACGGGAAAAATCTGTCTTTTAATTTTTCTCAAATGTCAGATATTTTTGGCTATATGTTGCTCCAAGGGAATAGGCCACACGCCATGAATCTCCAAACTAAGCGGTTATCAAGGGCAGCTTTGGCGAACCATTTTTGTTGGATTTTGCCTTCTTTTATTTTAGAATAGTAATACTGCCAAGTGCTGTTTGGATCGGCTTCCAGCATTAATAACCTTTTACGAGACACCTCGTTCTTTTTAATCGTATTCGTGCACCAGTCCAGCTAAATCTGTTTTTGGACAATGGTAAAAATAATGAGCTACCTTATGGAAATAATTCCTTCTATCATTTTGATGTTTATTTTATGGTGGAAGTAAGCTGTTGCCAAGTATGCATCAATCTCACTGTATGTCTCAAGACATATATTTCCTCATAATTTCTCGAGCATGTATTTTTTCTGACACATCATCAGCCTCAGCATGGCTTTGGAGAATATCCTTCAGAAGCGAATGAGGCTCACTACCGAAATCAAAGTTCCATTTTTTTCGGTCTTTGACGAAAATCATAAAGAATATAATAATGGCATGTTTGTCACGAAATAATTTCCATGAACATAGAAATATAATTTTTTAACTATAATACAGAAGGCAATCTTCGTTCCGCACCTATACGGAGATAAGTGTACCACTGCCGTCATTTTACTCTTTGTGTAAAGTACCAAAGATCTTAAGGGAGTCTTTTCTCTACTAAGCCATTGCTGTATTGATCATCTTCCTGTCAAAGTTTTTTAATGTGATAACGGACTCAAGGCACAGTTTGTTTTAATATCTTTATCTTCCTTTCCGTGTCGAATCTGTAAAGAAAAAAGTTTAATTTATTTTCCTCGAAACTACCTCCTGATCCCCCTTGACAGTAGTTCATTCATGGCTTAGACTCTTCGGTACTTATCTTGATAACACCCGACTAGAACTATATAGAACAATTAACTTCGTTGGAGCTTTTTTGATGATAGAAAGCAGCGTTTCCACTAATACTATTATTATTAGTGGTACCAAAGAAACAATTCTAATATTAACATTGCAGGCGCCCAACGTGGGGCACCACTAAGAACAACAAAAGGGGCTGTAAGCTTTCGGGATTCGTCATACCTAGACTATGCTTCTGCCTACGATTGAAGACGTCGGGGAATTGATGTGCGTATTGAGCTTATAAATGAATCGTAGAAGCTTCTTCTTTGAACTGACATCTAAGCCAAGCTCGTATACGTGTTTTATTTTTGGAGTTCTCACTTAAATCTCATAAAATTTTAGTCTTATTTAAAGTTTACTGCAATAGTTAAACTATTGAACTATAACTTAATATCTTAATGTTTTATATTTTGCATTTATGCACATTTTCCATTTTTATTTATAATCCTATTTTTATTTTTGTTTAATTCCTTTACACGTATTGTACAAATTAAAAAATACTTGTGTAAATTATATTAATTATCTCAATCAACAAATTCCCATGCATATTTTAACAAAAATTACTGATTGTATTTTATATAGAGTAGACTGAATTCAAAATGGCGTATACACACACACACACACATACATAGAGACTGGCTTTAAAAACCAATTAAAGTTTTTAGAGTAAAACGCAAAAACCACAAAATGTTTATATTACTAGTATACGAAATTTTTTGGGTAATTTAATTTATAACAATGATAACAACAACAACAACAACACAACAACCATATACAATAATAATATGCTAGTAGAATATACAACAACAACAATCATTTTGACCCAGTTACCACAGAAAATGGGCCCACAATAAGGGCACAGCAGGAAACCAAAAATCAATTAACTTAAAAAACAAATAGTTTGAAATATGCCCTGATACGGATACAGATACAGATTTCTAGATAAACCGCAACAAAGTAATTAATTAAACTCAAAATTTATCAAATAAAATCAAAAAGCTTGAAAGACAGACAGCAGCAAGTCGGAAAGTCGGAAAAGTCTCGGAAATTTATGAACTGCAGTTGAGACAGAGAATTTTTGTTAATTACGGCAAAATGTTGTCAAAAGATGCAACTGCAGACAAGGATTTGTGCAACAGAGAGAGAGAGAGAGATGCCTAGAGGCGGCAGAGGCATGCAACGAAAGAGACAGCAGCAGCTGGCATAGTGACAATACACTTGGTAGACAGTTGAAGAATTTTGTTGGAAGTAAAATCAATTTGCGGTTACATAAACATGCATCAATGTCTTACCACATTGGACATTACAGGCGGTGGCTGCAGGAGGAGGAGACTTGAGACTACTCTGAACTGGCAGACATTTCAGACGCTTGACAACACTGGAATGCTCAGTGCTCATTTCATGTGTAAGATAAGCCAGAGTTGACTTCTGCTCGAGATCTTAACAAGCCAAACTACAAGCGCCAATTAGAACGCAGAGTGAACTGAACCGGCAGAGCAGAGCCGGGCAGAGCAGAGCCAGATACAAAATATTTGACTCATTTTCGTTTTTCCATGTCAATGGCAAAAGCAGCTAGCTAGGCTAGCTAGGAAAGGAAGACACTCCAACGATTCCGACCACTACTCAGCTCTGGTTCTGGTACTGGTTCTGATTACAGAGCAAGCGACACATTTCAGCGACGACGTCGACGACGACGATGTTGGGAAAAATGCTGTTACACTACAAGATCATAGATAATAATATTAAATTGGTTAAATGCCGTCTGCGACTTGAGTTACCAAAACCCCGACAGACAGATAGAGCACACACACACAACATGGGGAAGAGAATCAGAGCCCACAACAACAACCACAACCACAAACCAAAACTATGGCTACAACGTTGTTGAGGACCACCCTGGGCGCGCTCTGCATTTAGTCACAACTGTGGGTTTTGTTTTATCTAATATGTATATTGATATTATACCTATATACATATTTTGTTGTTTTTGTTCTTAGTAATTAATACTTTTTAAGTTCAAGATCGATCTATCCTAAGCTTTTGCTAAATTGGTTTACGATTTCAGCTTGAAAAATAATTGCTTTCATTGGCTTGTTTTGACATTATTGAATTACCATTTGGGCTAAAGACAGATTCTTTGCTCAGGGCCTCAACGACATTTGATTAATTTGCATACGACAACAAGTTCGTGATCTAAATTATTTCTTACTTACTTTTGTAAGATGCAGAGGCGTAGCTGGGGGGAGCGTTTGACGAAATGGGTGACAAAAATTATGGTAGAGTCTAGCTAAATCTTGGTCGTGAAGAGAAGATCATTATCAAAAAGAGTTTTTATTATCAAAGAATACTTAATTTTTCTGGAATGGCAATAAAGTCACATTGTTTATTATTTTTTTCTTTAATGAAGACAAAATCTATTTTTTTTTATATCTAAAACAAAATTATTTTCTATTTATTTTCTTGCTTTTCGCAGACAATATCTTTTTCCGCACATCATTTATTATTTTTTAATTTTAGTTTAATTTAATTTTTATTCTCTTTAATAATAGTCAATCGATCCTAGCATTAGGCCAGGGATCGCAAAGGACATTGACAGTGTCTGTGCGGAATCTTAGAGATTCCTCGTTGACACAGGTACCGACTTTGATACCTTTGAACAAATTTATGCCAACAAACACAGCGCTGAATGGATCATCGCTGCATGTCATGACTTCATGGGTGGCCAGCATGATGACTGAGCCAATTATCGAAATTTTTCCTTACGGGTCATTTTGGTCGATAATGGCCAAAGAAGTTCCGGCTTGGAGCATAGTCTCGCCAAACCATCATCTAGTCTAGCTCGCTAGTTCCTCGCGGCCTTCGTCGAGTTATCAGATCTTTCGCTCTTGAAGATACCCCCCTTTTTGCCATACGATCTCTATTTTCGGGAGGTCCCTTATGCTGCTTCTTCTCAGGGACCTTACTAGGGCTTTGGCTTGCTTCGATGTGGAAGGGAGCTCCTTCTCCTCCGATGCCGCCGTTGCTCCATCTTAGTTCTCCTCCTCCTTCTTCACATTCGCATTTAGTGCTTGCTCCTGAACAGCGCCACCCTTGGTGAGCCTATCGAAGCGCCGCACATTACTCACATAGTTTTTCTTCAACGCCTTCTCCTTCGCTGTCAACGATTCCGAATTACGTCAGCGAAGTGTCCTGAGATACTGAAGCGAGGCCTTGTATCCGGAGCGCTGTTTGCGCCGGAGAACGTCCTTTTCCTTCTTCACCTAACTGGGAAACCCGGGACCGATATAGGCATGTTTTTACCCACCGACTCGTGGTTCAATGGCAGTTGAGCAACCGCAAGTTCTAGCTCATTTGACGACAGGTCGGTAAAACGAAACTCGCCATTTACGATCCACCGTGTCGTTGGAGTAAAGTGGGGACCAAGCGGTTCACCCCCACATTGGTATTATTTCAGTCGCTGGATGTCAACATCTTGGAGCTTACATTCTCACCCCTCTCCGCCACCGGTACTGGGTCTCCGACTCCCTGTACCGTAAGTGTGTTATCTTTCTCGACCTCCGTTCAGAAAAGAAAAGATTTTTGATCCTACCGGCAGTTACGCTAGCGACGGCATCACTCTTAGGTTCCTTACGCCCTCCCACCATGGCAATGTGGCAATCCCAGGTAGGTAAAAATAATATTTGATCTACTCTTCTATTTTTTCCACTTCTCGTCTTCACGAGCAAAGCAGATATGATTGATTCATAGAAAATCAATCAAGCTATATGCAAATTTTATATTAAAAATATGTACACCTGACTATCGTTGGGTTTTAGCTCCAGTCTTAGCTTTATTAACTTCTATAAAACAAAATTTTTGCTTAGTCATTTACTGTCCCCTTAATACAAAACCCGCTACGTCACTGTTTCATTCCATTTGTTGCTCTCTAGTTCTGTTTCTCTCAAAGTTCTATTCTCAGTTGTTTCGTTCCTTTTATGGCAAATTGTAAAATGTTTTTCGCTAACTCAATTTTTCATTGCATTTCCTCCGCGCGTGATTGAAGTAAAAGGGCTAAAGGCGCCTAATGAGCTACTATAATTCAATGCGCTCTCTTAACTTGGCCTAAATTTGTACAACCAACTTATACTCTGCACTTTGTAAATTTGTCCAAGTATTTGCAAAAAAGATTTCTCCAGGAAATGTTTAACAATGCTTACAGATTTTTCTTTTTTAAATACTTTTTTATTGTTATAGATTTTCTCTCTCCTTTGTTTGTTTTTGTTATTTTTGCATGCCACCAACAAGCTCAAGATCATGAACTTTGCTTTGTGGACCGTTTTTCTTTTGTTCGCCAGCGATAATTTTGGTAGCACAAATCAATAAAAAAAAAATTATAATAATGTGACCAATAACCAAAAAATATTGCATTTCCTTGTGACAATACAAATAAAATCTCAAGTAGCGGAGGCCACAAAAGCCACAATGTTGCGGCATCGAGTCTTTTGTTGTTGTTCTCCTTGTTATTGTTGTTGTTTTTGTTGCTGTTGTTTTTTTGTGTGAGACTCCCAACTAACTGTTTTGGAGGTGGACTTTGTGGGTTTTTTGTATACACTTGCAGAGGAGTATCTTAGTCTGAGCATCTTAAGCAGTTGAAGCTCTTACAGGGAAAACAAGTGGGAATTTCTGGAAGAAAAAATATGTGTACATACATAAGTGCTTAGTATATGCCTTATTTAGATGCATTTGACTACAGATCTAGTTCAGACTACAGATCTAGTCAAAAATAAGTCAAAAAAGAAATTAGAGTAGCGTGCCAAAAATCTCTTTTAAAAGAAATTTAACCCATAAGCAACCCATTTTGAGTTTTAAGAACTGAGCAATCAGTCGATTTGCTTGAAATATTTTAAGAGCATTGGATATGTACTATATAGCTTTTCATCAAAGAATATTTAAAGACCTCTTCACTTTAAAGAAAGGAAAATCGTTTTCTTTAACAAGACCATAAACTTTTTTTAAGTCAGAACATAACCTCGAAATTCTGTACTTTATTTTTTTTTATCAATAATTTTTTATTTAAAATTCCATTTTAATAGAATTAATTCGGTCGATCTCTTCGATTTTGATGATATATATTTATATATGTCATAGAAGTAGTAACCAGAATTGAAGTTGTACATTTTTTATCCGATTATTTATCGAGCTATCGAAATACGCATATTTTGGTAGGTGGAAATATATATCATTGAATAGACAGTTTTACTTTCGTATAAGGTTATATTGTCAGCATTTTATATAATAATATTTTGAAAGCTAAGATATTTTTTTTTGTATTTTATGAAATATTTTATAAATTTTTTTTAACCCCCGACGCAAAAAGAGGGGTGTTATAAGTTTGACGTGTCTGTCTGTTTGTCTGTCTGTCTATGGCATCGTAGCTCCCGAACGCATGCAGTGATTTCAATTTAGTTTTTTTTGTATTAAAGGTGACTTATGTCCGAGTGTTGTTAGACATGTTTGATGAAAATCGGTTGAGCCGTTTAAAAGTTATGGGGAGTGAAAGTGGGGAGAAAAACATCAACTTTGTCCGATTGGCTTAAAATTTGATCCTATTGTAACCGACGACGTCACTGATTCGAATCTGAGGTTATTTTTGCTCTATCTCTTCTCGTTTAGAAGTTATGGCCATTTGAAGTTAAAAACATCAACTTTGTCCGATTGGCTTAAAATTTGGTCCTATTGAAGCTGACGACGCCACTGATTCGAATCTGAGGTTATTTTTGCTCTATCTCTTCTCGTTTAGAAGTTATGGCCATTTGAAGCTAAAAGCATCAACTTTGTCCGATTGGTCTAAAATTTGGTCCTATTGAAGCTGACGACGCCACTGATTCGAAAATGTGGTTATTTTTGCTCTATCTCTTCTCGTTTAGAAGTTATGGCCATTTGAAGCTAAAAACATAAACTTTGTCCGATTGGCTTAAAATTTGGTGCTATTGAAGCTGACGACGTCACTGATTCGAATCTGACGTTATTTTTGCTCTATCTCTTCTCGTTTAGAAGTTATGGCCATTTAAAGTTAAAAACATCAACTTTGTCCGATTGGCTTAAAATTTGGTCCTATTGAAGCTGACGACGCCACTGATTCGAATCTGAGGTTATTTTTGCTCTATCTCTTCTCGTTTAGAAGTTATGGCCATTTGAAGCTAAAAGCATCAACTTTGTCCGATTGGTCTAAAATTTGGTCCTATTGAAGCTGACGACGCCACTGATTCGAAAATGTGGTTATTTTTGCTCTATCTCTTCTCGTTTAGAAGTTATGGCCATTTGAAGTTAAAAACATCAACTTTGTCCGATTGGCTTAAAATTTGTCTGTCTGTCTATGGCATCGTAGCTCCCGAACGCATGCAGTGATTTCAATTTAGCTTTTTTTTTGTATTAAAGGTATATGTTATGTGCGAGTGTTCGTAGACATGTTTGATGAAAATCGGTTGAGCTTTTTAAAAGTTGTGGGGAGTGAAAGTGGGGAGAATGCGTAAAAAAAAGCAAACGAGCTTGACCTTAAATGTAATCTATACCTTAACCAGAAGCTAAATTATAGTAAGTATATTATAATATACTAGAGTCTAACTTAACCTAACGTACCTATAAAAAGTATGAAATAAAAAATTAAATTAAAAATTTAAAAAACCCCCGACACAAGAACTTAAGTAATTTTCATTTAAAAAGTGAAAAATAATAAAAGAAACTTAATGTTAAAGTACCTAAGAATCTATTAATAAACTAACTCCTAAACTAACAATTTAAATACAAATAGTCTAATTAAGCAACAAATATTAAGTTAAAAACAAAATTAAGAAAATACTTCAAAAACTTTCATAGAATTACTTCAAAAAATTTGCATGTAAGATACGACCGTCAACGACGTCTGCCCTCGCGTGTCCCCCAACGCGACGTATTTTTTTAGAATTATTAACCCTTTGCACTCGAATGTCGCCGCATTTGCGCCACGCTTATTTATCTCACTCAGCACTCTTGATTCTTAGATAATGTTTATGTCAGATAATTATTTCTTTCTTTTTGTCTTGAATATAAGCTACAATATGCTTTATTACAATATATGTAAAAATAAATTGATTTATTTAGCTGCAGCGACCGCATTTTTCTTAAACATTAATGCATTCACTTTTTACAAAAAAAGCTCTCAAGTTGCTGGTTGCTACTTTTGTTTTTTAGGCTCGAGTGCAAAGGGTTAATAGATTCTTAGGTATTTTAACATTAAGTTTCTTTTATTATTTTTCACTTTTTAAATGAAAATTACTTAAGTTCTTGTGTCGGGGGTTTTTTAAATTTTTAATTTAATTTTTTGAAAGCTTATTTATTTTTTTAATTAATATAGTTTTCTAGAGATATAATCCAATGAAAAGTTTAGGTAATTAATTTTGTTTTAGGGGCTTATTTTAAAACAAAATATTTTCAAGATTTTTTTTCGTAAAATTAGATTTCTTAAAATCGAATTTATCATTTCTTATTATTGCATTTTTTTAATATAATATTTCTAGAACTGTCGGTGAGCATGACTTATGTAGAATACTTTGTCTGAAATCAAAAATTAAAACCTTTTTATCTCAATAATATCCTAATATTGTTTGCCAACGAAGGATTTGGAACAAAAGGAATTTCTATGTAACTAATTGCCACTTATCTAAAAAAATTGATTTTTTGACTACTCAGAATTAAGTTTTTTCGAGCCAAAAAAAGAGTTTCATTTCATCTAAAAATTCCTTAGTTCACGAACAAGATTTTTATTTTACTTATTAACTATTTAAGGATTATTTTTCATTATTTTTCACGAACACAATTTTAAGATTATAAAGTAATCTGCAAAATATTAAATAGATGGGTGTAATAGCTCTTGAAATCGTCCTCTCGATCCATGGGGACGTTACTCAATGGGAGTAATTTATATTGCTCAGATCTTTATGGAATTGTGAACAAAACAATCTAAACAGTGTGTTCTTTAGGACAGTAAAACTTACAAATTTTTTTGGACTATTACAAGTGTACTCTTACATAGCCGCACTTAACCCTCAAACATTGTAAAAATGTTATAAAGATTCTTGAGAAACCTTTTAAAAACCGTAGTTAAAAAAAAATTTATTTCAAGATATTCTATTCTCCTAAATCGCTAATTGCTAATAATACGGAGATTTAATAGATGTTTCTGATAACTTGATAAAATAATGTAAAAAGTATTGTTTTTAGAAAACTTAAAAAAAATCGATTTTTAGACCGTCATAAGTAAAAGTGTATAATCCCCTTAATCCCCTCACTCAAACTAATATTCTGAGCTCTATCGTCCAATATGAAAACGCCAACCGATATAGCCATAGTGAACTCACTTATAGTAATATTTTAAGACTTTACTAGAATCTTAATTATATTTATTATTTGCCTTTTACAGCAACTTTTTGTGAAGGAAATTCTATATTCTATGGCTCTACAAAATGATTGATTGAAGAAACAAGTCCTTCTTTTTGTGTGCTTTTTGTTTGTGTGTTAAATCTTATCTTCTATCTCAACTTTTAAAATCGAAGAAATCAAAAGTCTTCCTTATTAATCAAGCGCATAAAAGTAAACAAAAGATTTTCCCAGACCAAATAAAGGTAAGTCAACTTTTTACTTTCCAACATATTTTAGACATTTTATATTTAGACATGCCAAGACAGTCCAAATCTTTAAATTTCCTCCAACGCTGATTAATTAGCTTCAAGTTGATGGAAATGTGACTTTTAATGTGTCTTATTAATCAGTTATCTGATCTATCTCTTAGATTATCATCTCTTTGAAATTTTTTCGTTTATTGAGTATGCCTCAATAAAATAACGAAAAAAAACCACCCACTACAAAAATTTTTTTCTTACAGTGCAGTTACCAATTCAGGTTGAACATCAAAGGTAGCTATAGCAAAAATCACAACAACGACAACTTTGTTGTTGCTATTTGTTTTTGTTGTATTTGGATTTGGCTTGGCTGACTTTGTCAGTGCTTTGTTTCAATTGGGGAGCTGTCGCAGGTCCGTTCTACGGTCGGGTCGGCTCTAAGCCCTGCCAGTGTACTACTAAGCCAGGCCAAAAGAAAAAAAATAAAAAATACGGCAACGTGAACCAAGCAGCGAGGCAGCCTGGCTGGCAGTCAGGCAATACCTAATTTCATGTCATTAGTTTGTGTGATAACTGTTACCATTGAAAACGAGCCAACGAGTCGTCTTTCTTCTGCTTGTTGCTGCCACCGCGTGAAGTTGCAACAGTTGGGGGCAGGGTTGAGGCAGAAGCAGCAGAGGCAACAGCAGCAGCAGCAGCAATAGTATCCAGAGCCAAAGCCAAATCCAAATCCAAAAGCTGACTTCAACTGCAGCAAAAGCAGCTATTGAAATCATTTAAACCATTTAGACCATTTAAGCTATTTACAATTTGCCATCATCACGACATTTTCGGCTGCCGCTGGCAGCGCCGTTAAAGCCAACGCGCCAACGGGCTAACACACACACACTCTAAGAAACAGTTGGAAAAAAGAGAAAAATTGCAAATGCAACTTGGCCAAAATCAGAGCAATTCAATTGAAAACATTTGTAAAATGTCTCGCTGTGAAATATATGTGTGTAGGAGACTTTGTATATATGAATGGGTCAAAATATGAGAAGCGGACAAATTATAAATTAGATTTCTTGAATTTTCAAAATATACACGAATTCGAGAGGGTGGCCCTGACCCGAAAACCAACATTTCTTGGGATCTCTTACAGTAATTTTTGTGAATTTATGGCACTTTTTTCTCACTTGTCTCTCATCTCACAAAAGCTTAATAGAATTGAGATTAGTTTATTGAGGTGGCAGTACCAAGTTATTAATAATGATATTAAAAAGCTTTACAAAACTATGACGTATGTTGGGAATCATTATCTTGTTGATATAGGAACCGATTTCTATCAATCGATATGCACTACTTACTTATATAACTTAAAATATTGTTTATAAGACTGAGTTTTACTTATTTTTCGCATTGTTCTTCTTTTGAAGTACTGGTCTTAAACTTTCTGATGATAGTATAATTGATTCATTATTTATTAAATTTAATAATTTATAGACGAAAAGAAAGAATTTATTATATCCTGTACCGTATGGTACAAAGGGTATATTAAGTTTGTGCAAGCGGAAAATGTATGTAACATATAGAAGGAGACGTCAGAGACACCCCAAAGTTACCTAAAATATAATCAAGGTGAATAGAGAAGTCGATATACCCATATCCGACCGTCCGTCTGTTTGTATGAACGCCTACATCTCAGAGATGGTAAGAGCTAGAGTAACCAAACTTTCACATTAGATCCCATATTATTCCATAGGAGACAAGTTTATTTTATTGTTTTGATATCGGGGATAAATTATATAGCTCCTATAGGGGTGTTTGAGACGACCTCAACAAAAAAAAAGTTTTAGATGGATAATTCGTTTGTTCATGAAGATATCGTAACCCAATTTGGTAATCAAAAGTTTAGTTTATAGTTCCCAAGCAAATCAAGATCAATCAAATCGGTTGACTATATCATATAGCTCCCATAGGAACGTTCGGCCAAAATAGTTTTTTTAAAGCAAAATTCGCTATATTTCTTTTTTTAATAAAGAAATCGAAACCAGACTTAGAGTTTGGAAATTTTTAGAGCACTTAAGCAATGTGCCAAATTTGAACAAAATCGGTTGACTATATCATATAGCTCCTTTTTTTGTGAAGGGACCGGATTTTATTGAAAGCTAGTGGTACAGGGTATCCCAAAGTAGTAGTTAAACACTGTATTTATATACGGATGTATTTTAAAATCGTTTTAAAATTAATTTTAAAAAATTTAATTTTGCCGGGGAAACGATCGGGGTACGATACAAAACACGTATTTAAACGCGAATCTAAACCTCAATCGTGATTTTTGCTTTTGCTTATCTAAAGTCACGATAACGACATTCCTTAGAGCTTTGGAAAGATCTTATAAAACGGTTCAACTTATTATTGTTCCATTCGATATCTAATCATTTATTTGGTCATCACAAAAATCACGCTTTTTCAAGTATTCCGTTTTTGAAATTTTATATTAAAAACAGCTTTACTAATTTTCGTGATAATATTTATTATATCCGTTTTTTTTAAACATTTTTTAATATAAAATATGATTATATATAAGTTTTTTGTACACGCATGCAACAGCCCACAGTCGCCATCTAGCGGCAGCTGGCGAGCGCCATTTAACGACAGCTTATTAGCGCCATCTAGCGGTCAATACTATTAACAAGCACACCACAGGACATTTATGTTGAAGTAGGCAGAAATATTTATTATTCGATATTCGATAATTAATCGCAGTTTTAGATATTCATGAATTTTATAAAAAATTTGAAACTTTACAAAACTTAAATTAATTTATAAAACTTAGCAATGACAGCTCGAAGGCTTTTGGCCAAAAAATGCCCAGCTTAGTCTATTGCGAAAATATAAATAGTCTAACAAAGATTGTTCCTCAATTTTACAGAAGCTACAGTTGGTAGAATCTTACATCTTGCTCAGGCTTTTTTTGTGTCTCCAATATGCTGTGATCTACCCAGTCAGTTGCTTAAGGAAATTCTTCCTTAATAGGGATATTTTTTAACCATTTTAAATCGATAAATAATCGTTATATGCCTAGAAATGAAAATGCACCAAATGTCACCAAATTTAAATATGTCGCGTTTAATTTATTTTGCCCCAATTCCATACAAGTGTATATGTGAGTGTGCGGGGGTGTGTATGTGTGTGTGTGTGTGTGCCACCCGCCCTATATGAGTGGCAGGCACGACAACTGCACAGCGACAACTACAAATGCAACAACAACTACAACGACGACAGCAAAATAAGAGACAAAGTTAAGAAGTCAGCGAGCATATGTCAAAAGGTCATTGCTGATATTTTTCTTGTGATTTCTACTCCCTCTCCGTCCGTCTGTCCATCTGTCTCTCTATCTGTCCGTCTGTCCCTCCATCCGTCTATCGGTTCACTTGGCTGCTTGGCACTGCTGTAAAATTTGTTAGCAAAACGTTTGAAATTGCTTAAATGTCAGCTTAATGGTGACATTTCTTTCAGCTCAGCTGAATTTTCGGCTTACTTCATTTTAGTTTTAGCTTCACTTTAAATTAGCATTTACTGCAGTTTAGTTGATTTTTCTAGCTTTTCTTCATTCGTTTTTCATCTGATTTTTGGTCACACTCAGAGTCTTAATAGAGTCAAAGTTTCAGTCACTGTGTGTGTGAGTGAATGTGTGTGAGTGAGTGTATGTGTGTGTGAGTGTGTGTGAGTATTTACATTTTTCTTGAGTTCAACTAGCCACTCACGTCATATTAATTAATGCAGGTAAAGTTAAATTGAAGTTGACATTTTGTAGACTAGTGAATGCTCTGCGGTGGGGTTTAAGAAACTTTTAGAATAAGCAGGTTTAATGAGTTAAATTTGTTTAACAGCCTAAAGGCCTACGTTGCTACAAACGTTTTAATAACTTACAATTTACTTATTCTTTATAATTATATAAATAAACTAGTGGGCCCAGCAGACGTTGTCCTTCCCAAACTTTTTGAATACTCTTAAAGTGAATAAACATCGGAAGATTATCTAGTTAGCTTATCTGGACAAATATAAGAATTTTAGATTAGTTTGCAGCTCGATTCAAACTTGCACCATTATTAGTCGAATGTCGCGCTTCACGGGTCTGTCTTGACCGAATTATTTCACGTTCATTGCGATCTTAACGTTCCTGGGCAGTACGATTAGATTGATAACTAATTTGATTCGTTGCATTTCTTCCAAAAAACCTCCGTATTGACAACCTCTAACACATGCACAAATCAGATTTGAAATTCATCGACGCGTTCATGAGAACACCCGTAACAAGTGAAACATAAGCTTCTTTTTTATATGACAAAAACGATTAACTACAAAATGTAAGTTAATCTGACAATGTACACAATGCCACACAATAAAAAAAAAAAATATTTGTCCGAAAATTACAAAAAAAAATGTTAGAGGTGACAGCCCTTATCACTTAGGGATATGAAATATAGATGTTGACCGATTCTCAGACCTACCTAATAGGCACACAAAATTTCATGAGAATTCGTCCAGCCGTTTCGGAGGAGTATGGTAACTAGCATTGTGACACGAGAATTTTATATATAAGATAATAAATTGTTAGCCTAAAGCCCTGTTTGTTCCCTAGAAATAAATAAATAATAAAATAATAAATTGTTTTCTGTTTAAATTTCGCATGCTGGGCTTGGCGTCTATAATCATAAATATGAACATACCGCCTATATGAAATCCTTAATGATCATTAGTAAACTGTTCAATTTTCAAACGTGTTACAAGGGCTGGCCTTTGACATCCAGCGAAAAACATATATTAATTGTCCTTGGCTTCAAAATTATTTTAGTTTCTAACCGAGCTATAAATATGCCAATTTATTTTAGTTTTTAATCGCACTTTGAACATCATATTGGTCTTGACCCATTTTTACTCTTTTGTGTCATCAAATTGAACATGAAATTTAATATATGCAAAAACAATTTTTAGGCAAATAAAAAGAAAGTTATAGGGTGACCCATCCGTTGATTGTTATTCATAACTCGGTACATACGAGTCCAAAGTGGATGCACTTCGATATATTGTATTTCAAGTTGAAAACTACTTTAGGGTATGTAAGTCATCGATTGTTTAACAATCGAACAACGCGGCGTACAATGAAAATGGATGCTCTTGAAAAAATATTTGATGTCAGTGTTGATGAGTCATCGGGAACATCGACACGCCATTGTTCATAAGAATTATAGAATCACTTTGCTTCGAATTTTCACGAATGAAATGTAATTGACAAAGAAAGTAACGGATGGCCCACCCTATAAGAATTGCACCTTGCTTGGATCACTTTGCTTCGAATTTTGCATGAAGAACTGGAAGCAATTTAATTCCACATACTATTATCAGAAGCTCATTCGTTCAATAGATTAAAGCACAGCCAGATGGGTTTTTCGTTCAAAAAAAGTCTTCTAAAATTAAAATGTTCACATACGCGCGCGTTGAGGCAGCTGCGGCGGCCAGTTGGCTGGAAGTTTTTTCTATTGATAAATTAGTAGTTTCAAACTTGCATTTGGTATATACGATTTTCCAGTTTTGTTTCAAAATACACGAATGAAATGTAATTGACAAATAAACTAACGGATGGTCCACCCTATAAGAATTAAACCTTGCTTTGATCACTTTACATAGAATCTCGCATTGGGATCTGACAACAATTGAAACCAGAGATCATTATCAGCGCCGGGTATTTGTTTAATAAACAGCTAGAACTAATAGATGTCCCACCCTATTTTTTTGTTGATTAATTCAAAATTTATTTTCAGCTCAATAGTTAAATTTACTATAAAAATTATCTATGAACGATTTTTTCATCAGAGCTTATATCTATACTATGCATAACAAATAACGCAGAGTTAGAGGTCTTAATTTCGAAAAAAGAATCTTTTCCTTATAAGCCATTATATGTTGGTAGGAATCTTCCTCAATCTCACAGAAGCTACAGTTGTTAGAATCCGTCTTCTTTCTCTGGATTTTACTGTGGGCCGTGAGTAACCTAGTCAGAGTTTAAGCAATGTTTTCTTAAAGCCCGTACGCAGCATGCAATAATTTCTCACGGAATTACAAAACTTCATAAAAAACAATCGCACTATAAAAAATCAAACTATTTTTTGGTATTTAGTTAATTCCACTATTTTTTATATGAAATTTCATCATTCCGTGCGAAATTTTTGTATGTTGTTTATGGGCCTTTAATTGGGATATTTTCTTAAAGCTTTTTAAATCATCATTTACATATGATTTATGTAAATTTTTGACGAAAAGAATAATATAATAATAATTTTCCTGACTATTTTGCCAGTTGTTCCTGAGCGGAGCATTGGGAATCTTTGTTGATAAATTTTCGGAGAAAACAAAATTTTTGACGAAAACAATAATATAATAATAATTTTCATGACTATTTTATCAGTTGTTCCTGAGCGGAGCATTGAGAATCTTTATTGATAAAATTTCGGAGAAAACAAAAAGAAATGTTTTATGAAAATTTTGTATGGCTATTTTTTACTTGATAGCTAAAATTATTTAAAAAGAAAATTTAATAAATTTTTTCGATTATTCGATGTTATTCAATTTTATTTCAATGAAGGTCGATTTTGATATTTACGGTGTGAATCATTTAGAGGGTCTTATGAAGAGGAAAGATCGATAAATAGAATTTAAATACTTTTATTTTTGCAATGTGAATACCGATAAACTATCAGGAAACGAAATTTTAAATCCTGCATGCAAAAATTTCAGAAGATACCAAAATTGAACTTAAAATAAAATTTTAAAAAAGTTTGGATTGTTATAAGATGTTTTGCCTATATAAAAAAAGTTATGAAGAAAGTTTCGGATGGCTTTAATAATTTGAAATTCGAATCTATCACCGGTACAGTAATGATTGGAAAAAGTTAAAAATACTTTTTAAGCGGATCTTTTTTGTAGACTCTAAATCCGACTTCACTTCAATATCATATTGCTCTTTCCAGTGAATAGTACTTCTATATATCTATGCAGTGCCCTTTTTTTGTAGGACAAAACGAAGCTCGTGGAGGTTCCTTCCTGGCATGATTCATGTGGCATGGCATGACGCTGCCAATTGTCGTATTTGTTGTTGTTGCTGTTGTTGTATTGTATTTTTAATTTTGATTGAATTTTGATGCATTCAACGAAATGCAAATGTTGTTGCATGTTGCTGACTCAGCTGCAGTTGCAGTTGAAGCTGAAGCAGATTCGCATAAAGATTCAGATGCAGCTCCAGTTAGAGGTTTCTTTGCTGGATGTTTCTTCTTTTTTTGTGTTTCGTTTTTTTTTGTGCATGCAAGATTGATTGAAAGATCGATCGCTTAGACAAAAGGCAAATGAATTTACTTTAAGAGATGCTGAACTGGCATTGGCAGTCTCATCATTGTCTTGAGCCCCGGTCGGCTGTCTGGCCAACTCACTCCTCAGTCTACTAACTGGGCTCGAATGCACTCGCACGCTTTTGCGCTTTTGCAGTTTGTCAAGTTTTTGAACGCTTAAAAGATGCAAATACAATCAATGGGATCTGCTTGGGTTGTTTGGTTTTTGTCTGTCATTGGTTTTGGCTTAAATTGGCTTAAAGTTGTTAGCCAGAGTGCGGCTCAATTGTTTGTCGTTAAATTTACCGTTTGATCAAATTGCAATGCAAATTATGATAAGTCAAAGTTTTTCCAATTGGGGGCTGATTTTTTGTTTTGTTTTGTTTTTTTTTCCCCAAATTCTTGCTAATTGCTAACAGTTGAAACTATTAACAAAAAACGTAACAAAAAAAGTTTGTTGCTAGTTTAACAATTTGCTGTTGGCTACAATTCTAACTTTGCCAAGTCAGCCAAGTTTATGGTTAAAGTTATCTCTGTGTGTTTGTGTGTGTGTGGGTGACCATGCGGGCTGCTCTTGCCAAAAAATTAAATGCAAATCTAATTAGTAAATTATTTGAAGCGTGAAATTGAAAAATAATTTTTTTGTGCTTTTGTTTTTGTTTTTCTTGTTGTTGTTTTTGTTTTCCAGCATGCAGATTTTCCGTTTTTTTTGTTGCTGCTGTGCGCTCAGCTGTAAGTGGTGGTCAGTTACAGTTGCAGATACAGTTATATTCACAGCTATATATGTAGTTAACAGTTAAGCCAACAATGGCCCCAACAAGTTAGCGGGGGGTGCCGGCGGCAGCAGTTTCCGTTAATTTAAACACAAACTAAAGCATTAAAACAATTTTTTAAAATAAAAATGCAAACTGTTATTTTTACGCTTCAAAGGCATTGTGCAAATTTTTTACGCTACAATTCAATTAAATTATTATTTTTTGCCTTTTAATGTGTTTTTTTATTATTATTTTATAACCTTTTTTCGCAGCAGCTGCTGCAAAAAGCAACGAAAAAAAAACAAAATGGTTTCTTTTTTTTTTATATGTTGTATTTAAACTTTTTGTTTTTATACTCCGTTTTTTTGTTGCAACTGGCGTTTCCTTCCGGCTATGGCTGGCCATTTTGTGTGTGCGCGACGCCATATTGAAAAAGTGTTAAAAAGCAAATTGCTGCAAAAATGCTAATTGGCATGCAGCAAGCGGCAAAGCTGGCTGCTATGACACTCGACTTCAACTAGAGTCATAAGCGTTATTTTAAATTGCAAGTACGGCGGAGTGCTTGGCTTTTATTTGTTAAAGATTGCTGCGAAAATTTGATGCAATTTTCCAATTTGGAATTTATGAATAACAATTGCACAGTGGGCAGCAGCAGCCATAACATTTACTGATTAACTGTGTAGCCTACGCAATTGAAATAAAAAATAAATAAAAAAAATAAACAGTAGCTGCAACTGTTAGTGAGGCAGTAACCATAATGGCAGCAGTTGCACAGTAGGCAGCAAATGGGTTTGAAATGCTCTAACTTGGGTCATATGGACTAGGGGCTGAAGGAAGTTGTTTGTATGTAGAAGAAGAGGTAATCGAGGAAGGCGTCGACCGAAGTTAAGAAGGTTGGATGGGGACGATCAAGATGCCGACGACTTAAGACTGAGCTGACACAAGCCCGAGATCCCGATGAATTTAGACGAAACTCGCCAATGATGATGATATGTGTAGGAAGGACGACTTGAATAACTTGTTGATTTGTTAGTTCGATTCAAACCAAGAATGCATTGATATCATAGTATTAGCATATCAATAGTGTCCAGGAACGCTTATCTTTGATTTAAATCAAGCGCGGAATCGGGATTTGGCCCTAGGTGAGATTTTCACTTCAAAGTGTGTGGGTCATATGGATTAGGGGATAGAGAATGTAGTAGAAGAGGTAATCGAAGAATAGCTCGACCAAGGTAGAGAGGGTTGGATGGGGTCGATCAAGATGCAGAGATGTAAGGACTTTGATGTTGGAGAACACAAGCTGGAGATCGCGATGAATGGAGGCGAAAACTGGAACAGGCAAAGCCCGACCAGGGTTGTGTCGCCAATGGTGATGATGCTTATAAAAAAGAAAGATTAAGCTACTCTGTTGAATTTGTTAATTCAATTTAAACCATGAAGGCATGGGACATCATAGTATCAGCATATCAATAGTATCCAGGAACGTCCATCTCGATGTAATCCGCATATAAAGCCCGAAATAAGAGTACTTCTTGATACGTTCCTCATTTATTGATTAAAATCAGGCGCGGGATTTAGTCGTAGGTGAGATTTTCACTTCAAAGTGTATATGTCAAATGGAGTAGGGGATAGAGGAAGATATTTGTATGTAGTAGGCAAGCGTATCAATAGTGTCAGCAGCAGATTGCTTTTTGATACGTTTCGGACCTTTTGATTAAAATCAGGCAGTGATGAGGGATTTGGTCAACCAATTTTTCCAACTATTAAAAAGGGGTTCCGGAGCCAAAAAAACCCGTGTATCCAACATTAATTGAAACAAAATTGAGGAACTGCGTCTCGGCGGAATGGGATTAATGGGATCGAAAAGACTATCAATCCATTTTTCAAACTTTTGATGTGGTCTTACCTCAAACCCCTTCGTAGACCCCCACTGATCTAAAAGTAGCATTGTAAATATTTCTCCTTACATCTGCAATGTATTTTTCGATTATCATCTCTAGCTTTACGGACTTGGGCAGAACACAGCTTGTGCATCTATTCGTCTCCACATCTTTCGATCGTACGCTGCATTCCTCCAGTTCAAGACACCAGAAGAACGAATATTATTTTCCACTACATCTAGCCGTCTTTTTTTTGGACGTACACCTCTTCTTCTTCGCTTGTTTTTCGAATATTTTTATTATTTTATTTCTAGTACAGCCTCTGTAACGAATCTCTCTGTAACGAATTCTATTGCTGCTATTTTCCAAGATCGATGATGATGCCGAAAAAATGCTCCTTCACCAAATTTCTTTTTTAAACATTCCTAGGAGCAAAGTTTCTATATTCCCAAGAATTTTAGAAATATTATTGTAAACCAAATTGGTCTTCCTTGAAGTTGAGAACGAAAATTTTAAACTTTTTGTTGGGTTGCTCATAAAAGTTTCTCGCAAGGATGTCTTAAATTCGGTGACTCGGACTCTGAAACTTGGTTCTGATTTTCTGAAAATGCTCTTTTGTCTTGATGGGTTTCTTGTAAGCGCCATGTATGTGGGCTGTAGATGAACAACAAATACAACAACAACAACCATGACGACAACAAGCTAAGTGGCATTTAAGGCAGCAGGCAACAACATCATTATTGCCACTAGCATAATCATCATTAACATTCTCATTATGAACATTATGATTGTCGTCGTCATGACTGTCGCCATCGTATATCATGCACAATTGTTGCGCATTGCCCTTGCCCAGGAGATGACAACATAAACAATCCTAAATGTAATCCAACAGTATCATCAAGTCGAGCGTTGCATATACGCGACCCAAAAATATGATTGCATACAAATCAGCCAGCAGGAACATTGCAGGAACAACTGGCGACGTCGTCGTCGACGTCATCGTCGCCGCTGCAGCGGCTGTCGCCATCATCGGTGGCGGGCGACAAGATTCCATGGCTAGCACTTTGCCAGGGAGGCGTGCATTATGCAAAATTCAAATGCCTGAAGGCATATTTCACAGCTGTCGGCTGTCGTCTCTTCTAGGTTAGCTCCCGCTGCCGCATCTCTCGCAGTGCTCCTTTCATACATGCTCCATTCCAACCGAAGGCTAACAAAAGTTTTGTAGTGCGGACAGCGCCGCTGGAGTTGCACACTTCCATTTCGTTGTCGTTGTTGCAGTTGTCGTCCTTGTTTTTGTTGTTGTTGTTGCTGTTGGTGTTGTCGTCGCTGTTGCGTTGATGACGACACTCCCTTTGGCTCTTTCTGTGGCAGTTGACTGCAATGAAGCATATGCAACACGCTGCCGTTGCTGCAGCATTAGCTAGACTGCCTCAAATTGTTGCTGCTTGAAATATGCGTGCAAATGATAGGCTATATTGCAATTGGTCTTTTGCAAGGCACAATTTATTAGGGGTGTTCACTGAGTGTGATGTGTGAGCTTTCAACTTGAGTGATGTGCTGGAAAGAAAGAATGCGATGAGTGCGCTTTCGAGCAGAAGAAGTAGATGAACTTAAAAGCGAGAAATCTTTCATGTTTGCATATTTCTTTTTTCATCTAAGCCCATTTTATTTTCTTAAATTTTAAGTTAAATGAGGGAAAATTTTTTCTTATATCAATTAATTACAATTTTTCGGAAAAATCAGTGTGCTGACCTTTACCAAAGGGCTTTACTTTTTGCTTAACAGTCCTGTTCAAGGCTTCCATTTTTTATCGTGGTCAGTAATAGATTGAGATATGGTTGGTCAACTAACTCAAAAAAAAAAATCTTTTCCATTTTTGTTCTAAACATTCTCGAGTTTACGACGACAAGTAATGCTCCTCGGCTAGCCTAATATCTGTGATAAAATCTAATTATCTATTTGTGATGGTTCTAGTCGAATGACATCTTGCATTAATATTCTTTGACCGTCGAAAAGGGAAGAGGAAACCTCCCAGAACATGCTTGCAGAGTGGGATGCCCTTGCCAGAAGAAGGAATTCACAGAAGGAATTCTTCGGGCACCCCAGGTATGTTCTGGGAGTTTTGCTTCCCACTTTCAGAAAATCTGCTGCTTGGCTTGCCGCACGCCCTCCGTGTCGGTCCAGATCATTTCCTGATTGGACATTCTTCATCTCTTAGCTGCTGCCTGGTAGTATGTCTGCCAATGCCACAGTAAGATTCATGCCCTATTATTGTTTTTGCAGCTCCATTCCTTGACAGTTTATAAGCTGCTTTATTCCCAGGAATGTTCTTGTGTCCCAGGATCCATCTTAAGGAGACTCTGCTTCATTGCTCTTGATAGTTCAGTCAATCTTCAAGCCAGCCACATCTGTCTAAAAGTACAGTATAGATTGGCTTTTAGTCAAAAGACATTTTACTTCACCTTTACATTTTAATATTATGCTAATGTTCATATTTGCAATCTGCCTTAGAGACATAAACAAAATTTTTTAGCATTCGAATTTAAATAAAATTTGTAGTTTTCTTATAATCCATCAGGAATATCTAGGTATGTTCTCTCTTTAGAAAACTAGTATCTGTATGAAAATTAACTCGATTTTTATACTTTTCAGTTCGTTTCTAATTTTTTTTTATATTCTCAAGACTGATTGTTCCTCGATATTTTTCTATTTTTTTGGTATCGCTGATTCCGCAGTCAAAAAATCACCAACGTCTTATGGCCTTCATTGATGTAACCCATCCTAGCCTAAAAAAACCCCACAACATTTTCAAGGCTAATTATTCGGTGATATTTTTATACCCTGTACCATATGGTACTAAGGGTATATTAAGTTTGTGCAAGCCGAAAATGTATGTAACATATAGAAGGAGACGTCGGAGACACCCCAAAGTTACCTAAAATATGATCAGGGTGAATAGAGAAGTCGATATACCCATGTCCGTCTGTCCGTCTGTCCGTCCGTCTGTCCGTCCGTGTGAACGCCTAGATCTCAGAGATGGTAAGAGCTAGAGTTACCAAACTTTCACATTAGATCCCATATTATTCCATAGGAGGCAAGTTTATTTTATTTTTTGATATCGGGGATAAATTATATAGCTCCCATGGGGGTGTTTGAGACGACCTCGACAAAAAAAAAACGTTTTAGATGAATAATTCGTTTGTTTATGAAGATATCGTAACCAAATTTGGTATTCGAAAGTTTTTTATAGTTCCCAATCACTGTACCAAATTTGATCGAAATCGGTTGACTATATCATATAGCTCCCATAGGACCGATCGGCCAAAATAACTTTTTTAAAGAAAAATTCGCTATATTTCGTTTTTTAATAAAGATATCCTAACCAGATTTGGCGTTTGGAAATTTTTTAGACCACTTAAGCAATGTGCCAAATTTGAACAAAATCGGTTGACTATATCATATAGCTCCCATAGGTCCGATCTTCCAAAAAATCGATTTTTTAACAAAATTTGTTGTGTTTCGTTTGTTTGTTAAGATATTGGGACCAAATTTGATATTCGTGAGTATTTTATAGTTCCTAAGCACTGTACCAAATTTAATCCAAATCGTTTGACTAGATCATATAGCTCCCATAGGACCATTCGGTCCAAAAACACGGTTTTTATACAAAATTCGATGTGTTTTGTTTGTTTGTAAAGATATTTGAAATAAATTTGGCATTCATAGCTCTTTTAAGGTATTTAAGCACTGTGTCAAATTTTATTGAAATCGGTTGACTATATCATATAGCTCCCATAGGAACGATCGGTCAAAAAAAAATTTTTGCTTAAAAATTCTTCTGTTTTTGGTTTTTTGTGAAGAAATCGGACTTTATTACAAGCTAGTGGTACAGGGTATCCTAAAGTCGTCCGCGCCCGACTTTACGTCCGCCATTTTTATATTTTTCTTTTGGCTCGCTGAATCTGATTCTGTAACCAGCACCGCAATTTTCGGTCAAAACCTCCAAAATACCATGACGTTATTCGGGCGTGCTAAGACTTTTGGGATTTCGTATCTTCTTCTGTCATCCTCGACTGCTAGTATAGGGCCTTCGTATCAAGAAATCCTATTCTGATCTCTAAAACCAATATTCCTTCCTTTTTTAAGGTTTTCTAACTACAAATCCGATTATTTCAACTGCCGCCTCGTGAATACCCCTACTATTCTCCAAATACATGTATGCACTTGCACCCACACAAAGCCAAGCATTCATGTTGTACGGCAATTTCATAGGTTTGCTTGATGCATTTCCCGGATTGTCAGTTGCTGCTACTGTTGCAGTTGTTGTAGATGTTGTAGTTGTTGCAAGTTGCATTCTGATTTAGTTACGCTGCATAATGCACAAATTTGGTAGTCTACAATTGCAACATATTCCCGTACATAAAGCATGCATGCAACGCATACCATGTACTATGGATATAGTAAATACATAAATATGTATATAGAGGAGAGAGCGACATTAATTGAAAATTGCTTGCATTGGTAGTCGAGCGTTTAATGCTAGAACTCTGGAACTCGACTGCTTGAATGCTTATAATATGATATATATATGATGTATATGATGCTTTCGTTGGAGTAACTGCGCCCTGACATCATGTTCTGCATATGATATTTGTCGCCTGACTGCACCAGAGTCTCGAGAGCGCAAGAGCGTCAACACTTTATTTCAATTGTCACGCAGGCGGCTTGGAATGGAATCAGGGAATCATTGAAACTGTGTGGCGGCGGCGGGCAACCCACACATTGCCGGAAATACGCTTGCCAATGTCATATTTAATTATACTAACTCAATTTGCTGTAAGGGGAGAGGGGAGGGCTTTTGCACTGGGTGGCCAAACAGACTGGAGCAGGTTCAGTCGGGGCCACCGTCGCAGCCGCCGCCACAGCCTGCCCAGTTTCAAAAGCCAAACGGCAAATTGCCGACATGGCATTGCTTAAAATAAGTGCGAGTGTGTGTGTGTGTGTGTGTGTGCGAGTGTGTGTGTGTATGGAACTTAAATGAGGAAAAGGCATTAAAGAAAGTCATTAATATGCAGCAGCAGCGTGCGACAGGCTATAGACCAGAGAAGACTGTCAAGTCTGTCCAGATAGACCAACAGCTGGCAACATCTCCCATGGACACGAAGCGACGCGCCGCGACGATGCTGGGCCAAGCAGCGACGCGGCAGAGTATCAATTACTTGTAGAAAAATTACTTGTCCGCGTGTGCGCAGCTGTGTGCGTGTGTATCTATGTGTGTCGGCTATGATCAAAAGTTTTGGTTTTTGGCCCAAAACGCATAATGAAAATGTGCTTTAAGAAAAAGTATTTTCTTTGCTGGGTGCTGTGCCAGCAAACGTGCAGCAACAAATTTCTAAAGCGTTTTTTAAAAATCCGTCGAGTGTTCTGCGGCGCACTCCCTCTACATATAAGCCTATATGCTCAACAAAAGTCTTAATTTCCCTTAACTTGGCCATTTGTCGTTGCTGCCTTCTAGCTAAACGTTTTCATTCATAGACTCATTGTTGTCGTAGTGGGCTTTTAGTCTACCCCTCACCCCACCCCGCTGTTGCTGCCTCTTTGTTTTTTTTTTGTTTTGTTCCCTGCAACTCGCTTTGTTTTGTGTTATATATTTTGCACTTCCAAGGCATAAATTTTCTGTGACTGCGGCATATAAATACCAGAACAGAGTAAAGCGCTTAACCCCCCACCATGTGGCAGCTAGTACTATATACTGGGAAGAGGGTTTTATAGTAGAGTCTAAACCTAGAGTGGATGTTGTTGGTTATGTGTATGCGCTACATGAGTTAAAGTTTTGAGATTGTTTTCATTTAGTAATGCAACTTGACAGTGGCTTTGGCGTTCGTGAACTTGCGGTTTGTTGCAACTTTAAATGGAGGCAACTTGGATTCCGAGAGGTGTCAACTAAATGATTTTAACCTGCTGCTTGAGAATTTTTGATGCGTTTAGTTCTAAAAGCGCATTAGAGTAGGAATACCAACATCAAAGATTAGAGATAATAAGAAAAATTTTAAAATACGAAAAAAATTAACAAAAATAGAGCTCAGAATTTAAAGGTTGGTACAGCTCTTGGCAGGCATATAAGGATTTATATATAGTGCAGATTTTCTTTTTTTTTTAAATCACTATAACTAAGCACACTAAATTAGTGTGACCAGAGCTGTAAACTAGTTGCATTCATATATTCAAAGCCATTCCATGTCAGTACTGCTGTCCCTCGAAATCCAGCCCCTTAAAGGGCATTTCAAAAGTGCAGCGGGTCTAACCCAGTTAACCCGTGAGTTCTATGAGTTTCAAAACTTTATTTCCATTACTTTTTTTCGCATTGTATCTTTGGCGCTTTGTCGTCGTCGCTGCTGAGGCTAACTCAATGTCGAAGGCAACAGGCAGAGCTGAGCTGAGCCAGAGCAGAGCAACGCAGCGAGCAATGAGCAGAACTTCGAACCTAACAAAACGGAGCAGAATCCGAATCCAGACCCTGACTGTGGCTCAATGGAAATGTCATCCTGCTGTGTTCCAGTTACTTTAGCTCGCAATTTTGTGCGATGTATCTTTTTGCTCAGTCAGTATCCGAGTCAGAGTCAGAGGAGGAGTAGGAGGAGTATCTGCAGCTTGGTTTGGTCTCAGTGTGTGAGCGCGCGTGTTCGATATTGAAACGGTTTATGGTTTTTAGTAACGCGCAATGCCACTGCCTAGGTTATGAAAGGGGCGGGGAGAGGGAATATGGTACTAAGACCAAGTAAGTACACACACACACACACTCAGTTATGGATGCTGGCTTAGGGTGTGTGTGTGTGTGTGTGTCGTTGGCATAAGTCACTAAAGCAAAAGGCGAAACTTGATTTGATATTTTTTTAGAGCTCTTGGATCGTTTTTTTTTTTTGGGCGCTTGAGCTTAAGGCGTATAATGTGGCTAGTGCCTTGCACTTGTATGTGGCATGTGCGTGGCATTGGTATCTATAACTGCAAATCTTAAACGTGCCACACACACACATACACTGTCAGACACACAGATGCACACACATGTATGCAAAAGCGACGCACATGCTCTAGAAAGATTAAAGCCAAATCGTACATCAGACGCACTCTTTTATAGCCATGTTGTGATTTGTATGGCCAAAAGAATCAAATCCAAAACCGGCCCAGCCCGGCCCGGCCCAGCTCTGTTAATTCCGTCCACGTCTTGTTGCCGTTGGTACTCCGACTGTTGCTGCGGCATGTTGCGGCTGTTGCATATTGGGTGGCATGCAAACATTAATAATGTCAAAATTGAGACACTTGAAATGAATTCTCTGTCGTTTGTAATTAAAGAGCAGCGCTTGCGGTTATAAATTTCTAACAAGCAATACTACAACCAAAGTCCACTTTCTTTTTTCTATTTATTTTCTACTTTTTCCTGCTCTTTGGTTTTTGTATTTCCCCTCGGATTTTCCACATGGTTGATTGAATTGTACAACAATATTTCTGATATGAGCATTTGTACTACAGTGGACGCTCGACGAAGGCAACAACTTGGTGGCTGAGGATTCGGGAGTGCACTTTTTGGTGAGAAAAACTAAGTTTTTGTGATTTATAAATGGGCTTTAGAACATATTAGCTAATTTTACAATTTTTGTTTTATAGTGAAATAGTTTATTCACATATTCTTAGGAATAACGAATACATGTGGCGTTTAATTTCCTTGCAATACAGAGTTAAGGCCTAATTAATTTCCTTTTCAACAAGTATTTTAAATTGCAATGAAAATATATAATACCATTTTGCGTTACATGTTGAAAATTTGTTTTTTGGTTAAAAATATTGATCATCATAGCACTAGTTCGATTAGTTTGACTTTCAAAAATATGAGTTGGTTTTCGTATTGAGTGGTTCCAGTAAACTATAAGGATAGGATAGGATATAGATATTCAAGCAATTTCGTTACTTGCTGCATTTCGTACCAAAAAATGTGATTTAAAGGAAAACTGTATAAATGTATAAAAATTAGAATAACATATTTTTGAAAATAAACAGTGGCAAAGTCATAGATTCCCTTTATGCTAGAATTGATTGGTTGATACCCTGAGTGAGAAGAGAAGTTGATATACACTATGTCCGGTCTGTCCGTCCGTCCATATGAACATCTTGATCACGATAGATGGTAACGAGTTAGCAGCTAACAAACTTTCGAATTAGATGCCGTATTATGCCATAGAAATAAGGCCCTCCATATTTCGGTCCCACCGGTGCTGTATCATGTAGCATCCCATAAAGTATTCCATAAGATTTAAAAAAAGCTTTTGGAACGAACATTTCGTAACCAAATTAGGCATTCGAGCCTATATCATATTAGACTGCAATTTGAATCGGTTCACTATATCATGAAGCCCTATTGGAATGATGACATATATTTAACTTATTATTAACATTGTTTTGTACAGACTGTTTCAAGTCGAAACTTTCGACTTTAACGTATAGCAACTTATATTGTATTCATAAAATTTTTGTTGAATAAACCAGGATTTTTTATATTTCTGTTGAACTACTATCAGTTATTAGTTCTAATATATGCGATTCCTATAATAATTGTAGGATATAATTTGAGTTTTTAAGCAATGTATCAATTAAATTGCAATCGTACATTTTCTCTGTGTAATCGTTTGTACTAATTGTCATACTTCTACAAATTCTGCGAATATAAGAAATATGGCGCTCCAGCAATTAAATATAATGTTCGTAAAATAATATTACAAATCTATGCAAATCTTGGCAATCTTGCCAAGGTCTTCCTACCAGTGAGTTTCGATGGCTAGGTTGTCTATTCAGGTGTATTCGATATGTTTTGCTAATAAGTCTCTATAAGGAATTTAAATTTCTTACTTGAAAAGTTTTTTAGCTTGAAAAATTACACTATGCAAAGAATTTCTTAGTTTTGAAAATACTTGATCGTATCTTAGAGCTACATTGAATCTTTATCTTCACTAGCTTCAGGACCGTTTTAGTTTTTTCTGGAAAGTGGGCTGGGGCAATTTTTTTATTTTTAGTTGCTTTTAGGTATATTTGGTGGGTCTTTGCGATCGGTCTCCTGTCTTTGTCTTAAGGTAGAGCTATTTGAAAATTCGCAGGTATTTTTTTTAGATTATATAAATTATTATTAGGGCTGATAATATTTTCGATAATCAGCATATTTTATTTTACGATAACAACTACGCAGAATTATTCGATACTGATTTTGCTATCAAAAGATAAATTTCTTTATTAATACAAATATTTCTTGGCCTTGAGTTTCTGTAATGTGGGTTTAATCTTTTGGAGGAGGAAAAACTGCATCATCAACTTGCATCGTGTGCTGGGTAGTTGTATGAAGTTGAGTAGGGCTGTACGACAAATTAGCCAAGTTGTGCAGCCAGTTGCATCGTGTGTGGCTTGGTTTATATGTCTTAATGTAAACGTTATTCCAGATGTTAAGCACTTTTTAAATTATAGAAAACTGATTTTTGTTTCTGAATAATGAAAATCGGGTTCAAATTGTCGTGTAGAAGCCTAAGAAAATTACAGTATTTTTTATATATACATATAAGTATCTACTGTACATGCGCTTCGTATTCAGTTAGGTCCGCTTTGTGGGAACATCTGGAATATAGACTATAAATAATTGTCTTTAAACACAAGTTTCTTAACTACAAAACTTTTGTTATGTTCTTGCACTTAGAGTGTCTACTGTATTTGGGTTTTATTGTTACATAGGTTCGCTTTGTACGCCTAGAGCTTAGCTTTAAATCTTATATTCTTTCATGCACAAATATCGTAAGCTAAAAAGTCTTTTAATTTTCCTACATTCAGAGTGCCCACTGTAAGTGGGATTTGTTTTTCGTTAGGTTCGCTTTGTGCTTTACATTTATCAAAAGGCAAAATTCTCTACACTTGACGGCACACGTCGCTCCGGCTGACTTTTGTGGGTCACACGTGTCAAAGGTGCGTGTGTATTCAAGTGTGTATTTATGCGATGTTTTTATACGATGTGTGTATGTACAAACTGAGTCTTCCTCTATTACTAGCCAAGACTAATCGAGCATTCAGTTTTTTAATGTAAACATATTAATATAGGGCCTAAAGTAAATGTGTGTGTGTGTATTTGACTAATATTTGTTGCATATTTATGAGTCAATTTGACAGCTGTGGAGGAATCGGAAAAAAATGTGCATGAAATTTAACATGTTACACATACGACGCGTTGTGCATTAGAAAACATTCAAAGATTGAGATAGAGCTGGAAGAGTCTACACAAGAAAAGAGGTAACTAAAACAAATAAAATGCGCTGCCAAGTAGGCAGCCAACATAACTTTGGGCCAAGCTTAATGCCAGCGATTTGCACGAAGATTAGAGCCCAAAATGATGCATCATGCGACTGGGACTGGGGAAAGAGAGTGACCAAGGGAATCGGTTAGGCTGGCACACGCAGCATGAGAGCTGAAGAAATATATGCGCACCGTGGGCAGATCTGATAAGAAAATAGCTGCGGCTATGCTAAAAAAAAAAGAAAAAACCAAGAAAAATGTAAGAGAAAAACTATTTCATAGTTAGTTTTGTCTATTTCAAGGAAACGCACAACTACCACCACATAAGGGTTTTGGAGTCTAGAGTCGTCCGCCGCATCCCATCCAAGAAATGCACTACTTATGTTTAGCAAATAGCAAATGCTCTGCATAGTTGTTGTTGTTTGTGTTGTTGTTGCTGTTGAAATAACCAAAGCTATGAATAAACCAAAATTTGCAAATACGAATACGCCAAGTTGGAATTTGCAACAGCAGCAGAAGCTGCAGCAGCAGCAGCTTTTGCTTTTGTTGCAAATCTCTGCCACTTTATCTCAGTGGTTTCTCATTTTTCTTCTAACCAAACCCATCAGCATCCATATAGTCAAGTAGCGTAGTGTGTACTGCTCCCTCAATCCTCCCCAGCACTGGTAGCTGGTAGCACTGCTGCATATTTGCGCCATTGCTCAGCACTGCACTGCACTCTTGAGTGAATCTCCATGGTTAGGAGCAGTACTCGGCAGGAGTAGTTGGCATTCGAGTAGCTGCTGCTGCTGCTGCAGCAGCAGCAGCAGCTTTTGTTCATCCAGATTTCACTGATAAGCATTTAAATGAGGCTCTGTTTTTGTGCTGCCTGTGGTTTACCCACACTGGATGCTTGTTGTTGTTGTTGCCTGGACTTGCAATCTTGTATACAAAAATGTATATATGTAAGCTGTTTTGTATGTGCTCTGCGTATTATACAAATATTGCACTAGTTTAGTTATGGATTTGTGTAACTAGGATGTAACCTTGGCAGCACATAAATATGTATGTATGTCTGGTGATGCATGCGCACAGTGGGACGAGTTAGGCTTGACTACACTGAATAGAAGCTTATACTTTGTTTTTTGAGATTGAATTTAAGAATTGAAAGTAGAAGGTAATTGATAAAATTCTTGATGGGAACTGTTGTCAATTTGCTGGCATATGGGTTTGTGAACGATAACTTTGCATCATGATGACCTCTCCATAGGGTTGGCACTGGGTCGATATTAAATATTAAAGTAAAAAGCTGCAGGGACCACGGGCAAGTAGCGCCGTCGAGCTGTAACCACATGACGTCTCTAGATTCTAATAGTTTAATATGAAACAAAGGAGTTGGTTATCGCTGTTGCTCTGTAGCAATGAGCAAATGACAGTGATGTACTAACGCGCACCGCCACCGCCCAAAATTAGCGCCAAACGTGAGATGCACTAGGTAAGCTTCAAGTGGATTGACATTGTAAAATTCATTTGAAAATGCGCCCCATGGCTAAGCATAACGTTTTGGCCAAAACAATGAAGAAACTCTTAAGTTTCACTTTGTTAGGCAGAAATGCAGAAGTGTCCAATAACTTGCACCAAACAAACTTGCATTTCTGAAATAACGTTTTCTGGGCTTTAGGACATTTACGCTTCTACAGATATGGGAGCACCAGTCCATTGAAAAGTGTCAGCTTCTTCATAACTGGTCTATACAACCTTAAAGGGTCTCCGCCTGGTGAAACCTTTCCCTCCGGGCACTTATGCATCGCGTGCGCCTTCGCCAGTTCATTAAACAAGGGCTTGAAAGCTTGCCAACGCAGTCTTCTTCTTCTCTTCACCGCGGACTAACTATCGCATCCAACATCTGAAGAACTGGAGTTTTCGCATCCATACGAACTTTATGACGCATACAGCTCATCGTTCAATCGAGAGCAAGCTTCAAGAACAGCTTCATTTGACTGTGCAACCCTCCATGCCTCTGCGCTATATAGGAGGAATTCAACGATAAGTGTCATATAATGTCTCATACAGCTCGTCCCATCGAGTACTATAATAATCGCCAACGTAAACGGGAACGAAGCTCTGGAAAACAATCTTTCGCTCGAACACCCCAACAGCAGATGCATCCAACTGCGTTACCGTGGAGGCCTGTGCGCTTTATAAGTGGATTGGAAGAATGAGTGTTCTATAGAGTGTCACTTTTGTGCGACGGGAGTGAGCTATATTGCTCATTTCCCTACTGAGCAAAAAGTATCACCAATTTGCAACAGTTATTCTTCTCTGGATCTCGAAGCTGACATTATTGTTGCGTCTATCATCATCATCATTGGCGAGACAATCCTGGCCGGGTCTTTGCCTGTTGAAGCTTTCGCCTCTATTCATCGCGATCTCAGCTTTGTGACTCCAACATCTCAGACCTAAGTCCTCTGCATATTGACCGACCATAACCAACCATCTCAATTTCGGTCGACTTCGTCTTCGGTTACCTACACACTGTCAAATCATTTGGAGAATAGCTATCGTTTGTTCTAATATGGTAGCTAGGCCATTATGATGTCTGGGTAGACGAATAGATTGTCCCGTCTATAGCCTCTTTTTTATTTTAATAAGAAGTTTGATATGACATTTTTATCGTCTCAGAGCATGCCGTCTGCTCCAGAAGAGGGAGCTCGAGGATTTGTTTATCAGGCTTATTGCAAGAAAAGACTATATTTGAGGAATAAGATTGATATTTGTAATATATTCAATACATCAACAGAACATATCAATATTGCCCACTTCAAAGCGTTCCCCATCGACTGCAATTCCATTATACTAGCGCATGATCCTCGAGACCTCTTTTATATCAGAGCCTTTATTGATTTTTCTTTATCTTTATTTATTTCGATTTTACCCAAATCATTTCGAAATACGCGTCTGAGGCCCAATTCTTTAACCTAAATATCTTAAACGGATCCGTTGGAAAGCTGTTTACTTCTCTTTTGGCTAAGTACGTTCTTGGTCTATCTAGTTTTTCTTGGAGGTAGATCTTCTGTTTTAATGATAAGACATTTTCCATTTCCATTTCTATTGTCGCTTTACCCTCACTGTCTAAGCCAATCTCATCCTCAACTCCCGATTTCAATGTCTCCACCAGCACCTTTCCTTTTGTTCCATTTACCTGCCCCACTTAATAACTGTCTCTTTTGATAACTTACTTCGTGTCCACTGTGCCTCTACTGCTTTATATCATGCTAGAAGATTTGCACACACACTGTATTCATTTCTAAGTAAAGAAATCGAAACCAAGCCAAGAACAATAATAGTAACAACAACAACAACAATAACCACCGCGAGATCGGGAACACAAAATAAGAAAAAAAGAACCACATATTAAAAATCAGTGCAGTTTAGAGCTGAGTTAGCCTATTAAAGGGATCCAACTAGAAGCCGCTTGGGGCAGCTTTTGTAAGCCAAGGCACAATTCCTTGGTATTTAGTGCAACGACGACGGAAGAGGGCAGGGCAGGGCAGGGCTGGGCAGAGGCCGTCGCGTTGCCCGTGCCGGGATAGAGGCAGATACAAATGCACTTACGACTGATATTATGATTATTATTATAACATGCAGCAAAGACGGCCAAAAGATGCAGGCAACAAAAGCAAAAGCAAAAAACAAAGACAATAAATCTGCAGGAGCTTCTTTTCAGCGAGTTAAGAGCGTGCAGTTTTTGAGATGAAAAAATGGAATGAAAAAAAATAAAATGAGATGAAAATGTTTGAAAGCGAATTCTGCTGCTGCTGTAGAGATACAGAGATGATACACAGGTGCGGCAGGTATGAATTGAGTGGGGGGTATGCCAGGGTGTAAGCAAGTAAATAGCCACAAACGGAGTCCAAGTAGAAGCCACAACAAAGTCCAGTAACTGCAGCAACAGCAGCAGCAGCAGCATCGTCAGCAGCAAAAGGAATCGCTCGAGGTGCACAGATGCATACCAGCTGATAAGAAATATCTCATATTTTTGTTGCACTGGATGACTCTGGTTTGTGGACTGGCTGACTGGCTGGCCAACTGGCTGGCTGGCTGTGCTTAAGTGCAGTAAGTAAGCCCTTAAAAGTAGTGCAAAGGCAAAAAGCAGCAACCTGTAACTTGGAACTCTTTCCGTAACTTAACTTAACTCTCCTCCATATACTCCATATATATATTGAAGCTGGTCAATGCAAGCGCGTTATCGCTGCACAGGCGCATAAATAATGCGGCTTAAAGAGCAGGTTGACGCCTACAAAAACAAAAGCCAACCACAACATTTAGACCAAAAGCTGGACAAGCTCTGTCGGTCCGTCTCCCAAGTGTAGTCCGTTCCCAAGTTATGGGGCACCCTGTCATGGGGGCCTGCCGCCTTGAGCCTGCTGCCTGTTGCCTGTTGCCGGCCCTAAGTAGTTGTTACTTTTTACTTGTAAATATCTGACATTTGTTGAAGTTCCGGGCGTAAGCTGCACACTTCTCTTGTTTTCCTTTCATTTCTTTTGGTTAACTGAAGATTAAGGGTATATTAGCTAGATGGGAGAGTATGTAAATCTGACACTTTGTGGTAATTGTTTTTTTTTGAATATGTAAAAGAAAATTGTAAGCATAATAAGGGGAGGCAATCTGTTTCCTTATCAAATCATCATCCAATAAGTACGGATTTTTAACTAATTTTATATTATAGGCCAAACCTCTAATAGAGCGTTTTTTCATAGAGGTTTCTTCTAAATTAAACAATTTACCTCTGCAAAAACATTTTTTTTTTTTAATTTTTGATATTTTTTAATATTTTTCCTATTTTTTAATTATTTTTATTTATTTTAATTTTTTAAAGATTTTTAATTAATATTTAATTTTTGGTATTTTTTAATGATCAACTTTTTTTTGTTAGCTTTTGAGTAAAATGGCATTTTTTATGGGATACTCTTCAGAATTACAAAATTTTGTTTGAAAAGAAATCCAAAAAGTGCAATTTCTTTTAATAATTGGTATTTTTTAACATCTTTCCCATTTTTTAATTATTTTTATTTGTTTTTTTAAACTTTTTTTGTAATGCTTTTTAAATAATTTTACATTGTAGGGTGAACGTCTAGTAGATACTTTTTTTAGGGTTTTATTTTATATAAATTAAAAAATTGCAAAAATAATAAATTAATTTTTTGTATTTTGTAACGTCTTTGTTATTTTAGACATATTTATTTTATAGTATTTTACAGATTTTTTTAATAAATAATTAATTTTTGGTATTTTCTTTATAATAATTTTGTTTTGGTTAGCTTCAAATTTAGAAAATTTTGAATTTTTGTAGATCTTTACTATTTTTAAAGTATTTAACATATTTATTTAATAAATGTTTATTTTTTGGTAACGAAAAAGTGAAATAATAGTTAAACTTAGCTTGAGACCCAGATTTGATTATCAGTCCAGACAAATTTTGTTTTTGTAATCATTCCTTAAATAATAATTTTAAAATCAAATAAATACTTTTCCTAAAAGGGATAAGCGGAGATGATACACCACAATATTTTTTATATATTTTTTTTATAAGTTTCTAAAATATTTACAAGTTTTCATACTTGGTATTTTTTAATTTTCCATAAAACTGTATTCTGGCTTTTTTTGTATCATTCTTTATTACATCTAATCACAAATAACAACCAAAATAATTAATTTGGCGTTGAGTTATTAAAACTTAAAAAACTTATTAAAAAATCGAATTTAGTATTTTTTTGATAACAATTTTTTCTCGCCTTAGTATTTTTTATGATTTTAAATCCAATTTAACCTATTTTAAGTAATATTGCTAGTAACTTTATTATTTTTTAAGTAACACATTTCTCAAAAATATGAATTACAATTTTTTGTTGACTTTTCCTCTTTTTTCGTATACACACAAATTATTTTAGGTCACGGTAAAAAGCTGGTATTATAAAACTATTAGTTTTTTTAGTATTTTTTAAAATTATGAATTTTGTTTATAAATATATTTTCTTTTATCTTTGGTAACTTTATTCAAATGTTTTAAGTTTACGTGAAATATAATTTTTTAGTTTTCTCAATATTAAGAATTTAAAAAATTTATTGGCAAATTATTTTTTTCGCTATTTTTTTTCTTTATTTCAATCTGTCATCCAACAATAGCGAAATTTATATTAGCAATTTTCTTGAAAAACTCAGTATACTTCTAAGAATTCCTAATTTCTCAAATTTATTTTTTAATATTATATTTCGATTTTTGCTATCTTTGTTAGTATTTTTCTTTACTGTTAAGGCCATAATCGATAATTTATACAAAGCTTCTGATCTTAAAAATATTACTTCAAAAAAAAAATTTTTTTTTAGTTTCTTAGTATTTTTTTTATATTATGATATTTTTTTAAGTACAAAGCTAAAAATTTGCCACTTTAAGCGTATCTGAACTTTACCACTCCAATATTAACCCTATTTTCGCAGTTTTTTTCTGATTTTTTTCATTGTTGGCTGAGGCTGTCATTGGCTTTTCCCAATGCGGTGATTAAGTTTTGAAACGTAAGGCGGCAAATTCTCAGTTCAGTTCAATAACTTCTTTTCTTGTTTGAGCCACCGAAAATAATTGCAGCTGTGAAATTTTGTATAATTTATTATTTTAAAGTTTTGGCCAAACTTGTTGTTGTTGTTGTTGGTTGTGTGTTGTGAGGCACTCGATTTGTACGATTCATTCGATTTATTCGATTGCTTTGGTTACTCTCTCAGTGTCTGTGATTTCAATTAAAATGGGCTGTAAAAGTGCATAAAAATCCAAGAAATGGCCATGCCCCAGCACCTTGGTCATTATTATGGACATGTTTGCTATCTGTTGGATGTTGTTGTTGTTGTTCTTATAGCTATAGAGTTGCACTTTTAACTGTAGAAAATTACACTGAAAAAAAAGAAAAAGGAAACGATGCCACAAGACACACAGCTAAAGTATTTGTAAGCAACACGTTATAGTGCATAGTAAGTTGTTGTTGTTTTTGTTGTTGTTGGTTGTTTTTGTTGTTGCTTTTTATGACAATTTCTGAGCTTTAACGGCCTGTAGCTTGCCCAGGACATGTACACTCCAAGCTACTACTACTACTACCTACTTCCAGTGCCCGTAACCAACAAGAATTTGGCCCGGTTCCCTGCTGTAGCTCCACCTCAGCCAACAGCCTCCTCAGAGCCAACGAACCAACAGCAATTATACCAACAACGACAACAACAAATATTTTACGAGCCAGCATTTCGAACTCCATTAGCTGCAGAGTTATGAAAGTTTTATTGCAGGCAGTGTATGTTGTTGTTTTTGCACTCTTCTCTTTAGCTGCAGCTGCCACAGCACTCCCCGGCCCCACACTGGTGGGGGACTCTGGAGGGGAGGCTCAAGTCATTGGCATTGCCGCATTGGGTTTTTGATGTGTTGTTCTAGAGTTAACTACATTGCCTCCTGTATTTATCTATATACTATATGTGAGTTGGTGCATCTGCATACTATGCTACAAAATATATATGTATATAGTATGACACAAACATGTGTTTGTTAGCATTATGTGCCTCGATGTAAAGTGACGATTATTATGACGACTAGTCGTTTAGAGTTTGCGTCCCGAAACCCCTCGCCCACTTTCGTTTAGGAAACAATTACTATTTTATACATTTTATGACTTTTAGTATTTTATCTTATTTTCTTTTTTTTTTTTAAACCTCCCTGCCTGTAAAAATCAGCTTTTAGCACGCCTTTGACACATTTGTCAGCTGTATATTGCTTTGGTTTTTACCAGGTTTCAAGTTCCTTAGCTCCGTTCGCATCTATGTTTAGAGTCCCATGTTGTCTGTAGCCCATCATAAGCCACACTTTAATCGTTACAAAAGTGTTGTGGAATTCCCAATAATGTTTCTAGAAGTTATTAATTGATTATATTGAGAGAGTTTTAAGTTTATGCATTGAGTGCCAAAATAGTAGGGGTACCCACTTTTTCGTGATGAATAGCAAGGCTGAACAGCGTTTCCGTTGAAGTGGGGGTTCAGTCTACGAGACCAACTAGCGAATCTCAAACTACTTTGTTGCGGATGTCCTCGTTTCTAGACTCGTTACTTAGTTGTTTGTGTGTACAGCTTAATTACATCTAAGTCCGTGCAGTCTAGAAATTCTTCAAGTCCATTGACAAGCGCTTTTTCTAGGTTCACCAACCTTACTTCCAACTAGCAAATTTTACTGGTGCATATAGTTTCCCCAAACCGAAATTTTCATGTGATCCGAAAACGAATGTTTTGTTACATAGTGAATTAAAACGAATCGCCAAAATAGATTTCAAAAAGTTTCCATATTTTACTGAAATAACTTTTGGAAATATTCTTTGATATTCTTAGATTATATTTACGCAAACTTAAAGGTATTGATTATTATTTTGAATTATTTTTGTTCTGACTTCAACTCAAAAAATGGCTAGCACAGCCAAAACGATTAATTCACTGAAAAGAGTTAGGCTTGAATAAGTGAGTGTCCCTAATGCGGAAAATTTTCGCATTAATCGTATATTAAAAAAAAAACCTTCAATAGTGATTCACTAAATGCAAAATTGATCAAAAATAAAGAGTATACAACTTTCTCACAAAACGGATCCAAAAAGAGAGTCATTTTTTAGATGATTGTCAAAATCTATAGCAATTCTAAATATGGTAGCCTTGCGTCAGATGATGGTAATATCTATGCATACTTGCCTAGTCGTTTTGCCGATCCTGCAAAATCAGGCATACTTACATATAAGCTAGAAAGCTATGCACTGATTAACTAGGATTTTATCTTGATCATCTCATATTTTAGGTCAACCTTAGGGAAATGGAAACGAATTGGATGTTCTTAACTTCTTTGAAACATCGTACTAATACTTTTTATGTTACTTTCGAATAACTATTCGAAATTTTTAGAAATTGCGAGCTGGATGGATGCGTTACCGGATCGCAATTAAGATAATGGCCAAATAAAAACAAAGCTAGGTCTTTTTAATCATATGTTGCCCATTCCTAGAGTTAATATTGTAAAGAACGAATTTATTCTAGACTAAACCACTTTATAAGAATAAGTATTTTTCATCGTTTTTGCTCATTGTAAAAACGAATTATTTTTGGACTAGGCAGCTCTATAAGAACAATAATATCGACTTTCGATTTATAGCAGTCAGCTTTTTACAGGGATTAAATTAGATTTAAATTGCACGGGATATGTTGGAGTTTCTATTGGGATAGGTCTTTTTTAAGCAATCAGCTTTTCACAGAGATCAAAATGTCTTTGAATTGCTTTGTGCGTAGCTGAGTTTTTATAGAGAAATTTACAATTATTTTTTACAAATCTAGTAAACTAAAAATAAAAATGTAAGTTCTAAAAAGCATAAAGCTGGAGGGATGCTTACTGTCTAAACTATAAAATGCGTGCGTATTCTTTAATTTCTACAATAACGAGGACGTTCCAAGTTGTTTGTAAAAAGGAAAATTGATGACTTAAGCTTAACTTTAAATGGGAAAAAGAAGTGAATCTTTTAAAAAGTAGAGGATCTAAAATTCGGATACACTTCCTTTTTCTCTATGCCCGTTATCCCCATAGACATAGAGCCTCTACAAAACGTTTCCATCGGCTACGATCTTTCACGATGACCTTGACCTCAACAACCTTCTTAAAAGATCTCCCTGTTGACCTTAGTTCCTTATCGAGTGTCCCCTTGAAGTTCATCTAGGGCGTCCCTTTTTTCTGTTACCTTGCGGATTCCATTCGAATAGGGACCCTCCAAAAAGTTAAAAAAATGGTTTGACAGTTTTTTGCGAGCTGTGATATCTGCATATACACCTCGAAGTGAAAGGTCCCACTCAAGACCAAATTTCGAAACCGCAACTATTTCAGGCAGAGCCTCATTTGTTGCTCTATTCTACTTCCACATATTCTCTACGAGATCCCAATTATTTGGGGGGAGTACGACTGTCATTCATTTTATAGTGTAATTAACTATCTCAACTACACGATCAATTACAACACTAAAAGTAACACGCCTCAATCCTTAACCCACACGTAGAATGTCAAGCCTGGCTGACGCACAGGGCGGAGCACTCTTCACAGTCTCATACTTCTTCTATATATATATTTATTCTATAAGATCTCTTCTTTTTTTTTTTGCGCACTTGGCGAATCATGAGGATAGCTTTTGATGATGAGGTTGATGATGATGATAATGATGTTTGCTGCTGCTGCTGGCGTTGTTACTGATCGTTATCAAGAAGCCGCCGGCAATGTTTTGCCGCCGCCAAGTGATTGTTGTTGTAATGATAATTAGACAGTCCGCGCTTTCCAACACCATAACATTAAGTTAACTATGCCGCCGACGCCAATGTCGACGCCAACGCTGACGCCGACGCCAACGTCGCGTCGACAATGTTGTTGGTATTTTTGCATTTTTAACAAGTGTAGCCTTGCAACATGTGTCGCGTGCATAATTGCTTGGAAAATGAAAAAAAAAGGAATCTGATTTGAGTTGAAAAATTTCAGACTAGAAGATACACTGTTTTAGGGTGAGCTGATAAATTTTGGGATTTTTTGTATATTATTTCTAACAGATTTATCAAATTCTTATATTGAAAATAAATAAAACTCATCTATATATCGAAAAAACCTAAAAATGTTACTTTAGATATTTTATGCTTCTTTAAGCAGCAGACCACGAAGAACTAGATCTTAGGAACTTTAGGTTTTCATTTCATATGCCTACATCCAAAAGCGACAACAACCAAATTGATTCTCCTTAAGTAGCAGTCGATTAAGAACTAGTTTTTATAAATAAACATTTTACTCTTCCTTTATGTGGAAGGGTATCCAAAAACAACAACAACTACTCGCAAGTGCTTCTAAGCCAACTAACTCAAGGTGTTGACCATTTTGGCCTGCCTAAGAGGTTATCAACGTTCTTTAGCTGCATTTTCCTTGCCCCCTCCACCTCTCCACCCCACTCGGCACTCCAACCGTTATGGTTCACGCTGATTTAGGCAACATGTTGCAACTTTAGATTTTAAGATGTTGTTATTGCTATTGTTGTTGTGGCTGCTGCCTTCTCTAATTAAGCCATAAAACAGACGCCGCACAAACTGACAGACAAACAAACATGCAAACAACAAACCTATAACTTTGCAACACTGGCGCCCATTTGTATTTTGACTTTGCGACGTTGTCGCGCTGTGGCCCTTTATCATCAACAGCTCGTAACTTTTTGTTGCAACATCCTTGCCCCTGAGTTTCCCGTAAGTAGTATTCCTGGGCTTCCTGGGATGAGCGCCAGAATGTTTATGTCTACTCGGTGACTTTTAATTGCCGCACATAACCGCACGTTGAAACTAAATGTGCAACTTGCTATAAAAACAGCAAATGCAACAACAATAGAAGTTCCACCGTGCCACCGAACCACCTTATAGACACTGCTCCAGTTTAGCGCACTTTTCGCATTGTCTTTCCCCCTCTTGGTTTTTTTTTTGTTCCTGATTCTATTTACTTTCTATGGCATTTTGCTTTGAACTTTTGTTGCCACATAATGTTGCAAGTCTGTATAAGAGTCTTTTCAAGTTTAGTGTTATTTCAAAATTGTTTAGGTGAGTTTATTAAGAAAAAAGAAATTGTCCAAATTTTATTGCAGTTGCTTATAAGGCTATAAAATCTCTTGGTATTAAGACTTTTAATTTAGAAACTAACTGTTGTCCCAAGATATTAGTACAGCCAACCCCATAGTTGGGGTTCGAATGGGCAGTCCCCAATTAAATCCACTCTGGTCTGATATTCTGTACCCATTTGAATAGACCCGTGCCTGTAGTAATTATATTATCTTAAAGGAACTCTGCTTGTAAATTTTCCAAAATAAAAGTAATTATCGGGATTGGTCTCTTCTGACCTCCAAAGAGGTTTGTATGTCGTATGTTCTTATTGTATTGTCTAGAATTGATGCTTTATTTTTATAGGTGTTCGAGTTAAAAATACCCGGATTCAAGTCTTCAAAGTTAATCTTCTAACAAAGTTCTGCCCATTTAGAAGATTTTCTGTATCTTTTGTGAGTTTAAGGAGCCAAAAAGTTGCTTGATCTGCCTGCGATATCATTCGAAAAACTTATAGTATGAACGAAAATATTTCTCTGAAAATTGTGTTGGGGTACCTAGTATTTTTCTATAAGTAGTTGATTTTTTGAGATAATGAAGGTTTATAGAAAATTCTGAAGACTCTGAAGAATCTCTGTAATTATTTTATGTCTTCGGCTGATAAAAGTTAAAGAAAACTTTGCGTTCCCTATAAGCATGACTATGCATCAATGCCGACACAATAAATAGGATTCTATATTTATTTTATTTTTTAGACAGCGTCAAAATAAAAGATGATGACCCAAGTTGATAAGAGTTTTATAAAAAAATAATAAAAGTTGCCTCTGGAATTCATTTTATTTGTTTTCCCAAATTTTTTAAAAGAATGAAGATTTTGAAGACACTCTGCAAGTAATTGATTTCTTCAGATGCTGAAGGTTAGTAGAAACTTTGTATTTCCAAGTAGCATGTCTATGACTTAATACCGTCCTTGCAAAAGGGACTTAGACTTTAAAGATGCTTTAAAAAAGATTCTACATTTGCTTTAGTTTTTAGACAGCCTTAAATAGCGTCAAAATTAAAGATGATGACTCAAGTTGATGAAAAGTTTCATAAAATAACACCAGAAGACAACGTTTTGTATTCACTATCTTAGTTTTCCTAAATTTTTTAAGAGATTAAGATTTTGAAGACTGAAGGTTGTCTCAAAGTAGTTTTTTCTCCAGATGATGAAGGTTAATAAAAACTTTGAATATACCTATTATGAAAACAATGCCTGATCAAAACGCCCGTAATAAACAAGATTCTGCATTTGCTTTCGTTTTAAACAGTCGGAAAAAGCTTCAAAATAAAAGATGATGACGCTACTTGTTGACAAATTTTAGAAAACATTGCCGGTAGAAGCGTCGTGCATTCACTGTAATGTATTCCTTAAATTTATTAATGAATAAAGATTCTGAAGACCCTGAAGATGCTCTCAAAGTAGTTGATTTCTTCAGATGTTGAAGATAAATGAAAACTTTGTATTCCCTATTAGCATGACTTATCTTGAGTGATTGATTTAAAGTCGCAATAAACAATATTCTAGATTTGCTTCAGTTTTGAAACAGCCTAAAAAGCTTTAAAATAAAAGATGACACTAGTTGATGAAGAATTCTTAGTTTCCTTACATTTTGTAAAGAAAGAATTTTGACGACTGAATATTCCTTGAAAAATAGTTGATTTCTTTAGATATTGAAGTTTAAAAACTTTGTACTTCCTATTAGGATGAATATGCCTGCTCAAAAGGGCTTAGGCTAAAAAGACGCATTAAATAAGTTTCTATATTTGTTTAAGTCTTTCAGATATGTCTAAAAAAGCGTCAAAAACAAAGATGATGATGCTAATTGATGAAAAGTTTTATAAAACATTGGTAGCACAAATTTCCCTAAATTTTGGAAGGAATACAGATTCCTAAGACTCTGAAGATTCTCCGGAAGTAGTTGACGTTAAATGTTAATGGAAACTTTCCTGTTACCAAGACAATGTTTTATTGCCGATCTTACATTAATCAAAAGGGTTTTGGCTTTAAAGTGAACAAGATTCTACATTTTCTTCAGCTTTTAGACAGCCTGAAAAAATTTCACAATAAAAGATGATGCTAGTTAAGAAAAAGTTTTATAAAATAATGCCAGAATATGCGTCTTGCTTTAAATTTACTGATTTTCCCTCAATGTTTTAAGAAATTAAGATTCTGAAGACTCTAAAGATTTTTCAGACAAGTCTGAAGAAACTTCTGAATAAAAAGATGATGAAGTAGCTGATGAAATGTTCATCTCTCTTATAAGATAATCCCTTAAATGCTGATATTGTACCACAATTTGTGAATTATTTCATGTAAATCTAGACTTTCATAGTGAATTTGAGGGCTTTAGATTCAAACACGAAAAATTTCACAAATTTTCTCTAATTCTTCTAAAAAAAATACATTTTGCAGAAATCAAGAGTGTAATATAGTCGTATTATGCCTATTGTAGTCGGTCAATGTTTTCTTAAGCTTATATGCATATTTTAATTTTTTAGCACTACATAAAAATTTGACACCGGTTTTAAGTCATTAACTTAATCCAAATTTGATTAGAATAAAATTGATTTTTATTTCTTTTTTTTAAATTTTTATTACGTTTTTTTTTATTTTTTGCGGGTTTACGAACATCTTTTACGATTTGCTGCTGTTCATTTAAGAACTTTTAATTTGTATTGTATCATAAAATACATTTTATTACAATTTCTTTCTAATTTAGTGATTTTTATGATGTAGTTTATGCAAAAAATGGCACACTTATGAACTATGAGTATTTTTAAACGACTTTTTATTACATTATGTGCTAAAAAAGGCCTAAACAAAGCTGGTCTTTTGATAAACACCGCAAAACCTACAGTTAAAAGTTGTAGTTAAAAACGAACAAAAAATAGAAAATAAATATTACTTTCGAATGTCTTTTGGCAAAAGATGCAAACTTTGTCTAGACGCACAAAATAAATGAAAGGTTCACTGGCTTGGTTTGAAGAGGGACAAAAATTGCCGAGGGAAATGCCTTAAGACAGCAGTAAAAACTTCAAGACGTCTTTTCTTCTGCTCATTTTTTTGTTTTGTTTTTCCAGAAAATCTCAAACTTTAGCAAGTTGTTGTTAGTTTTTTATGTCTGGGCTGCTGCAGACAAAAAAAAAAAACAAAAAAAACACTTTTTGTTGCTTTAAGGCAAATTTTAATTAAACTATTCATGGGCCTTTAAAAAGCGCGGGTGGCAGTTGAAAGGCTTTTGTGCAACAGCTGTTCCTAAGCCAAGACATAAACATAGACAACAACAACAACACAACAACAATTCAAGTGCGTACTTTCTAATTTCCTCGTGCAACATAAAATCTGTTGCACGCAGCTCAACAAACAAGGCTCTTTTTTGCGGCTCAGACGAAAGATGATAACTAGCCAAAACTACAGTTAGTTGAAGACGAAAAAATAAGAAGATGATGATGAAGATGACGAGTAAGCAGTAGCTGACTTTTTGTTGTCTAGACGTAAGCAGACGTGCAACTTTTGCTGTCGTCTGTTAAGCTCATTTCTAAGACATTTTACCATTTCAATGTCGAAAACGGGAGAAACTGACAATGAGTTTCTGAGCTATGAATTATATTTTGTGGGCTAGAAATGGAGCTGAGTTGTTTGTTAGATTTTTTTGGGTATGCTGTTAATTAAAGATTTGTAAAAAACTTTGCGGAATAACTGTAAAACTATTGGCCACAAAACATAGCTATCCTGAGAGTTGGAAATGGTTAAAGTGAAAAGCAGTTGGGCTGCACTTTGACAGCTTCATCTCTTAAAAATGGTAAATAGAAAGTATCTACGTTCTATGCACTCATTCTTTTTTTCTTACAACTCAATTTACTTTAAAGATGATTGAAAGTTGCACTAAAGAAAAGCGAAAATAGAACAAGATGAGAAAAAAAATGGCGGACGTAAAGTCGGGCGCGGACGACTTTAGGATACCCTGTACCACTAGCTTGTAATAAAGTCCGATTTCTTCACAAAAAACCAAAAACAGAAGAATTTTTAAGCAAAAATTTTTTTTGACCGATCGTTCCTATGGGACTATTCCTATTTGACACAGTGCTTAAATACCTTAAAAAAGATCTGAATGCCAAATTTATTTCAAATATCCTTACAAACAAACAAAACACATCGAATTTTGTATAAAAAACGTGTTTTTGGACCGATTGGTCCTATGGGAGCTATATGATCTAGTCAAACGATTTGGATTAAATTTGGTACAGTGCTTAGGAACTATAAAATACTCACGAATGTCAAATTTGGTCCCAATATCTTAACAAACAAACGAAACACAACAAATTTTGTTTAAAAATCGATTTTTTGGAAGATCGGACCTATGGGAGCTATATGATATAGTCAACCGATTTTGTTCAAATTTGGCACATTGCTTAAGTGGCCTAAAAAATTTTCAAACGCCAAATCTGGTTACGATATCTTTATTAAAAAACGAAATATAGCGAATTTTTCTTTAAAAAAGTTATTTTGGCCGATCGGTCCTATGGGACCTATACCAAATTTGGTTACGATATCTTCATAAACAAACGAATTATTCATCTAAAACCCTTTTTTTTTTTGTCGAGGTCGTCTCAAACACCCCCATGGGAGCTATATAATTTATCCCCGATATCAAAAAAATACAATAAACTTGCCTCCTTTGGAATAATATGGGATCTAATGTGAAAGTTTGGTAACTCTAGCTCTTACCATCTCTGAGATCTAGGCGTTCACACGGACAGACGGACGGACGGACGGACGGACGGACGGACAGACGGACAGACGGACATGGGTATATCGACTTCTCTATTCACCCTGATCATATTTTAGGTAACTTTGGGGTGTCTCCGACGTCTCCTTCTATATGTTACATACATTTTCGGCTTGCACAAACTTAATATACCCTTGGTACCATACGGTACAGGGTATAAAAACGCTCAGAATATAGAGGTTTTCCGTGAGCGCAACGATCCACAGGACTTTTCCTAACATGAATATAGTCTGAAAAAAAATTTTTTTGAGCAATTCCTAGTTATAGATAATGGACAATTACGTTGAAAGAAGTACTGTCCAGATGTTCATTATTATACAGTCTTCTCCCTACCAAACCCTTCCCTTTGTTATCCGGTTTTAAAGAAATTTTATAAGATTAGACATATACTGAGTACTAGTGTGACAAAAGACATACTTTATCATCATGCTCGTCTTAGTCTGATCACATGATCATCTGAAGTTTTTCTTAACTTAGACTTGATCATCTGATGTTTTTCTTAACGTACAACGATATCATCTTTTCAAAATCTTAGCCTAGATTTGATCATATCTTGTTTTTTTAGCTTACATCGAAATCTTTTTTTCAAAATTTGATAAGAATGAATATATATGCACTTAGTACTAGCATAAAAGAAGAAACTCTTAATGCTTAGATACTTCTTAGTCTAGGCTTGACCATCTAATTTTTTTCTCAGCTTAGACATAAAAATCTGATTTTAAAAGCGAAAGCACATTGTGCAAGCCTGAAAGAAGACATACTTGAGCATTAGATTTTTCCTAGTCGAGACTTGATTATCTAATGTTCTTCTTAGCTTAGAATTAATTATCTTATATTCAAAGATAAAAGCTTATTTTAAATATCCTATAATATTAAATATGAAGGAGAGACGTGATCATCAGGCTCTTAATCAACGCTGATCATCTGATTTTTTGCTTAACTTCAACATATTGATCTGATTTTAAAAGCGATGTTCTTGTAGCTTAGAAATCATTATGTGATATAATATTAAAGGAAATCGCTTATTTTCAATATCGTTTTTAATATAGAGAAAAGTCTAGATTATCAGTCACTTTTTAATCCAAACTTAATCATCTGATTTTCTTCTAAGCTCAGACATGGTTATCTTACAGACAGCGAAATCTTACTTTGTAAATCTGAGTCTACACTTGATCATCTGATGTTTTTCTTAGCTTACAGCGTAATCTTATTTTTCAAATTCTATAAGATTGAATATATGTGTACTCATTAGCCATTAAAAGAGACACTTGATACTTAGATTCTTCTCAGTCGAGACTTGATCATCCGAATTATGCTTAGCTTAAACTTGATCATCTGATTTTAAAAGCCAAATCTAATTTTTAAAATTCTGTAAAATTGAATATGAAATTGAATTTAGTACTAGTATGGAAGAAAACACTTAATCATCTGATGTTCTTCTTGGCTTAGACATGATTATCAGTTTGAAAGTTTATTTTAAAGATTCTAGAAGATACTTAATATACTTACCACTAGCATTAAAGAATACAGACTTGATCATCTGGTGTTTCTTTTACCTTACAGAGAAATCTTATTTTCAAAATCTTAGTTTTTTTCTTATCTTTGAATTGGCTATTTGATATTAAAAGAGAAAGCTTATTTTAAATATTACATAATATTTAATATAGAGAAGAGAATTGATTATAAGGCTCTACTTAATCTACACTTGATCATCTGATTTTTTTACGTTTGCTTAATCAGCTAAGTCTCTTAAGTTTAGATAAAGATTAATTTTACAAATGTTCTTCTCTATTAATGTTACGGTATTAACATTTATATGTGATATATTTAGAGATAACGTTGTTATAGAAATATATGTATCTAAAGAATATATAGAAGCTACATATTTGATTATTTAGTAGTCAAAACTAAAAATTTGTTGTGAATTTTTAAAAAATACCTCTAAAAGCTGTGCCCATAAGTAGCCTTGAAAAGCTTTTAAAATTTTACAATAATATAAATATTATTTATTACCACTAAAATCTCGACACATTTTGGAATAGATGCGTTTTATTTAGACTGCACAAAATTAAATTGTAAAACCACAAAAATCATTAAACAAAGTGTTAAAAATTGTACCAACATAAAAACATTGAAAACAACAATACAACACTTAAGCCATAAATTATTTTTAATTTATTTATTTTTTTTGCATTTTATTTTTTATGATGTTAACAAATAGCAATTTGTAATAAAAATGTTAAAATCTAAAAATCATCTACTACATATGTAGTTTTTATGTTGCCTAAAAAACAATAATACAAAATTTGTAACATGGCGAACCGAAAATTTATGAATATTGCATGTTTTTGGTTCACTTAAAAAATTATTTTATAGAGATAACAAATTTTTATATGGCTATACAAAACTCATTTTTAAGTTGTCCAAAGTTCAAAATGTCATTGCAATTACGAATGCAACGCATTGGGAAAGTGTTGCAGCAACAAATACCAAAGGAATGTATATGTTGAGTGTCTTTTTATACCCTAATTTTAGTAGGGCAACACGATTTTTTGATAAACTTTGTTGTAAAAGACGTCATCTAATTTTTGGAGTCATTTTAAGTATTCATTTTAATTTTTTTCATATTACAGTTTTCTGGTAATAAAATTAACTACTTAAGATTTTTCCGCCACTCCTTCATTGGTGTGCTGGAACTGTCTTCAACCCAAACTTTAATTAATCATTCGACGTCATCTGTAAGACAAAGGAGCTCATCGTTGAGCTGCTTGACCCGTCATCTGCCAGATCTCAGTTGATACGGTTCCAACGATGACCTGGACTCGAACTCAGTTGAGTCAGAAGTTGAGAAAAATTTTCTGTGTCACCATAATAAATGCATTAAGAATATTTTTGATTGACGTTTTTTAAAAAATGTTATTAAATAAGTCTCATTGTACGTCTGATTACAGAAAAATTGCGTCCAGATCAACGAAATCAAGTCTTACCAATAAAATGTTCTACATTTACTTAAAATTTCTGTTATCTTGATTTTTGTACAAAGTACTGCGATGGAGTAAAAATTTCAAATGTCAGTTGAGTTAAAAATTTAAAGTGTTCTAAGGTTACAATATATACTTAAAAAGTCAATATTTTCCGGACACTTACAAGTTATTCCTAAGATGACGCACTCTCAATTCTCTGAAGAGTTTTCCGTTTTAAAATATCAGTTATGATGAAATATATAATCAAGATGATGATAAATTAACTTCGGGTAAACACGTTTTTTTTGGATTTTAGAGTCTTTTATATACAAGATTTTTCTCTATATGTCGAGGTATACGGAGTACTAAATAATTATTCAAAATGTGAAGCATTTTAAAGGCCTTTAAGAAGTAAGTTTCTCATTAAACTTTGAGATGATAAATAATAATCATATAAATAATAAATCAAAGTTTCTTTGAAGCATGACATAATTATTCCTTTTAATTAAGATGATGCATATTGAGTGCATTAAAGAATAGGATTACGTGTTAAAATATGAGATGATGACAAAGTACCTTCAAAATAAACAAGTATTTTTGGTTATAAAATCTGTTATGTACAAGGTTATTTATTATCTGTACATCAAAAGATTCCGGGCACTATATTTTGAAGCATTTAAAAATACGTTAAGATGCAGAGTTTCTATGAAATACGAAATTATTACGTAATTATTCCAAAGATGACCCATTTTAAAGGTCTAAAAGCAGTTGTTTCCATTTTACAATGCGAGATAATAAAATAGCTTACGATTAATAAAAATTTAAAAGGATTTTGCAATCTTAAGTTTTTTAGAGTGCTATCTGATCTTCAAGAATTTCCGTGAGCAGAAATTATTTCAAAGATGAACGTTTTTCAATACCTAAAAAACTGTCGGATAAAAAAGATTCTTTAGATTGCCAAATCTAAATTTTTTTTCCTTGCTATGTCAAGCAATTACATGAATTAACTTATTATTCCAAAGATGATGCCTTTTGTAAAGTAGTTTCCGTTTTAAAATATGAGATGATGAAGTACATTTCGGAACGAAATTATTTCTACCCAATTATGCCGAAGATAATGCATTTTGAATAATTTTATCCAGTAGTTTTCATATTAAAAAATAAGATGATGGCTTTTGACTAAGAAAAGTTTTTATGGATAATGAAAACTGTTAACTATGAAGATTGCAAAACTGCACACTGCCGGCTACGATTTAAAATTATTTCAAAGGTGATGTACTGAAAAAGAAATATAAGATGATCAAAATACTTTAATTGTTAAATATCTTAAATATAAAGATTTTAAAAGAGTAAGCTGACGGTTAAAGATGACACATTTTTGATGTGATAAAGAATCAGATTGGAATCTATTAAAAATATGAGTTGATATTCATTCGGACACGAAATTTTTATTCTTGCTTAATTATTTCGAAGTTGAAGCATTTTTATGGTTTCTATAGATAACAAAAGTTTCTAGATTGAGATATTACTTTAAGACGACACATTGAAAGATGTAGATCAGATTGAAATATAAGATGATCGAGCACGTTTGGATTGCAAAATATATTAGAGAGGAAGCATTTTCAATATCTTAAAGGAGCAGTTTTCATGCTCAAAAATATTAGACGACACGAAATTATTAGAATTGCTTAATTATACCGAAGTTGACGCATTTTTAAAATTACGACAAGGAAAAGCTTCTATGGATAACAAAAATGTTTAGAGTTAAAAATTTGTTCAAAGATGATACATTTGAGAGCCGGTATCCGTTCTAAAACCTGAGATGATGATTAACCTTTGGATAGTAAAACATTTTAAATAGTAAGATTTTAAAAAATTACACTGTCAATGTCTTAAAGGAGTAGTTTCCATTTGCAAAAATATGAGATGATATACATTCTGACACGAAATTTATATAATTGCTTAATTGTACCGAAGTTGACGCATTTGTAATATTTCGACTAGGCAAGGCTTCTATGAATTACGAAAGTTTCTAGACTTAGAATTATTCCAAAGGTGACACATTTAAAGAAATAGTTGTTATAAAAGTATGAGATGATCAACCTTGGATTGCAAAATCTACTAAATAGAAAATTTTCTTCACGATACGCAGTCGATCAGGATTTTACTTATAAAAAACGTATCCCTTTCACTCGAAAATCTAAGTGTATGCACACTTCGTATCTGTCAACCCTAAACCGCGTCATCTTTTGAAAAATATCAATTTTAAATATGCCGAAATCGAAAATCGAATAAATACAAAAAAAAATAAAAATGAACAAAGTGCTGATAACGATTTCCGTTTTGTTCGGCTGCTGCTGCTGCTGATGATGATTCTGCTGCCCCTTAATGACTTCATCTCGAAAACGTTTTGTATGGCACTTAAGCGGCATTTTCACTGCTCTTGTTGTAGTTGTTGTTGTTGTAGCTTTTGGTAGCGATAAGCATTGACACCATTAAAACAAAAAAAATATAAATGTTTTTTTTTCGTTTTTGTTCGCTTCAATTATAATTTTCAACGGCTGCAGTGCATCATTCATTTGCATGAGGCTTGAGAGCTTGGGGAGGGGGCTGGAGTGCAGGGCGTCTCTGACCTGTCTGTGTCGCCATTCGCTGCTGCGATATCAATGTGACCAAGTGACAAACTGAAAATTTATGATTTTGAAAGTGTACCGGGAATCGTATCGAGAGAGAGACTTGACTTGGCCCTTTGGAACGAACTTGCAAGTGTCAATGCAATAAACACTTGGAGCTGGTCCAAAGCTGCGTTCAGCTGCATGTGTCATCGGACTGGTCAACGTTGGCTCAAGTTAAGTCTTTGGACTGGGCTAAAACTTGTTAGCTCTACAAATTGCCCACCAAATATAAGCGCCTTATACTCCACACAGCTTGTGGCATATAAATTTTGGTTGCATGCATAACCATTCAACTGGGGGCTCATTAATGACCAAATGGTCAACGGACTAAGCACTCTGGCTGAATGGCATTGGCCGCACACACGCTTTGAATTGGCCAGCACCAACCAACCAACCAACCCATCAAATAGTTGGCCCAGCCACAAAAAGGCAATTTAAACAGTTGACAACTGCAAAATGTTGATGATGACTTAATCTTGGCAAGCAAGCGGCAATGGCTAGTCGGATGACTGGATGACTGGCTCTCTGGATGACTTGGATGGCTGGATGGCTGGATGGCTAGGATGGGTTGGCTAACTGGCTGAGTGGCTTACTAACTTGGCATTGCGACAGCGGAGTCCAGTAGCCAACAAGCTACAAACAAGCCGCAATGCACTTCAAATTGTTGCATCCATGACTGTTGCATTTGTTGTTGTTGTTGCAGTTGTTGCACATGGTCATGGACAGAGTTAGAGAGTGCCCAGTGCCGAGTGCAACGCGTGATTTAAGGCGTGAGTGTAAAAACCATCAAGGATTAGGCTGGAGAGGTTCATTAAAAACAAAATAATACTCATACCTAGCGCTTATCTCATTGTGTTGTTTTTTAAGGAGTATTTCAGTACCTGGACGTGGGCGGGGCTTTAGAAGACTTCCTGGGTGCGCATGTTTTTTGGAGTCAGCTGTTTAGGTTTTGTTGCAACATTTTCTTATGTTTACGGTTTGCGTATTCGGTTTAGTAAAATGCAAATTTTTCGAGAAATTACGTCTCGAGGTTTAATTGTGTTCCAAGGCTCAATAAGTTTGCTGAAAAGCTTTATGATCAGTCTGAGCGGCACACGATGTGAGTCGTGATATATCGTTTAAAAGTTTACACATCGTTATTGAGTCATTTGATATATTTTTGTGAATATTTTATAATATTCTTTAATATTTTGTAAGCTGAATTGAATATTTTGTATGCCTTTTATGAATAAAAAAACAAAGCGGTGTATCATAATTGGAATTTTGTAGCTCGAGAACGGAGCGCTCAATTTTCTCGAGTTTGTTTTTGATGTTTTTCTCGTTCTTTCAACATATAAAAGAAGAATTAGAATTTGAAAAAGTTTTTACATATTTATGTCAGACTTTCCAAGAAAATTAAGAATTTTAAATTTTTTTATAATTTTCCAAAAATTCCATGAAAAAACTTTAAAAATGTTTTTAGAGCATACATTGAATTTGATTTAACTACATTCCTTTTGGATTTTAGAAAAAATTCTATAAAAATACTTATTTCTTTAAATTATATTTATCTTCTTCCAAGAGAATTGAGAATCTTACCATTTTTATGTAGTTTTCATAAATTCCATTTCAAAATATTTTTCGACTTTTTATTGAATTTGATTTGATTCCATTTAATTTGAATTTTAGCAAAATTATGTAAAAATATTAAATTTTTTCGGCATCTTCCAGTTAGCGATTCAATTTGGGTATTTCGGGAGTTTCCATGGACAAAATATTTTTTTTCGCTAATATCCCTTTGTTGAGAATTTGAATTATCATTTTAATTATTATCAATCAAGAGATATTTTTTAGAGACTGCATAGAACTGTCTAAAAGAATTAAAAATTTTGGAAAACTTGTAACTTGATTTTTAAGAAATACATTAAATTTGATTCAAATCGATTTTTTTTCGAAAATATGTAAAAATTGTAATATTCTTTGAAATAAAATACTTACACATTTGGATATTTTGATAGAATTTTTTTGTTTTGTGAGTTTCCAGTCGCGAAAATACATTTTTTTCGATGAAATTCGATATCTTTCTTGATAATCTGAATAAGTATTTTATTTTAGATAGTGTGTTACCATATGCTTTATTTCAAAGAATCCAACCTTTTTCTTTGGGTTGAATTGATAAACATTCTCGGATCAAGTGATTAAAAAGAACACTTATTTGTAGAAAGACTAACTTCTGTCGGTTCGATTTGTTTTGAATAAAAAGTGTTCAGTAAATGAAAATATTAGTAGAATTTTGATTATAAAGTAAGTTTATAAAGCGGAAGGGAGGAGTTTCGATATTCAAGCTTACCACCAAACACATTTTTTTCGACTCCTTCTCAATTTGGACGAAGCTTCGCTTATTGTTTCATGATAATAATGATGTACAATGATGATTGATAATGTCACCGGATGATGTATCACCTTGTTCGAACCCTTTTTTGATATGGAATGATTCAGAGAGATCTTCTCGTTTTAAGACGGAATTGCAAGAAATTTCTACACGTCTGAGTCCAGCTGACCTAATAATGAAACAAGATGAAACATTGCTGCAGCTTTTAGGGGAGTAGCTCTAAAACTGTAGTAATTAAGCATAATTCACACCTGGTAAAAATAAAGTTTGTGAAAAACAGATTTCTTCTTATGTGGCCATTACAACCCGTTTACCGGGTTACGGCCTGCCTTAAAACTTCTCTCCAGGCGCCTCTGCATTGCGCGCGCCTTCTCCAGTTGGTCACACCGAGCGAAGATAGGGCCCCTTCCACTTGGTCTTTCCAACGCAAACACGGTCGTCCTCTCCGCCGACGGCCGTTGACTACCGCATCGAACGTGACGTGTGTCTAGCTGGAGCATCCTCGTCCATCCTAACGACATGTCCGAGCCAGCGAAGCCGCTGGATGTTGATACGCTGAGCAACGTCCATGTCGTTGAAGAGCTCATCCAGCTCCTGGTTGGTGCGGATGCGGTAGTCATCGCCAACTCGAATAGGATCCATTATTCGTTTGCCGTCGTCGTCAACATAAAAAGGAGTCCTTTCCGAGGCTTGTTTCTTGGCCTTCACTGAATAAGTGTTTTTTACGTGGCGGGTTCCAAGCCCTGCGCATAACCCAGATTTAATGTCCAGGGGATTGGACAGCGCCGCACACATTGGTCTACAGACTGGCGGGTGCTAATCTGCTATCCAGAAGGGGCCACGAGGAGGCTGTGTGTCAACTTGGGTAAAGCAAGGAACAATGATCGTTCTGGCGGCCACCGTGTTGACCACAATCAGAGACTTTGCCTTGTTTGCGATAACCCTCCCTCCCGAAAAAGGTCTACGATATGTAGACTCCATAAAAATGGTCTTATTCCCAAAAAATCAGGTTTGAGCGGAAAAATTGCGGATATAAAAAAACTACCTTATTGATGACTTTGAGCAAAATCCTTTGGGGGTTTCTCTAGTTTCAGAGTGCACTCCTAAAAAAGCGAAAAGAGAAGTTGTTTCCAGCCGATGACCTCGGAAATGTTGCACAGTGATATTGAAGCTTTTACTACTTATATTTCGTTAACTGGTCACACTGTTCTTAAACCAAATCTTTATGGTATTTTTTCAAACTTAAATACCAAATTTAAGCTGCTTAAAAGGCATTCCGGCCCACTTTAAGCGTTATTTGCGTGATTCCCAACCAAACCCAAACCAAATCCTCTCTCACATGCTCATCCCTATGCAGAGCAGTCCATATCCCGTTGATGACGACTTACTGGATTCTCGGTGGCTCTCTGTCGGGTTCCTCTGCCGCCGCTTCTTAACGAGTCCAACTCGTACGATTTGTGCAGCAGTTTGCGCTCAGTTAATCTGCAATTTTATTATAATTTGATTTTTTAATGCTCAGCAATGCGCGCTCCATAAGACAGCTCGTTATTCTTAGTGTTTTTGTTGTTGTGCTCCCCAGTTGTTGTTGTTGTTGTTGTTGCTATTGTTGTTGTTGCTATTGTTGTTTTTGTTGTAGTTGTTAGCTCTGGCCAGCTTAAAATTATGCTTTCTTTTTAAGCCATAGAGCCAAGTTTTACGACAATCTTCGTTGTTTTTGTTTTTTATTTTGTTTTTCATTCCTTTTCTTTTATTTTTATTTTGTTTGCTTTTATTGCCTACAATGTAGCCCTGTAAATAATGCACATTTTAATATGCAGCGACTAACTTTGTAATTTTGTTCAACGGTACAAAGTGTACAAAAAAAAAGGATTTAATTGGAGCAGAGCCGACTATTGAATGCGCTTTCGATGCGTCAGCTTAATATAGCAAAATTAATTTTTGAAAACTGGAAATGCGACTTAAACTTTGGTACTAAAAACTAGTTGCCATAAAATGCATATTACAAAAGAAAGTTCTTCAACTGTATCAGCTACCAATTTTTCATTTTTCTCAGTGTTTACACACGCAGAAAATTTAATCATATTTATTTTCTTACCTTTCTAATTTTTAACCATAAAAATCGTGCTGTATTTATTTTTAGTCTAAAAAAATTAAACAATTTTTGTTGTTTTTTTTAATATATTTCTTTTATTTTTAAGTTCTTTTCAGCATTTGTAAAGTTTGATTTAATCTCTCAGTAAAAAAAATAGGAAAATGGCGTGTAGTATTTATTTTGATTTTAAAAAATTAACAAAAAATATATAACAATTTTTAAGCACTTGTAAAAGTTTGTTTTAATCTTTTAGTAAAAAAAAGTAGGGATGTGGCTATTTACCGTGTTATTTTTTTTTAGTTTAAAAAAATTGAAAGGAAATAATTAAAAATTTAAACAATTTTTTAACGACTTTTTTAACGACTTTTTTAAATATATTTTTTCTTATTTTAAAATTCTATTGAGCACTTGTAAGAGTTTGTTTTAATCTCTCAGTAAAAAAAAAGTAGGGATGTGTTAAAGGAAATAATTAAAAATTTAAAAAAATTTTTAACGACTTTTTTAAACATATTTTTCTTAATTTGAAATTCTTTTGAGCACTTGTAAAAGTTTGATTTAATCGTTCTGTATAAAAAATATAAGGTTTTTTGACGTATTGTATTTATTTTTAATCTAAAAAATTAACAAAAAATTATTCAAAATTTAAACCATTTTTTTGGCTTTTTTAAAAATATTTTTTTTTAATTCTTTTAAGCACTTGTAAAAAAAAGATTGTTTTTATCTCTCAGTAAAAAAAAAGTAGGGATGTAACATAGAAATTTATCTAAATATACTAATTACACAGGTCTACAAATACAGGGGTCATGCGAGTTGTTGGTAAGCTAAGGGTTGTTTTCGAAGTAATTTGGTGCGTAGAATCCGAATCCAGCGTCAGAACTGGCCCATCACGTCAGGATTTTGAGATATTTGAGGTTATGTACCCAAAAAACGGCGTTTTTTCCTACTTTTGAGGGTATGTACAGGGCGCAAAAGATTTTTGCGGTCTTTCTCTACAGTTACATCATTTTAGTACAACTCTTACCATTTAATTTGAAGCGGTTCAAGAGATCAATTACGATTTTTTTTCGCAAAGTTATGGCATATGATTCGAAGTATACGAGATATATCCCTTCGACGTCATTGAGCATTTGCAATAAGCCTTTGAGTGTAATCGTTCAGTGTACAACATGGTATCTAGTTGTTTGAAAGCTATAGTAGTCATTTCTTCGAAGTAATTTGGTGCGTAGAATTCACGAAATCCGGCGTCAGAACTGCTTCATCACGTCAGGATTTTTAAATATTTGAGGTTATGTTAATATTTTGGGTACGCACCAAATTACTTCGGAAATGACATCTTAGCTTTCCAACAACTGAACCATGTTGACCTGTGTTATCCATTGATCGTTAAATAATGACTTTGAGCTTTCGAAAAAACAGTCACGTGGTGAAAATTGACTTGTACCTACTTATAAAAATTATCAAAATCGAACAGATTCTACGAAACTAAATTTGTTACCAAATTTAAAAATTTTAAAAAATTTAACTCAATGAGATTTTACGAAACTAAATTTGTTTGTCCACATTGATATCATTTAGGTATTTGAATTTTTTCAATAAGAAAACAAAAACCCTAAATGGAAAATTTTATTTCAGCGAAATTTTTTGTCGATCACTTTGCATATTTCCTGTTTTATTTCCCATTAAAACTTGTATTTCCCTAATTATTCCAAATTTTTCCTATTGACTTGGCGCGCAGCAGAAAGTTCGGTTTGAAACCACTTTCGTCTTGGTCAAATCGGTGGCAACAAAGATTCGGTTTCAAAACAAATCGGAATAAAATGTAAGGATTTATTTTGCGGTGCACGGCCGATTTAAGAAATTTTAGAAAATAATACATATTCGTCCCAAATTTTTAAATATTTTTCTAGCTATTTGCTTACATCCACTCTATAGATATTATAATCTAAGGCTTATCTGCTTTTTTGGCAATTCTTACGGAATAAGTTTGCTATTTGTGATAATAATTTGCTAATATTTAAAAATTCTTTTATTGTATTTGTTATATTTAGCAATTTTATGAAAAATACAAAAAGTTACACAAGAGAGTATAGTTAGTCGTTTAGACGCACCACTAGCGCAGCATGTTTCTTAAAGTCTTATGATCATAATATAAACCGTTTATATTCGATGAAACAACCCGTCTCGTGTGCTAAGTTTTGAGGAAAACTTGGTAGATTGATTAAAACGCTGTTCCATTAAATTTGTGCATGAGGATTTTCGTTTGATAATGTTTAGTATAAAAAGGGTGGATCCAGACCGGTGTCTAACTAGGTCCTTATAAGGTAAACACACTTATCTGTAACATCACACTCTTAACGAGAATTTTTAATTGCGAGTTATAGATTTAAAACTGTTTTATCCTACTAGAAGGGAGCCCGGAACGCAAAATCAAGTGAAAGAATATATCTATCTAAAACCGATCTTGTTTTGTTATAAAGTATGGTTTTCTAGGAGTAGTCGCCTTCTACAGATAAGCAGTCGATTAGTTTCGAAATCGCTCTGATCATTTGAGTGCTTACTTTGTTGTAAGTGAACTTTTCCACACAAATTTTATCTGCACTCCATACAGCCCTAACCATCCTTTTATAGGGTATTCAAAAATATGCACGGGCATTAACAATGTTGAAAAACAAACAAAAAAAAAGTCAGCCTGTACAGGTTTTAATAAAAACATAAACAATGTCAAATGGGGAGTTCAGCATGGGCTTGACCAACACTGTTGCAGTGTTGCACAGCTTTGTGTCGTTATTGTTGTCATTGTTCTTGTTGTTGTTGTTGTTGTTGTTGTTGTTGTTGTTGTTGTTGTTGTTGTTGTTGTTGTTGCCTGTTGTGGCTATTCAATTTATGCAAAAATATTTTAGCAGTTTTTCCCACAACAATCAATCAAAAATCAAGTGACATTCTAAACGGCGCAACAAACACAATCCAGCTTGCAACAACAACGAGTTGCAAGTTATGGTTGTTTGTTGCATGTTGCTGGTCAGGGCCCAACTGCAGTAGGAATAACAATAACAACAACGGTATAGTTTCTATTAACATATGCATGAGACTTACCAGGGCTGCAGGCGGCGGATCCATTTAAGCCGATAGCTTGTGGCATAAATTTTGATAGACCCAGTTTAATAGAATTTTATGTACAACATTTTAGAAGGTAGCTTGGAAAGAAGTTTTTTCAAAAATGTAACTTTTTTAATTAAGCCTGAGGACAGAGAAATTTTTGTTTCGTGCTAAACTTGGAGATTAGAGTAATAAGTCGTCTATCAAATTTAATTGAAATTCCTTTTTTTTATATTTTTAATATTGTATATTTTCAAGATTACTGCTTTTAAAAATTTGGAATATTCGAAATTTGCTCAGCTTGTTATTTTGTCTTTAAAATTCAGATCTCAGAACTATAACAGAAGAATCGTTTGTAATCACAGGTTCTTCGTTGACGGTGAGGGTCGGTGTGGTCAATTCCTTGTAGTATGAATATGCCACGAACACAATATACACCCATACCACTGAAAACGAATATCATATTCGCTTTTATATAAAATCGAATAGAAAACAAGAGCAACACTTACGCATCGGTATAAAATATATAATATATACAGAATCTTGCATTGTTTGAGTTAAAAAAGCTAAAACGTAGTAGAATACTCTTACAGCTATTGTTGGAACTATTGATATAAGATAAAATAACACAAATTTGGGTTCCTGCTGCAAATATTATATAGAACAATTATATAAGAGCTAAAAAAATTAAATACTAATCAAATACATACAAAGCAACCTCCAAAAAATAATATTAATGCCTCTAGGTAAGCTGCTACGAAAGTTATGCCCAGTATACTCGCTCCATTATTTGAGGGTGCCGTCTGCGAGTCGAATACATTGAAATACATCCAAAGGGGTAAAAATAAATTATAGGCCATTAGCCATAATCCTCCACTGATGCAACCCCATCTCAAACTGCAACCATAACAACAATAGTCTAGTTTCATGGTAGGCATAAGCATTCACTTTTTGAGATCTAAAAAAAAAACAAACAAGTGAGCTGGAATTTTGAAATCAATTTGAATTGAAGTTTAAAGCAAAGTAACAAATATTGGGATATAAAATTTAAATTTGAAAAAATTGACTACCTAAATTTTGAGCTAGTTTTTAAGACATTTTTTTTGGGACTTAGAAGCAATACTGAAAATACTACCATGATATATTATTATTATACAAAAGGTATGTAAGGCCGAATATATGTGAGACGAATTTATTATACCCTCTCTACTTTTTAGTATAGTGCATAATTAGAGAAAATTTAAAAAAAATGTTTTTATTGAAAAATTTGAAATATGCGTAACTAAACAGAAAAGAGGACCATGGCCAATAAATGGAGAGTTTAATAAACTATGAATTATTTATGTACAGTTTTAATTTTATAACGAAGAATTTAGGTTGGGATGATATATAACTAAACAGTCAATATTTCATATGGTGGTCTGATTTTCCTACTTATTAATAACACTGTACTACAAAATCAAAAAAATCAAAGAACTTTTCAAGTGACCTAGTGTACGTTGTAGGTCTTGACGAGTAGATCTCGATAGTGTGTTTCAAAATTGTCTAACACCCCAAAATCGCAAGTTATTGCTTAAAAACCGTTTTTCGGGTACTGTGATCACTCCCACAATCACAATATTATCGACATTTCTTTAATCGGTAAGATATATTTATTAAAGTTAATAATATTAAAGCCAAATGAATGCTATTCTTGTATTTTAACAACAAGTTATTAATAAACATTATAAATGGAAACTAAAGTAACGTCACGCCATAAACGCCATGCCAGATACTTACGCTAGTATAAGCTTTTTAAAATGAATAACTTTGAAAATTATGAAACAATATTTAAAATCCTACTAAAATAGGGTTTATGACAAGACTTTTTAATTTAAGTGACAGCCTTCTTCTGGTTTTTGTAACGTCACGCCAATTGTATTTTATTTATAGCTTGTAAGCAATAAAACCGTTTCTTTCCATTTATTTAACTTAATAAGCAATGAGGATTAAAAAATGAATTGATTTTTTATCGTACATTGTCGGATTTAATATCACACCAAAATGAAAAAAACAATTTTTTTTTGAATAAAAATGTTTCAATTATATTTATTTCTCTACGATGTTTACTAGTCAAAGAAAGGTCGACCTCTAGCATTTATACATACAATCGAATTCTGGGGGAAAAAAAGAGAATTGGCTGGAAGCCTCTATCATAGCTAATTTAAATTCAGACAGTATTAGAATGTATTGCTTTCAGAAGATGTGGCAGAATACAAGATTATTATACTATTAGTTAAGTTTACTTGACTATATTCAGGGAATCAGATCTATATTTTCTCATAAGATGTGATATATCTGTGGGCATTTGAAGTTTTCCGATTTACATTAGATCATGTCAACGCCTAAATCTGAAAAATCCTAAGTTGCACATTATTCATATGCAGATGAAGTTTGAAGAATCATCTTGCTTATCTCTTCTTCAAAAATTTCACTATTTCTGCTATAAACGTCAGTTAGTTGTAACTGGGCAAAACATTTCCTAAGAATAGATATAGCTTATCATTTTTATATGCAATTCCCCAGAAATTTCAACAATATTTGCCTTTTCCAACAACTTAGAGACACCTAGACTTGATATGTAGACTAATGTGAGCTTAACGAACGACAAATTAACTACCTAAGCCATTTTACTTGAAAGAGACCACAACTGCTTCAGCACTGGGTCAAATTTTTTTGTTAAAATTGGATGCAGAATATGCCACTGTGGTTAATCAAACCCATATGATCGATAGTTCTTGTCCATCCAACATCGATGTTTTCGATATTTTTAACTAAATAACATTAAAGTTTTGATACATCGAAATACATTTAGAAAGTACCCGTCCAAAAATCACTCTTTATACATGGGTTATGAGAAAATTATAATACAAAAAGTCCCATAAAACGAGACGATTTGAAAATTATCTAAGAACTCTTGGATCGGGACTTTGGATCTTCGGATTCAGCTGCCCAAATCCATAAGGGATGCCCCTCCTACATGCAAAGTTTTCCCAGTTTTTTGTCAGCCTGTAAGTTTAAACAAAAAATGTTTTGTTGCAGCCAGAATTGCAGTCTCATGATCTTTAAACTAATTTGAGATCCATTTATTATGGTTATTAAATAAAATTATGCCAACGTTTTATGATTTGGCTAAGTAATTTATTATTAAAGCGCATATAATATCAAAAAGTATTACCTACCAGTAATTCAACGGGCACATGCTTGAATCTTAGATTTCGGCGTTAAAATATTGTAGAAGTACCATATTATTCAATTTACTCAATTGAGTCAACCCTACTACTTTGAATCTTTTCAAAATTGGTTATGATATCAGCTTTAAAGTGAGTCACTCGAAGCTTTTGAACAGATTCAAGGCGGGAGTTATGCTTATCCAAACTGCTATTAGACCCTATATATGTAAATCGATGACAAAGAAGTAGTCCAAGAACGATCTAAAGTCTTCATATGTAATCCTTTATTTGTATGTTGCTCCGATTTTGATGCGATTTTTTATTTGAAAAGTGAAAATTCAAATTAAATATTTTTTTGTGTTTGTTGGTATGTTTGACATGTTGCAGATCTTCAACAAATATGCTTTAGATTTAATATTATTTATATATATTTAATTTTTTTAAAAGCTCTGCGTAAAGATTTGCTTTCAGTTTCTGAATTAATTTTGATGTACCATTTTTTTTTTTCCAATTTCTAAATCCTTAATCAATACCCAAATATCTTAAGCTCTCGTTGCACGTGAAATATGATATTTGTTTTGCTTGGCATTTACTTATTCAATCTCTTGCAAAATACTTTAATATAAAGAAGCCATATATACATGTATTTCTTTTATATATTTTATTATCTATCTGTGCTGATAGTGCGCCCTAACTGTGCATCTACTATATACATACTACTCATACATATACTATATACCGTGTTCAATTTTGTTATCACACTCTCTCTGGCTAAGCCAATTCGATGCCAATCCAATACACTTTAAGCCATCATCGCCCCAAACCACTCAAATCTTCATTATATGCACAAAAGCAGCGCACTATACTATATATATATCCTTAAGCCCCTCCGAAACGAATTCCCCAGCTGCCCCCCCTACTACACAGAGCATCTTCAACTCATACTCGTCAACTTCATGCCACATACAACAACGACAACAACAAAAAGTTGATGCAGCATGTGCAGCAAGCAGCGCTTTTTGCAGTCAGCTTTTTTTCTTTTTGTGTATTTTTTTGATTTGATGGCATAACGATGCTCGTCGACGACGACGCCAATGCTGCCTGCCACAGGCGGCGGGTGTTGGAAAATGGCTGCTGTTGTTGTTGTTGTAGTTGTTGCTATTGCTGCGCTGCCGTTGTTAAAAATGAAAATTCTGAAATGCAATTTGTTTGTTGTTGGGGAACGAAGCGCAGATTTTTCTTCTGTTTGCCGCTTTTGTTTTAACAAATTCAATTGTATTATGCAACATCTGCTGCCGCAGACTGCGGCACTCAGTCGCGTTGCTGCCACTGCCGTTCGCGTATCTAAAACTTAAATTTATACAAATATGCAACACTGGGCTTTGTTGTTGTTGTTATTGTTGTTGCTGCTGTTACTCGGCTGGCTTTGTTGCAACAAGCGTGGCATGCAAGCCGGCAGCATTTATTGTTGCCATCAATAAAGTTATGTAAACACACACACACACACGCTCATACATGCCCAGAGATCTACATATGCAACATTTTAGGTTTTTTCTTAAATTTTTTTTATTTTGTGTTTTTTTCGTGTTTGTTGCATGTATTTTTGTTGTATTTTTCATATCAACAAACGACCCCTAGTCAGTCAGTCAAGCGGCTAGTGAAATTTACATGAAGTACATCATTGTTCAACGTTGTCAAGCGCGCAAAATTTGTATGAATGAGTGTGTGCGAGGGAGGGGAGTGGTGCGGGGAAGGGGGCCAGAGTGTGGAGAGGGCTACAAGAGCAGGGTAGAGCAGAGCAGTTCAGAGCAGAGCAGCGCAGTGTTGCAAGGTAACAAAAAAAAAAATGGATATGAGTGGCGACCCTAATCGGCTGTGGCATACACTGTAGAAAATGTAAAAAATTTTTTGCTTATTAGACTCACATAAGTTTATATTGGGGAATTGGGGGGACTCTAGCTTGTTAGCAATGCAAAATGGAGTATTGCTGGAATATTTCATCCTCTTTACATTATACTTTTGAGTCTAGAACTTCTCCTTCTTCTTAGATTCGCAGTCCGGGGTGGGCTATAGCTTCATCAACAATCTTCCCCTAATCCATTCTCTCACTCGCTTCATCTTTCCAATTGCGAATGTTTATCGTCTTCAAGTCGGCTTCAGCCATCTTCTTCTTGGTCGACCTCTTTTTCTTACTCCATCTAGAACTATCAAATGGAATTAATATCAACCTACCCCTTAGACCGGCTGTTGTAATGAGTAATTGACGCATACCTATAACCCTTTGGCGTAACCTTATTGACCGACAGATCCGTTTGGACCTTTTTCTAGTCGATTTCTCGTGGGTCCACAATTGATAAATTTGTTGTAGCTTATGAAGTTTCCCAAAGACAGAGACAGAGTGGCTAAAGATTGACCGAACTTCTACTACGGGTGACCCTGAAAGAGTAAAGATAAAATTTGGTATCTCCAGCTACACACAAGGCTCAAACGCCAGCTAGCCTTATGAGCTTGTGGTCTACCTGAGTTCATGAACTCATCGTCTGCCACGCCTACTTCTGCCTGTTTATATGCCCTGGCATACCCTTGAACCAATAACTATAGTGTATAATAAAAGGCATTGGAGTTGTTTTTGTTGTTTTGTTGCTGCCTCTTGACTACCAACGTATGGCTATTGTTGTTGTTGTCGAGAATCCAGCCAAAGGTAGCAGTAACAACAACAACAACTAAAGCTACGACAAAAGGCCACACGTCTGTCCGTTGGAACATTTGCATATGTTTCCTGTGACTTTTGACGATTATATGATTTTTCTGCTCTTTACACGAAAGTTGGTTTCGTTTCAAGCTCTTTTTTTTCTGCACTTTTTTATCCAATTCTTTTTATATGCGCTTTCAAAATTTTGTAGGGTATTTGAAGTATGTGGAAAGGTTTGTAACACGAACGGGGAACAAAAAACCAGTAAAGTTAAGTTTAAGTGGATACTTCATCTTTCTAGTTCTGCTATTTTTCAACTTATTAAATGTCCTCAACCCCACATTTAGCCGCTCTTCTGCCATCATCCAATACAGTATTGGGAAATCTCTCAATTTACTGGTCAAAATTCTGCCGTAGCGCAGCCGCAGTTGGCTCAAGCACTTGTGCTAGATTCTCGTTCTTGCGCTCTTCTACGGTTTTGCCGACTGCGCTGCTTACTTTTGTTTGTATGGGTTTTGCCCACCACTGATCTACTACAACTCGCTTCGTAAGTCTTCCCAAATTATTTTTTGGTAAACTAAGGTAGCGAAATACTGAACATCTTGGGGTTTCATATAAAATGTCTCGAATACCATTCCTATAGACGAGAAATTCTTTGATATGTTAGCTTGTTTACAAATTTATAAGAATCATCACCATGTGGCGTTTCCAGTCACCCGATTTGATCTTTTTTTTTCCATAAATGTCTGTCATAATTCCATAAATATCTGTCAAAAATAGTTTTTGATCAAGATAGTAGTTCTTTAGATCTTACCAGCTCTTATATTTAAAATAAAGTGACGAATATTTCTGCACTTTCCTAAATTCCGCCAGGTGGGCAGATTGTATTGATTGACCATTTACCGACATATGGAATACAAATTTGTGAAGTACACAAAAACGTGACACGAAAATTTATCGTATGTCGTCTCCCTTAATCGAAAAATTCGCTTGGGTTATAAAATATTTAAAAGTAAATAACTCAACATTTTTATTTATTTATTTAATATCGTAACTGAGAATTAATTCTAGGAAACAAAAGTAAATCAATGCCAGAACCACTTATGCCTTGTGGCTAAATTTTGATTTTACCCTGTCTAAGACATGACATTGAAATGATAAAACTAGGTTAGTAAAATAAACGAAAATTAAAATCCAAAGTATTTATATTTAAATCAAGTTGAGTAATTTATTTTCAAGCTTTATCGACGACATTAATATGCATGCAAAATAAAATCCTATCCAAATCAACTTCATCACCTTCAAAATAATCCCTTCTTGTTACTATGCAATTTGCGAAAGGATTTTCCAATTTTTGAAACAGTTGTTAAAATCTCTCCTTGACGCGGCTTGAATCTCCTCTATCGACTCTAAACGGTGTCCCTGGAGCGGTCTTTTGAGTTTGTGGAATAGTCAGAAATCACACGGTGCTATAGTAGTTGAATACGGTGGTTGTGGAACGATATAGGTTGAGTTTCTGGCGAAATGGTCAAGAGCAGTTGCATGGTCATGATTCAAAATCGACGAGTCTCACCACAATTCCGTCCTCTTTATACGAAATACTTTCCTGCGCCTATATCAGCTATGCTCTATAACTTCTTTCAACCTATCCGCAAAGAGTATCCACATTTCGTCTTTCCAACGCAGACTTCACTTATTTTAAAGTTTTGCTTTTTATTTTGGTATTTTTTTCTGGTTTGTTGCTCTCACAATATAAAATAACGCCACTTGCGCAACGTCAGAGAAGAGACGCGTTGCATAAAGGCAAAAAAGAAGAAGAAAAAAGAAGAAATAAATCTCACCCAGAAGAATAGAAATGCATATGTCCCAGAAGCTGCAACCAAATGGCCAAGCCAAGCCAGACCGTACCGTCATAACGTCATTGCCTCATTCCGTCATTCATGCATTCAGTCAGTCAATCTGTTGCTTGGTTGTTGACCAGCCGGAGGAGAGCCAAAAGCCTTGGAGATTTACATGAAACTCAACAGTTTTATGACTTTACCATCTTTATAACAAGACTCCCAAACACGGACCAACTCACATATGTTTATAATGTTTTTTGGACTTGTCAACAACGAATCCGAGTAGTTGTTGTTGTTGTTGGATGTACCCAAAAATTGTTGTTGTTGTGCAAGTTTTTCTTTGGAAAATATATTTTGTGCAATTTGTGAAAATTTATTTTGCACAAAACGAAATTTTCTTTTAATTTTATTGAAGCAAACGGAATTTACATTTGTTTAGAAATATTTTTTATTTATTTTTTGTATTGTAAAATGAAACAAAACTATTTTTGCAAGCAAATTGCATTTATTTGTGCATTTAAAAATATTTTAACTCGAAATTGCTACCGGTTATAAAAGCTAGAAAAGTAGTGAAAAATATATTCAATAAAATTAATTGTCCTAAACAAAAATTTAATCGATAAATTTGAAGTGTAGTTTAGAGAGATGGCGTTAAAAATATTTGTTGTATTTGCGTTAACTCAAAAATTTTTAAAATTTATATCCCTAATTTTGGTAATTATATAGACTCATTTTTAGGTTTAAGTAGCGTTTATAGCTTTTTGAAATCTCTCCAAAAGACAATATAATAATATAATATTTTATAATAATTTTCTAATAGTTTTTTGCAAAGCTTATCAAAATTCTAATTTCTTAATGAGATGATCAAATCATTTGCAGCGAATTCCATTTCTTCAGGCGATTACTTGCTGTACTTTTTTGCTCAAAACAAATCGCTTACATCTCTCTTATACAGGGCCGTAGCCAGGTAGGCATGAGTCCTGAGCTGGACTGAGCGCCCCCTCAGCTGAGCAGGGCGCCTAGAAGGGCCGTAGCCAGGTAACCGCGAGCACCCCCAGAGTGACGATCCTGGCTACGGCCATGCTCTTATATGTCCTAAGCCCCAGCCAGAAAATATTGAAAGCTTTAACAAAACTTGATTTGAATTTTTATGTCTATTCCAAAATAATTTAAGAAGTAAGACGAAGTATTCATTTATTTTATTTTAAAACTTGTAAAAATCGTTTATTACTCTATTGAAGGGTTTGACAATGTAAAAAATGCTTGTGAGAACTGTTTAGTTAAATTTTCACTCAAAGCTGCTTATAATTCGCAATTGGTTAAAGCAGCCGCTGCATAAGGTTACGGATTTTAGTTTTACCAAAATGTATTACAATATGTGTTTACTGTATCAAAGATTAGTTTTATGTATTAGCAAATCCTTATTTTTTTTTTATATGGCTTATGATGAATTCGAAGAAGACGACAATAATAGCAGATCCACGGGGGGGTTTTAAATTAAGACACTCGCACAAAAAAAAAAAGAAAATTGTTAAAAATGTATTGAGTGTCCTTTGCGAGCTTTGATACAGCAACCTCGCTAAGAACAAATCCTGAATCGCAGACAATTAGAAAATATTTCGTTAACAGTTTGGGAAATCTACAATTATTATTAAGAAAAACGTTATTTCAATAGGTTTTTTTTGCGTCTTGGACATAAAATACTTTCCCCTAGATAATAGATCTATGTGGTATATAACATAAAACTTTTATTATATACTTAACTGGCCGAGAACTAAAGTGCTGACCAAGTAAACATAGTTAATTACATAAGAAACGTATTTTTAAGGCTACAATGTATCAACTTGTTTTATGTTTGTCATTATTGGCAATTTTCAAGGCATATTTACGTGCTACCGTGCAACCTTGCAACCTGCCACTTGCTGCAACTGGTAACACTGCGAACTTGGCCAAGAGCAACGTCATTAGTGCGGCTCATAAAAGTATGAGCAAATTTTAAGTGTTTAGTACGTCTTTAGTCGTAGCTGGTTGCAACCCCAAAGCTGCAGCTCCCAGGAAGGAAAGACAGTCTTCAGAAGAAGAAGAAGAAGGCCCTAATGAATATTTATGGCGCCTTAAAATAGTTTACTTCGCATAATATGTGAAAATGCAAAAAGCTAAGAAAAATTTATAGTTAATTTGATTGATTTTATGAGCGTGATGTGGCGACTCCGCCAGGGCGCCTCCAAGTGCTACAAGCAATCTTTATAAAAAAAAGAGTATTTAATACAATAAGGTTTTATCTTTTTTTTTTTTGATTAATGGTACAGAAGTCACTTCGAGTGTGAGATCTAACGCACTTGGAAGTTGAGAAAAATTTATGCGCAATCATTAAGGGGGCAGCTGCTGCGCGATCCTTACATGACAGCACAGGATCAAAAGGCCGCTTTGTGGCAACAATGTTTTTCTTCGCTTTGTTGAAAAGAAAAGCAATTACAAAACAAATTCGATATTGATTATAGACCGCGCTACGAACTGCCAGAAAACACAATCAAAATAACCAACGCCTAGAGTAGAGTTGCCCCACAGATCATTAGCTTGATTGATGTTGTTTTTATTGTGGCCGCTTGTTGCAAGGATGTGCGTGAAAATTTATGGGAAATTCTTAACCCCATGCTTGCCATATATGTAAATCAAAAGGCTTTGCTAGACGCCCTGCAGATTTCTAACTAATTAACACTTAATTTAACAGTCGGCCAGAGTAAGAGCGAGAGCGCATGACTAACAGCAGCTGTTTGTTGTTGTTGTTGCAACCTGCAACAAACTGCATTTTGGTATTATAAATTTTGTGGCAATGTCTTTGGAATTGCCTCCAATGTTTCTGTTGTTGTTGATGTTGTTGTTAATCGCTTGTTTGTCGAGCGTGTAATGCGCCCATGCTGCGGCAGCAATTACTTTATATACATGCATGTTCATATGCGTGTGTGTGTACATATGTACATATGTGAATACATACATATATACTAGTCATCTGTCCATTTATAATTAAACAAGCAGCAAAATGTTTAGCTTAATGATTCACAAAATTGTCCAAAATTTACTGCATCAAAATGCAAACTGACTCCAATGGAAAAACCACGAATGGTTTAACCTAAACTAACTATTTAGCCAGCAGCAGTCAAAAGCGAAGAGCTTGAAATGATGCTACAAACGAGGGCTGCTCAATGAGTTCGGAGTGAATATAAAATACGTCAAAATACTCTCTGCCCTATTGTAGGGTAGATATGTTTACAAACTCTGTTCAGAATTATTTCAATCAAAAGAATTTCATTCATTCATATGTGGCCATAACAACCCGATTACCGGATTACGGCCTTACTTAAAACATCTCTCCAGGCGTCTCTGCATTGCGCGCGCCTTCTCCAGTTGGCCACACCGAGCGAAGACAGGGCCCCTTCCACTTGGTCTTTGCAACGCAAACACGGTCGTCCTCTCCGCCGACAGCCGCTGACTACCGCATCGAACACACGTCTAGCTGGAGCATCCTCGTCCATCCTAACGACATGCCCGAGCCAGCGAAGCCGCTGGATGTTGATACGCTGAGCAACGTCCAACTCGAATGGGACCAAAGATCTTGCGCAGTACTTTCCTTTCGAAAACTCCCAAGGCAGCTGCATCAGTTAGTAACACGGACCAGGCTTCCGCGCCGTAAAGAAGCACTGAAAGGATGAGTGCCTTGTAGAGTGTTAGTTTTGTCGCGCGAGAGAGGTCTCTACTACTGAATTGCCTATTGAGACCGAAATAGCACCTGTTGGCAAGAGTGATTTTGCGCTTGATCTCCAGGCTGACATCGTTGTCGGTGGTAACGGCGGTACCAAGGTAGATGAATTCCTTGACAACAACGAAAGTATAGCTGTCGGCCGTAATCTGGGACCCAACCGTTGTCGTCAACATAAAAAGGAGTCCTTTGCGAGGCTTGTTTCTTGGCCTTCACTGGATAAGTGTTTTTACGTGGCGAGCTCCAAGCCCTGCGCACAACCCAGATTTAATGTCCAGGGGATTGGACAGCGCTGCACACATTGGTTCACAGACTGGCGGGTACTAGTCTGCTATCCAGAAGGGGCCACGAGGAGGCTGTGTGTCAACTTGGATAAAGTAAGGAACAAGGATCGTTCTGGCGGCCGCCGTGTTGACCACAATCAGAGACTTTGCCTTGTATGCGATATCCCACCCATAAGAATTTAGTTTTTCGATATTTCCCATAACATAGTAATTATTCAGCTAACCTCTAAAAGACTAGTGCGATTATTTTTCATATTTATCTACCTAAACCAGTGTTTGGACAGTCTCTCAATTTAAATAATGCAAGAATAGGGCACAAACTTCTGCAGCAGCCCAAATTCCAAGTGTGTGAAATCTCTCTCTCTAGTTTTGGGTCGATTGCAGATTCGGCTCTCTCCTGCCCTTTTGCTTACTGCGCTGCTTACTCTCATTCAGAAATATTATCTCCTATGAGTTTTTTTCACCATTGAACTACCTTTAATATCGTTCATAACGATACATGGTACAATAGTACAAGGTAGAGTAATGCTGCCGGAGTGTTCTCCAATTTCAGTGAAAGCAAGAAAAAATGAGCAGTCGCATCGAAACCTAAAATTGGTGAACATTGTTAAGAGGCTTAGGCCGGAATATGCTACCTGTAATTTTTATACCATGATAACGATATACAGATGGGCATGTGTATTAAACTCTTGTCTTAATCTTAAGTTTGGTTCTTCTAGCTTCTTTAATCTTTTAAGACGTTGCCTACATTTAACTAATTTTTTTCTGTCCTCCATGTTGCTATCTCTGGAGCTGTCTATTGAATCCTTCCCTATGTTACATAGCCCTTTTCTTAAAGTACGTGCTAAGAAAAAAGTATTTTTTTGTTGTCCTCGTATGGGTGCCTCACAAAGAGGTGGGGCACTGCGACCATAAGATCTTTTATACCATACCCATTAATTAAGACAAAAGACTTTCCGTTTTCCGTATGAATAGCAGTAGATCTTTTGTTGGCATTGACCTAAGATGGAAGGGACTACTCCGTTCCTTTCCCATGTGACAGGCTCTGTCCCAGCGCTGGGCAGGCACAGAGAATATGTCTGGTGGTTTCATCGTCCTTGAGACAGAGTCTGCACTCTGAAGAGTTCGATAGGCTAATTTTTTGTAAATGATACCTAACAGTGTGGTGGGCAGATAGATATGCTACCAAGAGTATTAAGTCCGCTCTGTCAGGACCTTTTGTCTGGATCATATTTAGAGGTTTGACAAGCGCTTGTGCTTGACGAAACCACGGTAAGAAGAACCAGTATCTTCTATGTTCTCCTGCTGCCCATTTGTTTATCATGGTCTTAATTGTGGGCTTACTAATACCACAGAAAGGCGCTGGAGATGTAGTCAGGGTGGAGCCACCCTATCGTGATAGATCGTCAGTGATCTTGTTACCATCCACACCTGAGTATCCATGTACCCATCATTTGGATGTAATTATGGCATTTCTTTAACCTTCCTGGATGAGATGCTTCAAGATGATAATGCCCTAATGGCCGCTTGGCTATAAAACCCGTAAAAACACTCTTGAAATCATTTTCACAGCTTAGATGTTTTTAGAAATAAAAAAAAACAAATTCAAACACACTTTAATAATTTATCCATATAAGTCCAAATGTGCTGGAAAACTACATAATATTATACTACTTAAAAAATTCGTTAATTTGCTCATTTCAGTGCTTAAGAGAGCAAAAATGAAATTCAAGCACTTTTTAACTTATTGTAGCTTATAATTCACAGCTGGTTAAAGCAGCAGCTGGATAAAGTATCGTTCTCTTTAAATCAGCTTTATATTTTGTCGTTTTATTTATATTTGTAATATTTTGTATGATATGATATTTATTTGGTAGGTAGAAGATCTCACCTTAATAAACAATTTTCCAAATTTTTTGATATTTTACAACTTGTCTAATTTATTCTTTAGGAAAGCAAAAAGTTTATGGACAAGTAGTTTAGCAAAAATAGCTAAGACGTTCATATATGTCTTAATTTCTTCTCTTCTTACTTGAATGGTGCTATTTTAGTGACTTTGTATTGTATCCGTCTCTACAGTTGCCTAAAAGTACTGTGCATAAAAAAGGGTAGTAAAACCGAAATAAGAACAAATAACGATCCATATAAATCGAAACGTGCTGCAAAGCCTTTAATACTTTAAAAATTTGTTTAGTTGCTCATTTCGATGCGTGAAAAAAATGAAAGTCAAACACTTTGGGCTTATAATTCACAACTAGTTAAAGCAGGTGCGGGAATAAGTATTGTGGTCTTAAAATTAATTTTATTTGTATTTGTTTTCTGGAAGTCTTTTCGACTTATTTAAATATGAATTGCTGGTATCTTAAAACAAGTCATGTTAATGTTTAACAAGGGAAAAAGTTTGTGGGTAAATACTTTTACTAAATTATGCAGCTTACAATTCGTAAATGGTTAAAGCAGCAGCCACAATCAAGTATTCAAAACGAGCATATTTTTCCACTTATTTATATGTATACTTAAACCTTTTTTTTTATTTGTAACTTATTATCTAAGGGGTTCTTCAAATTCCATGTAATAAAAGTCGATTTTATTATTTTAAAACAACAGATTTTCAAAAGTCTGCCATATTCCTTAATTATCTGGAGGCACTCTGATAATTTTCGTTGAACTCTTGAGCAGCCCTCGTGCATGTTTGTGAGCTGAACTTAATTAAATGAGCAAAGTTAATGCATTTACCACAACTGGTATTCTACGTTAGGCCATAAAGCAACAAATTGTTATTTTCTTTTGCAAATTGGATGTTCCAGAAGGATTATATTTGAACACATTTTACAGATTCCATATTGTTGCATGCCATTTAACTAACAACTTGCTGCATTATACTAATAACATTGCCATTAAAGTTTAGATAAATTATCTATACATATATAACAGGTGGGCTGAAAATTCCGTATCGTTTCAATGAAAAAATATTTTTTTTGTCAAAATTCGCTTTTATTATTCAACATAGTTGCCTTCAAGAGCGATACAGCGATTATAACGGTCTTCAAGTTTTTCGATACCCTTCCGGTAGTAATCCTTCGACTTGTCCTCAAAATAGGCTTCAGTTTCGGCGATGATTTCTTCGTTGGTGTGAAATTTTTTTCCGGCGAGCATTCTCTTAAGGTCCGAGAAGAGGAAAAAGTCGCTTGGGGCAAGGTCCGGAGAATACGGTGGATGGGGGAGCAAATCGAAGCCCAATTCATGCAATTTCGACATCGTTTTCATGGACTTGTGGCACGGCGCATTGTCCTGGTGAAACAAGATTTTTTTCTTCTTCATTTGTGGTCGTTTCTTGGCGATTTCGGCCTTCAAACGCTCCAGTAACACTATATAATAGTCGCTGTTGATGGTCTGGCCCTTTTGGAGATAGTCGATAAAAATAATTCCTCGCGCATCCCAGAAAACAGAGGCCATGACCTTGCCTGCTGACCGTTGCGTCTTTCCACGCTTCGGAGGTGGTTCGGATGCAGCCGTCCACTCGGCCGACTGGCGATTTGACTCCGGTGTGTAGTGGTGGAGCCATGTTTCATCCATGGTGACGTATCGGCGAAAAAAATCGGTTTTATTGCGCAAAATCACCTCCAAACAGGCCTCGGAGTCGTCGATGCGTTGTTGCTTTTGGTCAAATGTGAGATTGCGCGGCACCCATTTCGCGCAGAGCTTTCGCATATCCAAATATTCATGAATGATGTGACCGACGCGTTCCTTTGATATCTTTAAGGCCTCGGCTATGTCGATCAACCGTATTTTGCGGTCTCCCAAAATTATTTTGTGGATTTTTTTCACGTTTTCGTCCGTAACTGCCTCTTTTGGGCGTCCACTGCGTGCGTCGTCTTCGGTTGACATATGACCGGTACGAAATTTAGCAAACCACTTGCGAATGGTTGCTTCGCCCGGGGCAGAGTCCGGATAACACTCATCAAGCCATTTCTTGCATTCGACGGCACTTTTTTTCATCAAAAAATAATGTTTCATTAACACACGAAACTCTTGACTTTCCATGGTTTTCAAAAATAACAAAAGTAGCGTCACTCTCGATACGATAACTCACAAACTAATGATCCGACAGCTGTCAAATTTTTACAGGTATCTTTTGAAGGTTGGTACTACCTAAGAAGGGTATGAATTTTATTCTGGTGGCGCCATCTCATAGAAACGATACGGACTTTTCAGCCCACCTGTTAATTGTATTGTATATTAAATGATCTCACATAGACACACACACACACAGACTAACAAGTTGCAGGCTTAATTGTTAGCCTTGTTACCAGAAATATGTACGGCTTTATGGTAATTAGGCTAAAATGCTGTATATACATTCATATATGATGTTATCATATTGGATATTTTCGATTTGGAGACTAATTATTATCAAGATGCTCTAATTGTCTCAGGCATCTCGATTAAGTCGTCATAGAGTTCAAGGAGTCCTGCGCCTAGAATGACAAGAAACAAGAAACTAAACCAGGTTATTCTATGGTAGTAATGAACTCGGAAACGTTTCTGATATTTTATTTAAAACAAATTAACGTTTTTCTGATCAATTAGCAAGCAGTAAGTCCAATAAGCAGTGCCATCTAAATCCAACAAGCAGTGTAATCTGACTCCGACAAGCAGTGCTCATATTCGTTTAGCTATTGCATGTTAAGCGGTAGAAAATTTTAATCAGTTCAAAAGAATTAAATGTTTATGCGGTTTTGAACTTTTATACTTCTTGCTACCATAGGCACATAAAGAATATCTAAACCGAGATTTTTGGTATATAATAATGTCTACATTGATGTTCGTGTTCCTAGCTCTCATGGTCTGCGAAATCTAGGTGTTTATAAGTATCTCTCACAGACCTCTTAAGACCTTTAAGCTCACAGGTTACAGTGTATAAAAAGATGTCATAAAAGAATCTCATCCATATTTACTCCCACTTTATACTACTCTGTGTTTGATATTCAACCCTCTCCATACCACAACATTAGTTTAACCTTAAGCCAAGTAGAGCAACCCAGAACAAGTTTTAGTTCCATACAAATTATTTGATTTAACCAAGCTAACCTGCTAATTTAATTTAACCTGTTCTAGTGCATTTCCATGCAATATCATCTTACCCCGAAGGCCAACAGCTGCTATCTATGTACACACATTTTTACATAATACATATACATATATGTACACTAATGTATGTATGTTGTTGTACATGCCCCAAAACTCTCGGCAATGTATACAAGAAGCACTTCAAGTGAACGTACTTTGGGGCAACATAGAGAGATGTGATAAAAGTGGGAAAAAGCCAAGAAAGGTGTTAAATTCTTGTAAGCGAAATATGTTATTTTGTGGCGCTACAAATATTCATATGCCAACTAAGTGAGTGTGTGAGTGTGTGGCATATTAATAGAAAATGAAATTTTCAAAGGTAGCCCTAGAAAGGTCTTCTCCAAATCGACAATAACAGCGGAGAGTAAAGCAAACTTGTTAGCAACAGCAGCAAAACATTTGCAAGCATAACATGGAACAAAAGAAACGGCAGTCGAGGCGCCACAAACGCACACACACACTGCCAAACACATGTGTGTTGCTACATACAGTAGCAGCAGTACAGACACCTTTCATAGGGTCAGAACATTCCGACTACTTTTAAAGGCGCGCGCCGGGGGGCGGGGGGGGGGGGGGGGGGGGGGGGCGCGGGGGGGGGGGGGGGGGGGGGGGGGGGGGGGGGGGGGGGGGGGGGGGGGGGGGGGGGGGGGGGGGGGGGGGGGGGGGGGGGGGGGGGGGGGGGGGGGGGGGGGGGGGGGGGGGGGGGGGGGGTCTATTGCGGCGGTAACTATACTTGGAAACTGCTTGCTCACCACGTCAAATTTGCCAAAACATTGTGGAACGTGGTATCCAAAACACTGAAAGTTAAAGTTCATATAATTTTCCGATTTCCATCGTCCTATGTGATCAAATTAAATCAATTCAAATAAAATAAGCACCAATTGAAATAAATTGAAATGGAATCTGGATTTCTTATAAATCAGCCTCATAGTAACAATTAATTTGAGATCTTTTTAATTTTGTATAAATTTAGGTTGAAACCCCTGGCGATAGGGATAGGGCTCTTGCTAGGTCTGGGGAGTCCTGTGATTCGAAGGATTCCCATTATGAAAACTTGCTATAGGTAGACTCTATTCAAGCTATACTCCCTCTAGTGCATCACATTTGAAATGCTGTCCTGAATACTTTTTTCGCTGACTGTACATAGACAGACGCTTGCAACAGCCCGACGCGCACATAGACGCCAATTAGCGTTCAACATTTTATGACAATTCGAGCGTGGCGTGTACGTGTGTGTGTGTGTGTGTGTGTTGGAGTATGCTTGGGGGTGCAACATCAACGGCAATACCAACAACAACAGCAACAACAGTTGGTGGCAACATGCATTTGATTTTGGGTGTCTCCGGGTGGCTCCGTGTGGCAGCCAAAGCAAAGTCAACGTGCGCTTGCAGCACTTAATTATAATTATGGCAACCAGTGAAAGCAAGAACTTAAACCTAGAAAAATGCGTTTATGCGAAGGCGATTTGCAGCACTAATATAGTGTTGGAAAATATAGAAAGATCTATGAAGTCATAAACAATAATAATTTTTTGATTTCATTGCCTTGAAATTAATCTTGAAAAAACGTTGAAAAGTGCGTTTATGCGAAAGCAGTGTTGGAAAATAGCTGCAGAAGTCATAAACTATGCGATTTTGATTAATTTCAAATAAATGTATTTTATAATTAAAGCTTAGTCTCTTATTATATTCTGTGGTAAAGTATCTTTTTGATGCTTAGAATTTCAGAGATTTGCCCAATGGCAGTTGCGGATCTGTAGTGGTGCTTTCGAAAAATGGGATTAAAGTCTTTTGCGAGCTCAGATAAACATTCTCTTCGAAATGACCAGAACCCCTCCTAGGATCAAATGCTAGATCTGCCACCTGGTCAAATCTGAGACTTTTGTTCCAATTTGGGCAATATAGTAAATACGAAATAGTTTTTTGCCTGCTAATAAGATTGAGGTTTAATGAAATTCCTCAAACTCGAATCATTTACACTTTTGTGATTGTAAGAAAAAAATTGATTAATTAAAACTATATACGTTAATGGGTTGATAAATATTTAAAGTCGTCTTCGTCGAATCGACGAGCGGATAAAGGTATACAAAATAAAGTATAGACACGACAGTCTTTTTTTATAGATTAATTTTATGTGCGCCTAATATGTATTGAAAGTAGATTAATTTTGAAAAAAAAAATTGGATTTTCAACTATTTTTAACCCCCGACGCAAAAAGAGGGGTGTTATAAGTTTGACGTGTCTGTCTGTTTGTCTGTCTGTTTGTCTGTCTGTCTATGGCATCGTAGCTCCCGAACGCATGCAGTGATTTCAATTTAGTTTTTTTGTATTAAAGGTGAATTATGTGCGAGTGTTGTTAGACATGTTTGATGAAAATCGGTTGAGCCTTTTAAAAGTTGTGGGGAGTAAAAGTGGGAAGAAAAACATCAACTTTGTCCGATTGGCTTAAAATTTGGTCCTATTAAAGCTGACGACGCCACTGATTCGAATCTGAGGTTATTTTTTCTCTATCTCTTTGCGTTTTTGCTCTATCTCTTCGCGTTTAGAAGTTATGGCCATTTGAAGTTAAAAACATAAACTTTGTCCGATTGGCTTAAAATTTGGTCCTATTGAAGCTGACGACGCCACTGATTCTAATCTGAGATTATTTTTGCTCTATCTCTTCGCGTTTAGAAGTTATGGCCATTTGAAGTTAAAAACATAAACTTTGTCCGATTGGCTTAAAATTTGGTCCTATTGAAGCTGACGACGCCACTGATTCGAATCTGAGGTTATTTTTGCTCTTAGAAGTAATGGCCATTTGAAGTTAAAAACATAAACTTTGTCCGATTGGCTTAAAATTTGGTCCTATTGTTGCTGACGACGCCACTGATTCGAATCTGAGGTTATTTTTGCTCTATCTCTTCTCGTTTAGAAGTTATGGCCATTTGAAGTTAAAAGCATCAACTTTGTCCGATTGGCCTAAAATTTGGTCCTATTGAAGCTGACGACGCCACTGATTCGAATCTGAGGCTATTTTTGCTCTATCTCTTCTCGTTTAGAAGTTATGGCCATTTGAAGTTAAAAACATCAACTTTGTCCGATTGGCTTAAAATTTGTCTGTCTGACTGTCTGTCTGTCTGTGGCATCGTAACTCCCGAACGCATGCAGTGATTTCAATTTATTTTTTTTGTATTAAAGGTGACTTATGTGCGAGTGTTTCTAGACATGATGAAAATCGGTCGAGCCGTTTAAAAGTTGTGGGGAGTGAAAGTGGGGAGAATGCGTAAAAAAAAGCAAACGAGCTTGACCTTAAATGTAATCTATACCTTAACAAGAATCTAAATTATAGTAAGTATATTATAATATACTAAAGTCTAACTTAACCTAACCTACCTATAAAAAGTATGAAATAAAAAATTAAATTAAAAATTTAAAAAACCCCCGAACTTAAGTAATTTTCATTTAAAAAGTGAAAAATAATAAAAGAAACTTAATGTTAAAGTACCTAAGAATCTATTAATAATTCTAAAAAAATACGTCGCGTTGGGGGACCGCTCCTAAACTAACAATTTAAATACAAATAGTCTAATTAAGCAACAAAGATTAACTTAAAAACAAAATTAAGAAAATACTTCAAAAACTTTCATAGAATTACTTCAAAAAATTTGCATGTAAGATACGACCGTCAACGACGTCTGCCCTTGCGTGTCTCCCAACGCGACGTATTTTTTTAGAATTATTAATAGATTCTTAGGTACTTTAACATTAAGTTTCTTTTATTATTTTTCACTTTTTAAATGAAAATTACTTAAGTTCGGGGGTTTTTTAAATTTTTAATTTAATTTTTTTTAAGGATTTTGTTAATATTTTGCAGCAAGCAAATCTAAAATTTTCTTCAAAAGTTATAAGTTTTTGTTTTGAACCGAAGATTATCAGCAAATTTTAAGTTTTCTACTTCACTTTTTTCAAACACTAATTTAACGAGGTTTTTAGTTACTTCAGCTGAGAAAAGTGTACCCAGTCACGTCACAGTGAGCTCATCTGTTATCCGTGCCATTACGGGACACTGGTTGGTAGGAAACCAAGCAATCCGGTTGAATGCTCCCCACCATGACTTCTGCAGAAACTGTGGCGATGATGAGGAGCTGAAGACGGTGGAACACTTCTTCTGTCACTGCCATGGACCGGGCATTAAAAGATTTAGGTTCCTACAGTCACACTTTCTAGACGATCTATCTCAGCTCTCTGAACAGAGTCCAAAATGCCATTTAAGGTTCATTCAGGTAGCCAGATGGCTTCCTCAACTTTCGTAGGAGACCTCTCAAGTGGGGTGAATTAGCTCACTCTAGAGGTATCGCAAAGAGCCTATCCTTGGCCTAAGTGAGTTGCGACGTCAGTCCCAACTGCCGCCCTAACCTAACCTAACCTACGTCATAGTGAGCGGTCTTATTAGTCCTAGCTACAATCTCAGAAGTTGTAGGTTCGTACTTTCCCTATTTTCCCTAATTCTTCCTGTCTATTCATATAGTGCGTATCACTTACTCCCAACTATCGGTATCACAAAGGGCCTGTTTTTGGACCAACTGCAAACCTATCTACGTCACAGTGCTGAAGAAATCGGAAATAATTGTTGCTTGAAATAATTAATTTATAGTGTTTTTGGGGCAAGGGTTCGCCTTATAAAGATATATTATATATTTTTACTTGTGGTTTGAGGAAAGTGTAGGAATTTATTTGGAAGTGCCAAATAGGATACTCTTACTAAGTAAAAGTCAAATGTGAGCAACTTCCCCCTTTGTCGGGGTTTAAAAATATTAAACAAATTTCAGGAAAGTAATCCTATATATCGAATAAACCACACATAATTTAAGTACCTACGAATTTTTGGAAAGGCAGAAATTCTAAGTTATAAACAAATTCATATGTTTAAAATTATTTTTCACTGGCACACAAACAATCCTGCAATTTTACTTATAAAATTAGGTTATTGAAATTTTTTGGAAACTTGCATTAAAATTTTAATCACAATAGCATCATTTCGAACTTGATTCAGAAATAATTAAGCCAATTTCTGTAGATCTTTGAGATCAGGATTATGTAACTTGTTAATTTTCAAGCTGATAATTCTCCTATTACTTCAAATTTCGCGTTATGCCTTTTTGTATTTAAATTTGATATAAATCTATTAGAAAATGGCATCAAAATCTTAAGTAAAATATTTTTAAGTGTTATACATGTATTTTTTTATACAATCTTCAAGGGAAGATATTTGCTCTGAATAAGTTAGTCTTACAAAAAATTTGTTTTTTTTAAACAGATATCCAGCTTCTTTCTATCTTAATCTTGAAATTAACTTATCTTTATATACTTGTCACTCAGAAATTAAAAAATCTCCTTTCAAAATTATCATCAAAGAAGTTTTGTGACACGATAACTCCCAACTCACAAATCGCAATAAACTCTCGCATAAACTCCATAATGCACTCACGCACACACATGTGCAACAGTGTTTGACATTGGCGCGACATTGACGCAGAAAATGTCGGTTAATAAATTTTCTGCTTAGCTTGAGGCAAAAGAAAATGAAAAAGAAAAGCTGCCAACAAATTTTCAGTGCCAAGTGTTTGCCGACGACTCTTGAAAGAGTTCGCCAAACTTAAAAGCTTAAAGATTCTTTAAGCGATTTTAGAACACTTTTTGATGCGATTTTTTTTATCGTTTTGTAGCGTTTTTTGTGTAACTTTTTAATTAAAAATAACTTTGACTTTTGACAACATGCAAAACAAAGTCAGCTCAAGCTGTCAAGCTGCTGCAGTTTTTTGATATACGGCCACACCTTTAATCACCGCCACCGCAAAAATCCGAATCCGAATTCGAATCCGCAAAAATAGTAGTGAGTATTTCATTGTGGCATTGACTTTGATGTGCCGAAATTGAAACAAACTCTCATTTCATGCCACAAAAATTCACAATGGAGCAAAAACAACAACAACAAAAACTGCAGTATAACAAAGCACAACAACAACAAAAAGTGTATAAAAATAAAAGATAAAAGTTTTAAGCAGTTGATTTGTGCTTTGAGCTGTTCGGACGAAAACAAAATTTATAATTTATTTAGAACAGCAGCCCCGAAAGTGTTGACCACAGAGCTTCTGCTTTTCTGCATTTCGAATGATTGCCAAACCAAATAAACTAAAAAAAAAAGATACAAAATTGGGAAGCATCAAAAAAAAGATACAAATTCATCTGAATTTCGGGTTTAAGGCTGTGAGTAAGTTGTAGATACCGCCATCGTCGGACGCGTCGCATTCCGGGCAGTCAAACACTCAAAACTCTCCACGTTCCGACAGCTTTACTGAATGGTTGGTTTGTTGGGTTATTTGGTCGTTTGGTTTGGTTTGGCTCAGTTCTTTGGATGAGTGGCTGGCCCGGCTGGCCAGGCAATTAAAACAAATCGCTGTAGCGCTGGAACTAAAGCGCTGACTGCTTCAATGCCTCCATATGGGCATTAGCAGAGTTATAATATTTCTTTCGTATTTTTTTGTACTTATTTAAAATGTTTGTACAAATGTTAAATACAATTTTTTATTTTTTTTGCGGGCTTCTCATCCAAATCGATGCATGGCCAAAGGGATCAGGCAGACAGAGAGACGTTCAGCTTGTTATTATAAATTGCAAAGGTGATAAACATTTTTAATTATATTTATTATGTAGGGTTTAAATAACTTTACACACAATACGCTTCTAAAGCTTTAAATATATACATAAAAATTAAAAAATAAATTCCCTGCAACATTATTTTTTAAGCATAAGCTTTAGGTTAATCCTAATGAGTGTATCTGCCTATGTATCTGCTGGCATTAAAGCTTTAAGTTTAATGATATGTATGCGGAATTTTTAATGGGAATTTTTTATATTAAAAGCCTTCGATAGTGTTGTTAAATTTTAAAAATGGGTCAGCATATTGTTAAAAATAGTTTATAGGCTGGATTTCATATTCGATATCAAAGTCAAAAGTTTATTATCATCATTTACTTTAATTATTTTTTATAACCCAATATTGTTCAAAATAAATACAAAATCTTTTGTCCACAAAATTTATTTCCAAAAACTTAAATATATTACGATAAAAACTTAACAACATGTTATACGATTCGAAGTGTACCATACCTCTTTAGAACTTTTATTTCGTTAATTTGGAAAAGGATATTGAATAGAATTATTCACATTTTTTTTTTCTTTTCTCGAATATTTATTATTGGAAATCAACCCTTAATTTAATTGGTTATAATCCAACATTTATGAAGAAGTAAGTCACTATACACTTAAAGAAACCTTTTGTGTGGTATCATTTAGATTACTCTATATATGTACAATATTTAAAAGAAATAAATCAAGTAGATTCTATGATATGACACGTCTTCTGAGGTCGTTTGGATGAAGGCGTTTTAGGCGTCTTCTTGGTCTATGACCGGCCAGGGCACATTCAAGCGAGTTCGGACGGTTCCTTATGCGATCAGCGTTACGGTCGCTAAGCTTATTCAATACATCACCCACATAGGGAATGCCTAGATCCTTGTGAAGGTTTCGATTTCCGATGTACCACGGGGCATAGGCAATTTTGCGCAAAGTTTTGTTTTGTAAAATTTGGATTTTTTTAATTTTTGACTTGACAGCTGTTCCCCAGATAATACCAAGTTGGCATTATTAAACTCTTATATAGAATTGTTTTATTATCCAAAGATAACTTGCTATTTCTACCGAGTAGCCACTACATTTTGCCAAGTTTGGTTCAACATCTTGCAATTATTATTTTAATGCTCCAACACAATTTTTTGTCAAGGTGAATTACGAGATACGGGTGTGATGTTTTATTTGGAATTATCTCTCCATTTAAAGTAAGCGCAGGACTTGGGTCTTTCCTTAACGTAAATTAAACGCTGGAACATTTGTCACCATTAAGCTGGATGTTCCAGATTTCTTCATTTCACAATTTAGTCATATTTTCATCAATTCATTTTTTTGCCGATTCGAGCTACTTTGCCGAAGAAACCATAAGTCGTATCATGAATATCGCCAAACTCTTCACGAAAGAGGCTTGGACCTCTCTTACGGCAGTTCATCCTATGCAACCACATACAATAAAGTGGTACACAGACGGATCACTCACTGATCAAGAAAGACCTGGGTGCAGTAGGATCCATTACCAAATATGATGAACCACTAGGTAGACACACCAGCATTTTTCAAGCTGAAGTCTGTGCTATTGGAAGATGTGTAGAATTCTTTCAATCTGCTTAAGAACTACCATGACAAGGACATTTGCATCCAGTCTGATAGTCAAGCAGAAATAAAGGCTTGAAGCACATCCAAGACCACATCAAGGCTGGTTAAAGAAGTGAGAATGTCACTGGACAAATTAGGATTCAGAAATAAGCTCACGATTTAATGGGTTCCAGGACATAACAACATTCCTGGAAATGAGCTGGCAGATAAACTTACAAGAACCGGTGCAACAACATAGCTAATCGGTTCTGAACCACTCTGTGGGATTGGTAGCCAAGTGGTTCGAGATCTACTGAGAATAGAGGAGAACAACAAACTACTGCTGGTCACAGATACCATGGCTTAAAAAGTCAAAAAGTCAACCGTAAGAGGTTCAAAGCCATGATAACTCATGGGAAGAACACCGTGAGAATCCTGACAGGACATTGTAGAGCTCTGAGCCTAGGAAGAGGGTACAATAGATCCACTTGGGTCGCAGTACATTTCTACTAATAATCTTCAATTTCGATTTTCAAAACTATGGTTTACCTTTATCAAGAAAATGTACGTACGACGTCTGTCTGTCTGTCCGTCCGTCTGTCCGTTTGAACGCCTAGGATCTCAGAGATGGTAAGAGCTAGAGTTACCAAACTTTCACATTAGATCCCATATTATTCCATAGTAGACAAGTTTATTTTTTTGATATCGGAGATATAGGTGTTTGAGACGACCTCGACAAAAAAAAAAATTTAGATGAATAATTCGTTAGTTTATAAAGATATCGTAACCAAATTTGGTATTCGAAAGTTTTTTATAGTTCCCAATCATTGTACCAAAATCGGTTGACTATATCATATAGCTCCCATAGAACCGATCGGCCAAAATAAATTTTTTAAAGAAAAATTCGCAATATTTCGTTTTTTAATAAAGATATCGTAACCAGATTTGGCGATTGAAATTTTTTTAGAGCACATAAGCCATGTGCCAAATTTGAACAAAATCGGTTGACTAGATCATATAGCTCCCATAGGACCAATCGGTCCAAAAACACGTTTTTTATACAAAATTTGTTTCGTTTGTTTGTAAAGATATTTGAACTTAATTCAGCATTCCGATCTTTTTTAAGGTATTTAATCACTGTGTCAAATTTTATTGAAATCGGTTGACTATATTATATAGGTCCCATAGGAACGATCAGTCAAAAAAAAATTTGTTTGCCTAAAAATTCTTCTGTTTTTGGTTTTTTGTGAAGGAACCAAATTTTATTGCAAGCTAGTGGTACAGGGTATCCTTAAGTCGCCCGCGCCCGACTTTACGTACGCCATAATTTTTATTTTAGTTGTAAAAAAAAAACGATTTCAAAAAATTGAAAAAAACACAACATATTTTTTTATTACAATTGCTTTTTTTTCTTTATTCTATATTCTCTATATATTCTATATATTCTATATATTCTATATATTCTATATATTCTATATATTCTATATATTCTATATATTCTATATATTCTATATATTCTATATATTCTATATATTCTATATATTCTATATATTCTATATATTCTATATATTCTATATATTCTATATATTCTATATATTCTATATATTCTATATATTCTATATATTCTATATATTCTATATATTCTATATATTCTATATATTCTATATATTCTATGTATTCTATATATTCTATATATTCTATATATTCTATATTTTTATATTCTATTTTCTAAATGAAATATCAAGATGTTTTTTCCCATAATTTATTAAATATCCTAATTATACAATCATAATACTTGACAAATTAATTCCTTTAGTGGAAATTACTCAAAATTAGCCAGCGGAACATTAATTTAACACTCATTGCATATTAATTATAAATTATAACTGCCACAACAAAGCGTGAAATTTGATTAAGTGCATTTTGAGACACTTCTAAATAAGATAGATTATCTTTGCTTTGACTTCGATTGACATTTTGTACCTCATCAACAAACTCTTAAGCTCCGGAATTAGCATTTTAAAGAGGCGGAAATTAGCACATCTGTTGGCAACACGCTAATATATGCACCATTTTGTCCATTGTTAAGCTTAAGCCAACTCCTTTGGCTTTGAGCCAACTTTTCCGCCCCCCTTTTGCCCAGCCAGCCAACCACATAAACGTTGCGCAGGCTTATATGTATTAATAAAAAATACAGTGTACTATAATGCATAAAATATATAATTTGCAAAATTAATTAATTTTTACAACACTTTCATTCCATTCATTTTCATGGACACACATGTGCACACTGGTGTGTGTGTGAGCCGCACACAACGTTGTGCACTGAGCCGTGCCACATGCACCGTTGCCCCAGTGGACTCCTGTGTGCCGCGTATCTGCCACTAGTTCCTGTTACACCTCCCTCTCAGTCCACCCCTCTGCCGCCACTAGCCCCCTGCTGTCGCCAACAAACGTTGACCGCCGTCGCGGCCGTGTGGCCATTGAGGCAAAAGTAACTGCAAAAGCGCTGCCAGCGCTCATTATGCTGCACCACTTGTATAATTTTTATTTAATTTATTTAAAGGTAGCTAAAAAAAAATATTAAAAAAAAAACGCGAAGCAGCAGCTACAAAAAACCAGGCACGCAGACAAACACGCACATACACACACACACACACACACACACACACAAAGCTGTATGTTAAACAGGGCTACAGCAAATAGAGAAGAATGCAAAACAAAAGAATGTGAATAGGCGAGAATGGTGTCTGAATACCCTGCACCCAGTTTTTGTAGAAAAAATAAATAATTGACGATTCAGAGGGTTAAGGTTAAGTTTTCTGGATTATTAGGCTCACACATGTCTACACACTGAACTTGCTGGTTCCAGCCTCTTATTTGTTATACTAGAGCAGTTGATGAAATAGGCGATCTAAAATTTATATGTTGATACAGCTGATAGGAACTTATTTATAAATCGCAAAATTCTCCGAGAGCAAGATACGCATCTTTTATACAAAATAAGTGCCTCTAGTTCCTATGATCTCTATGATTCAGGTGGTTCAGAATGGACAAAAATGGCTCAATCGCTGTCTGAGGTTATGATTATTTTTTGATATAAGAAACTTTTGCTGTGCCACATCTTTTGTGTGTGACCTTCCAATCTGGTATGCCATGTCAAGTGTCTACTTGATCTAATGGGCACAGAGAGTAAACATAAATCAAAATTTTTGAAATCTTTCGTGGTTTAAAAGAAATATCCGAATAGTTCATGTTTGATTTGTTATTTGAAAGGCAATTAGAGTTGCATAATTGTATTTGCCAAATTTTTCTTCCACAAACAGTCCACTCAAGACCTAGTTCTTATGACATAATACATTAAGGAAACTAGTCTGCATTCTATAAAAATTCTTTTATAAAGATATACTTTTTTTTTTTAAACCTAATATTACATAATTAAACCTATTTAAGTTATTAGGATCAATTATTTTTTACTGTACTAATACTACATATATTTTTTACTCTTAAGTGGAGCTAAGGAACTCATAATACTAGTCTTCAAATTTAAGTTCCATCGAGTTAACCTTTATATAATAGTGATTTTTAGGGTTGTTTTGGGTCGAGAAACACGAAAATGCCAACCATTTGTTTTTCTTAAGCAATGTTTACGAGATATTTTTGAGAAACAATTTTTTGGCACTTGGTTTTGTATTGATATGAAAGATGATAAGGTCGAAACCAAGTGCCCAAAAACATGTTCTAAAATATCTCGAAAACAGTGCTTAAGGAGAAAAAAAAGTTGTCATTTTCGAGTTTCTCGACTCAAAATAATCCTAAAAAACACTTTTTTGCCAAGGTTAAATTTATTCGTGTAAACTAGTGTGATATAATACTAGTTTTTACGTAATGTAGATAGAATCTCAAGGTTGATGGATCGAGGTTTTGCTGACAAAGTCTTTTGTTTTTACTATTTGGCTGCTTTTCACTAACATAAACAGAAATTTTCTTAATTTTTATGAGATGTTTGAAAAAATATGTTGTACGATAAAGTCAGGCGCAGACGGCTTTGGGATACCCTGTATTATCACAATGCGATTAAGTCCGATATATTGCTTAAGAACTTCAAAATGTATTTTATTTACCAAAATTGGTTACGATATTTGCATAAACAATCGAAATTTCACCGAGCACTTTTTTTTTTACCGATGGGGCTATAGATATAGTCAATAGATTTTGATAAAATTTGGTACAGTTCTTGGGAACATTTAAAAACTTTCGAAATCCAAATTTGGTTTCAATACTTCACAAGCAAAACAAACGTTTTTTGACCGATCTATTCTATGAGAGCTGTATGATATTATCAGCCGATTTTGATCAAACTTGGAACAGTGCTTGAGAACCATAAGACTATTAAAAGTACAGTACCCGTAAAAAATATTTTTTTTTAATTTTATTGCGTCTCAGATTGATCAGTTTTTTTAAAAAAGTGTGTAATCGTTCACCAAATTTAAAGGTCAAATGTCGAAGAAAATAGTTAGTTTGATTTTATGATCATTGGGTAAGCCATATAGAAACTTTTACGTAAGAATAATTAAAAATCTAGTCTTTATTTTTTCCGAATTTCTTGCATTTTATTGCTTAGAAAAATTAAAAAATTAGAAAATAAAAAATTTTAAATTTATTAAAGGGTTTTTAAAAGATTGGTGGCAGTAAAAATTATATACTATTTTTGTTGAACTTCCATGCAAAATTGAATATACTCCCCAGTTAAAATGCACTTTAGTAAAAAATACTTTGAATTACAGAAATCTATACAGTAAATTATTCCGTTAATAGAGATCTCCGGCATGCCACAATTATATTTTATAATTCATACGTCACCTTTATTGCTATTTCACCCTCACAAGAAAAAAACTTACCAACCACTCAATTACGACTTTGTAATATTTTATGCAGCCCTGTTATGGTCAGACCGCTGCATACAAGCCGCATTACACTGAGTGTTGGTCAGTATCGTGTCAGTCAGCCAGAGTGTCAGTGTGTGTACCCAAGTGTAAGAGACTGTGTGTGCGGTGTGGAACATTCAAGTTCATGTAACACTTGGTTATATGTAGATTTTTGAAAGAACAAAAGCATAACTTTACATTATGTCGGTTAATATTATACATATATGTTGTACTATATATAAAATTTTGTTGCCCTTCGATCATTTCTGATGTGTCCAGACAGTCAGTCAGCCAAGTTGGTCGGTCATGTAGCAAATTATGTCTTTTGACACGCAGGCTCGGACTCCTCTGACAGAGTGTCGCCGTTTTGTAGCCCTAGGGTAAAAAATTTGCCATACTGAGAGAGGAGAGAGGGTCGAGGTAGAGGCACACTTTATATAATGTTGCAACTTTTGGTGTTGTGTGAAATTAAAATGTGCAACATTCGCATGTTTAATTAATGAAATATTTGACAATGCCTGAGCAGAAGTAACTCGGTGTAAGGCTGAGTCCTTCTGCTGCTTTGTGGTCAGTGTAGGTCGGAGTCAGGGGCATGCAACTGCTGCGTCTGTAATGGCTCGTTTGCATTATTGAAATCGACACAATTTTACTTTTAAGTTGTTGCCACATGTGTGTGTATAAGTTGCATCCTTTGCGTCTGCTGAGTGACAGAGCCAAGGCCCCGACAACATGTTGCGTGCGGTTGATGTGCGTCTGTGCCTCTTATGTCTGGGGCACCACCATCAACATCGCCACCATCATCATCATCGTGAACATCCGCAAAACAACGCATCAAGTTCAAAGTCGAAATGCTTGTAATATGCAAAAATGTTTTAATTAATTACTTTGATGCGCACCGTCCGCGTCTTCGTGCCACATCGTGGCAACTTCAACTTCGTTCGCGGCGCATTCGCTCCCCTTGTCTGCGTCTCAATCGTTGGCGTCTACAAATGTTGTCGTTGTTGCACAAAGCGCGTGACATATTGAGCAGCTTGGAGGCATGCCCCGTCACTACCCGCGGCACATATCGCATACGTGCAACATCGTCCGCAACATGAGCTCTCTGCGGGCCTACATTATATATCTCTGTTATGTTTGTAATAATCAGAGTAATTACTCTTGAGGCGAATATATGTATGAGCATAAGTTGTTTAAGGGTGTTGAAAAGAATTTATTGGTAATTAGGTTCCGTAGGGTTGGGTCTTCATAACGTTATTATGACGTTGTGTTGTACAACACTTTTATGAATATCGAAATTAGTCGTTTTTACAAAAAAATTAATTGCTGGAGTAATTGTAAGTGATACGGTAGATGTTGCGGAGAGTAAACTGGACTCCAATATTGCGTAGGGGACTTCGCTTGCAAGCTTCAAAAATTTGAAAATATATTTTATGATACCTACGTATGTCTAATACAGAATAAAAAAAATGTCTTGACTGAGATCCATTCTGAGATTTGAGGCAATTTTAAGCTTAAGGCCATAGCAGCTGATTTTAAAATATTATTTATATTGTGATAATCTCTAAAACAATTACCCTACAAATATGCGTAGAATCCGAACCCGGGGTCAAAATTGGGCCATTATTTCAGGATTTTTAGAGGTTTTTTTTGAGGTTATGTTTGCGAAAGCTGTGATTATTCCTACTTTTGAGGTTATGTACAGGGTGCAAAAAATTTTGTGGTCTGTCTCCCAGCTGCATCAGTTAGAATCACTCTTAAGCTTTAATTAAAAATTTCATGAGATTAATTACGAAAAGTTATGGCTATTCGAAGTTACGAAATATATCGCTTCGACGTCATTAGCATTTGCATTAAGCTTTTGGGACAATGATTTTCTCTTGTGTAATTTATCTTGAAAATTTTCACTTGATACTTTTTTTTCTGATTTCATATTCGTTCATAACAAAAAAATTGTTTGCACCCTGTACATAACCTCAAAGGTAGGAAAAAACTCTGTTTCGAATATCTCAAAATCCTGTCGCGATGAACCAATTCTGTTGCCTGGATTTGGATTCTACGGAGCAAATTACTTCGGAAATGACTCTAAGCTTTCCAGCAACTAAATCATGTTGGCCTGTGTAATTATTGTCCGATTATAATATTTGGTAATCGAAAAAAAAATGTTTCTTACCCATTTTACGCAATTTTGCACTGCTTGCTTTGCCCAAATCTTGTACTACGTAAAGCAGTGTACTTCTGCAGTATATTGTAAAAATAAAACTGCAATAGTTGGCAGTGTGTACATTAGAGTGGACCAAATATTTTCGGTACAAAGGCTCTTTGCGATTTTGATTCTACAAATAATTCTAAAACGAATTTCGAGTCACGATCTTATTCAAAATGAAGGAGGAATTAATTTAGTTTTTTTTATTTGTATATTTATTTTTTTTTTTTTTTTTAATTGACAAATACCTATTTCCTTTTCTCATAGTGCAATACAAAATTTGAAGTTTCCCAAAATTTTCAATTTAAATATAAAGCTTGATTAATTTAAACTTTTACGGAAAATGATTTTGAAATCATAACTGCCCCAATAAATGGATTGAATTTACCCGAAGTCTCAAACAAAAAGTACTTAAATACGTGACTAAAATATAGCAATTCACTAACTAAAAGTTAAAATCTAAAATAATAAGAATGTTGAAAACTGCAGCCCAATACATATATAAGATGCTTAAACTAGTTGCGAATCTACGCGTTCTTAGAGACTGATGGAACTGCCTTAAACTCCTTATATGGGAAATAATTTTGCAAGGTTTTCTTAGCAATTAAAAAAAAAAATGGCGGACGTAAAGTCGGGTGCGGACGACTTTAGGATACCCTGTACCACTAGCTTGTAATAAAGTCCGATTTCTTCACAAAAAACCAAAAACAGAAGAATTTTTTAAGCAAAAATTTTTTTTTTGACCGATCGTTCCTATGGGAGCTATATGATATAGTCAACCGATTTCAACAAAATTTGACACAGTGTTTAAATACCTTAAAAAAGATCTGAATGCCAAATTTATTTCAAATATCTTTACAAACAAACAAAACACATCGAATTTTGTATAAAAAACGTGTTTTTGGACCGATTGGTCCTATGGGAGCTATATGATCTAGTCAAACGATTTGGATAAAATTTAGTACAGTGCTTAGGAACTATAAAATACTCACGAATGTCGAATTTGGTCCCAATATCTTAACAAACAAACGAAACACAACAAATTTTGTTAAAAAATCGATTTTTTGGAAGATCGGACCTATGGGAGCTATATGATATAGTCAACCGATTTTGTTCAAATTTGGCACATTGCTTAAGTGGTCTAAAAAATTTCCAAACGCCAAATCTGGTTAGGATATCTTTATTAAAAAACGAAATATAGCGAATTTTTCTTTAAAAAAGTTATTTTGGCCGATCGGTCCTATGGGAGCTATATGATATAGTCAACCGATTTTGATCAAATTTGGTACAGTGATTGGGAACTATAAAACTATATATATATATATACTATAACTTTCGAATACCAAATTTGGTTACGATATCTTCATAAACAAACGAATTATTCATCTAAAACGTTTTTTTTTTGTCGAGGTCGTCTCAAACACCCCCATGGGAGCTATATAATTTATCCCCGATATCAAAAAAATAAAATAAACTTGCCTCCTATGGAATAATATGGGATCTAATGTGAAAGTTTGGTAACTCTAGACAGATGGACATGGGTATATCGACTTCTCTATTCACCCTGATCATATTTTAGGTAACTTTGGGGTGTCTCCGACGTCTCCTTCTATATGTTACATACATTTTCGGCTTGCACAAACTTAATATACCCTTGGTACCATACGGTACAGGGTATAAAAATTATTACAGGGTTTTCCACTATTTAATTTTTTGGAAGCTGCCTAACACTTCCAATATTGACGCCCGATATAAATTAATATTTAGCTTTTTCGGCACTAGATACGAACGAATATTTTAATTATTCATATTACTAAATATTGACTTAATAATAACACAAACAGACAACTACAAAATGCCAAATATTCTATAATAAATCGTGTTATGGTAAAATAAATTTTACAAAAACTTTTAAAGCATATAACATTTTTATTTTTGTAACATTTTTAAAATTGAAAAATTTCATTTCGATTACAATTATTAATAAATAAAACTCATCATACAAGCTTGATTAAAAATGTGCACTGCTTTGGCTTCTGTTTTGTAAGGGCTTGAACAATATGATTTTTAAATTCTATTATATGGCTCTCAGTTGGTAAATCCCTTCCCGCTTTCCCCTACTCCTTTAGCTGCCATGTAAATCACAATGCGACTAGCTCATTGGTAAACATGCCACATTGTATAAAGTTCCTTTGGTCCTTATTTTTTTGTTGGGTTTTCACTGGTTTTATTTTTGAATCTTTCGCTGGATTTTATTTTACTCTTTGTTATTGTTCAATATTTTATACTTTTCCATGTGCCATGGCAACCTTCACCTGGGCATATTTTTTGTGGGCCAATATTTTTGCTGTTAAGAATTTTTTGTCGTCACACAAAAATATTTTATACCCTATACGCAGAAGGGTAAGCGGCATGCTATTAATTTTTGGAAAAAAATGTTCTAACGAAAATATTTTCTCAGCTTATAATATATTGGATTAAAGTTTTTATTTCATTTCAAGTAAAAATAGCTACACGAAAAATTTTAAGTTTCTTAAATTAACGAACGAAAAATTATATTTATTCAATACAATATTATACGATTTTTATAATTATTATTTAATAAATCATTTATTTTCCCACTGTAAAACTTTATAAAAAAAGAGCTTAAAATTATCCCAATCTTAAAAGAGCATTAAATTTTCTGAACTCTTAAACAAAAACTAAGTTATTAAACGTAGGAAAAATTATTTCGAAACTAAAACGTGACTAAAATATTTTAATTTTAATTCAATAGCTAAAATAATATATAAAATAAATAAAAATGTTGTAAATATAATAAATACACAAATATTGTTAATTGATAAGTGGAGCAGAATGCAGCTGCTGCTTAAATCAGTTGCGAATTATAAGCAGCTTTTAAGAAAATGTGTTGTAAAAAGGCTTGCTTATATACTTTTTGCGCTGCCAAACACTTAAATGGACAAAAAATAAATTGGTGACATTTTTCTGTAGCAATATCTGTCTCTAAGAAAATTGTCTTCAGAGCTTACTTTAATATTTTTGGCAGTTTTCTACAAAGAAGCTAAATCCTGTTAAAAAAAAAGGTGTTGATCATTCTTTGAGTCTATAACCCTCATACTCCACTGCAATTTTTAAACTTTTTGCTTAAAAATTTAAATCCTAAAGTTTTGAACTATTTCGAAAACTGTAGCGTATATTAAAGTCGGTTTCGTCCGACTGCATCCAATTTTTTTTGAAACTTTAATTTTTCACCCACGTTGTTAAGCTTGTCATTAGCCCAGTTTGAACTGTGTCGGCCATTGGCGGCTGCCATACAAAAGGCGTTATAGTAATGGTTCGGAAAACCATATATGACGAAAATATAATATAACCCCGGCCATATGTATAGTTCATATAGAGTGCATTTTTTATGCGCATTCTGTACAAAAGTGCCGAGATTTAAATGAAATTACATTTCCACCGAGCTTGACTTGTGGTCGCTGTAACGTATTTTATTTTTATTTTTTATTATTGTATGCATTTTTTAATTTTATGTGTAATGAAAATAAAATAGCGTTAAAGTTTTTCATTATGAAAGTGCAGTTTTTAAAATAAATTTGGCATGTAACTGATGGCCCAATAAATTGCTCTCAAAAGTTTATTAAGCAAAAAAATCATTTTTTTTCTTTTGCTAAAAATATTTTTAAGGAATTTAAAGTAGTTATATTTAAGCTTTTAAGTTGGTTTTAAGTTGGTTCTGCAGAACTCTCTATATAGAAATATGCCAAATGAAAACATAAATGCCATAAATATCTATATAGCTAAACATGTGTTGGAGTCTGCGAGAATCTTTTTTTTTTATTAATTTTTATTTTTATTCTTTTATAATATGCCACACACGCACACAGATACACATTAAGAGCAAGAAAAACGCTTTAAGAAAAAAAGGTCTCTTGAGCGCTAGCCAAGCAGCAAAAAGCCGCAGCAGCGCAAACAAGCCAAATGCCAATAAATGAAAAACGAACCTCTCCACAGATTTAGCGTCATATCAGTATTTTTATAAAGAAATTTTAAAATACACTTTAAGAGGGCATATTAAGTTGGCTATCTCTTAGAAAACTCTAGTCGCCTTCGGATTTGCGCTAAATTCTAAAGAATTCGTTATATATTAAAATCTTCTAAAGAAATCGTTAGACGAAATCACCCAAGATGAATCCCATCATTATAAATAGCTATGACGATATGTCCTCACTTATGACGCTATGACGCAAATTTTTGACATGACAACATTTATTTATATGTCTAGTTCGTTACCTTTTCAAAGACTACCTTATTCATATGATCGTCTTTGAAAACTCTTATTTTCACTTCAAAAATATCACCCTATACCATGAGTTGTCATTAAACAAATATGATGAAAATTAGTTGCTCCAGATAAAATGTAATTGCAAAATATCCCGCATATCCCTGAGAATAATATTTTTTCAAATCGATTTTATTTAAGAAAAACTTTGGTTAAAAATAAAAAAAATATGATCCCATTTAAAACTATTAAATTCACTCCAAAAATTGCACCCTACACCAAATTGTCATTGAAAAAATTTGACAAAACTTAGTTTTCCAGATAAAAAAATACTAGCAAAATATCCCACATATTAGATTTATATTTTTGAAATTCGATGTTTTTTAGAAAAGCTTTGGTTAAAAAAAAAATATTCTAAAAATCCCTTAAGTATTTTCCACCAACATTTATTATATGAAATATTTCTATATATCAATACTTAGTCGCTCCTGATAAAAAAATAATGGCAAAATATCCCACATATGTCTTAAAATATTTTGGAAATTCAATTTTTTTAAGAAAAGCTTTGGTTAAAAAAAATCCCTTTAAAATCCCGTGAGATTTTTTCGCCAACATTTACTACATAAACTACATAGATACTAGAACTACTATTACAAAAATCAGGATCCGGTAAAGGGCTCCTGGTGACCAACCATGATATAATTAATTTTTCATGGTACCACAAAGAAGAGCTCGAGTATGCCTACGCAGAATACTGGTTCAACTTTTGTATGGTAGCTATACGAAATAGTAAAGTTATTTTGAAAAGACTTCACAAAAACGTTTAGTATAAAACTAAATAAAACTGACTTAAAGTTGGCCACGATTTATGCAAAAAAACGTTTTCATTCTTTTATATTAGTCTGCACATTTGTGTGCAGTTTGATCAAAATTGGCACATTATTTCTTATAGCTACCATACGAAAATTGAATCCGAGCTCTGTTTTTTGATGAGACACGAATAAAGAACCTGTCCTTTGCGTGATCTCCTAATTGTTGGATCACGGACAGAAACAAAGATCCTGACGCATTTTCTTTTTAGAGAGAAATTGGTTTCTTATTAAAATTGGATACCAAATTTTGACTTAACTCAGAGTCGAACCACATTCTCACCCAATCCCTACTTTACGTGAGGATTTTTCGGTACTTTAACTCAGAGCTTTGTTTATTAACTTCGTTTCATATAAGATCCCAGAATCAAGAAAATGTTTTAATGGAGGATTATTTAAGTAAGGTTAATCTTTTTAGAGAGAAATTGTTTTGTCGATAATTTGGATACCAATTTTTGACTTGACTGGAATTCGAGCCACATTCTCACTCAATCCTAACTTGACGTGGAAGGATTTTTCGGGATTCTTACTCGAAGTTTTGTTAAGGAGCTTCGTTTTATATAAGATCCACGAATGAATATATATGACACCTTTCTCTTATTGGAGCATAGGGCGTCTTCAATTGCCATCTTCCATCGAATTCGATTTTGGGCTATACATATTTCTCAATTCGTTCCAGCTTAACCCGAGAGATTTCATTTTAGTTTCCGTGGATCTTCTCCAGGTGATACGTCCTTTTCTTGAAAGGGATTCCAGAGAATGAAGAAGAAGTATTATTTAAGTTTATAATTATGATTCTAATGCTTAATTATACAAGAATTACTATTGACCAATACAAATTTTAATATAATATTATATGAAAATATGAAATGTTACTTGAAGCTAACTTGACATATTGAACCAGAGCTTAGATATTATATCTTTACAAATTAGAAATTAATATAATAAATTTATAAATGTAAAAGAGTTCGACTTGAAAATTTTATGTTAGACTTTCGGGATTCTAACTTGGAGCTCTGTTAAGGAACTTCGTTTTATATAAGATCCAAGAATCAAGAAGGTGCATAAATGCAAGATTATTTAAGTTCTTAATGACGATTCTTATAATTCAGAAGCAATTACTATTGATTTTTGATAAAGATTATAATTTAATTTACAAACTTTCTATATTTGCAGAAATAATATCATAATACTGCTTGAAGCTAACTTGACATACTGAATCAGAGTTTAGTTATTATATCATTACAACGGAGAAATTAAGATAATGAATTTGTAAGTTTAAAGGAGATTGGACTCGAAAATTTAATGCTAAGGAAAACAAGAGCATGGGAAAATAATACAAATTTTAGGAGTTATGAATTAAGCAAGTTCTAAAATTAAGCTTAAATTAAGAATTTAAAATTTTTCATTTTGGGGTCTATCAAGTATTTTGATTTTATAAGTTTAAAAATTCAAAATGTGGAATACATCGATTTGGCAGTTAAGCCATTCAAATGTCGTGTCTATAACGAGTCTATCACGCGATTATCATTTTGAAGATTTCGTTCTTAAATTATTTTATATTTCCGATTTTCCCACACATTTTGCTCGATTTTGCTTAAAAAAAATATTTACATTTTGTTTTGCTTAAATTCAGAAAGGTGTAATAATAACAATAAATTATAAAGCTATTATTAAGAGTATTCTAAATTCGAGACTCCAACTTGGTTGGCTAATTTTTGCTGCTTTTCGAGCGTCCATAAAGCGTAGACAAAACAAGAGAGTGAAAAAAAATGGAATATAAAAAAATCAAAAGCACTTAAAAATTTGTCAGCAATGCGATCAAAACATGTTAAAAACGAACTAAAATTACGGCACTTAAGACTCGAAAATCGTATAAACTTGTCGAAAGAAGTTGTAGAACCAGAACAATGTCTCACAAAATTTACGACTTGAGCGATAATGCGAGGCGCCGCAAGGTGCATGCCCGCGGACTTCTCATATGCATAGAGCAGAGAGATATCTAGAGTTTATCTACTTTACATTATTATGCATACTTATATACATTATTAAAATCTGTTGTTGAATGTCTGTCTCAAAATGGGGAAATCAAAGGCAAAGGCGGCCAACTTCCGATTTATCTCAATTGTTTGAAAATTGAAACCTTAAGGCATTTAACACCAATTTGATTGGTGCCCTTTAGAAAACCGCAAGAATCAGACCCCGAACCAGAGAGCTTGAAAACTGATACAGACATAAAAGCTGTGCGGATGGGTCGCGACATCCCAAGATGATGATGATGTTATCGATATATGACTACAAATGTCTTTATTTCACGCGCTATGATTCAACAACAACAACAACAACGAGCACAACCCACTACTAATGGCTTTGGAAATTTTTATTTGTAATATGATTTTCATTCTTTTGTGGTCAAAAAGGCAAATTGAGTAAATTTTGGGTTTTTGAGACTGAATAGATTTTGACTTGGGGTTTTATGCTTTGAAATTGGAGTAGAAAGCTTCATCAAATGCTGTTGCTGCGCGTATGTGAAGATTGAGGCAGCTGCCTCTGCCGCTGCCACAGACGCTGCCGCGGAAGTTGACGCCCTTGGCAAAATTGCAGCAATAAAACTCGAGTAACGCCCTCCACTCCAAAATGCAAGCCGGGGACATATCAAATTTTTTTTTTGGCACACAAGAGCGATAAGCAAACAGAGAACTAAATAAAAAAAATAATAAAACTGTCCAAACACTTCAAAATAATTTGACATATGCACGAGTTTATTCCCACAAAATTTAACCAAAATGGTTGAAAAAATCGAGGAGTGATTTTTCATTTAAAATATTTTATATTTTGTGCATAGATACAGTGGGTACTTGGCAGCGTGAACAGATGCTAAGACCAGGATATTTGGGGTGAGCTTAGGAGTGTCATAGTATTATGATTGCTTGGAATACTATATTGAACAATGGATGTTTTTGTTCATAGAGAGCTTTATCTAAAATATTATATAAAATGTAAAGGACTTAAACTGTAGTGGGAGAATATGTGTCCAATCAAACTATTTTTATTTTTCATTTGCATATTCATAGTCTCTTCATTTATTATAAAAAATTGTATATTATCCTGAAATGTTAATCAAGTTTCTTCTCAGGAACCAATTTTAGTAAAGTAAAAATCGTAAACACGAGGAATTTCTTTTTTTTGATAACTTTCAATTTTATAAATGTGTGGGAATCCCAAAAAGTTCCTGAAATTTTATTAATTAAGAGTTTTCTCCAGCATGCGTCGTTTTTGAACATTTGTTCACTGTACTTACTTTGACTAAATTTTTTTCAAATATCCAAAACAATTTATTGAAAGAACTTTTTTTGTGTGTGTTTAGTTGTTGATTGTTTTGGGTCCCCAAAATTAAGAGAGTTGAATTTTAAAAAAATAAATAGTTATTTTAGAATTTCTTAAAAAAAAACAATATTTCAAAATAAATTGCTGCCAATTTTGTAGTACCTTCAAAAAACTATTTTTTTTATAATTCTCTGTAAAACCAAATGATAATACCAGATTTTCAAAATTCGACTAATTAAAAAAATAAACTAGAAATAAGATACAAAATTTTTTCTAAAATTCGAAGTAAAACCAAATAATTATTAGGTCAGAATTTTTGAATTACGACCAAATAAATAAATAAACTTACAATATAATAAAAATTCCAAAATTACAAAAATATTCTTACTTAAAAAAATATAAACTATTTTGATTCGCTAAACAAATATTTTGAGATTAATAACAAATATTGTTAAAAGTCTCGTTAAAAAAAAATTTTAGACAACAATTTTTCCCATTTTTTTTAATCTGACGAGTTTTTTATCTTTCAGATTGTAAGTTCTTACATGCAGGTTAGGTCTAGAGACCATTGAAAACCATGTGTTTTTAAAATCATATTTCAAGATTGTTCAAAATTAAGATTTTGGTCTTAAAAATTATTTTTCGGCTTATCATAATTTTAATATTATTTTCGATAAACAATAACCATTAATAACTCATAAATACATTTTTTTTTTTAGATATATTAATTTAAAAATATCGGAATTTAATAAAAGTCTTCTAACCGATAATCACAAATATTTTTTTCAACCCAATTATGGGAGATTATGTTATTTTTAAATTTGGTTCTTTTTTAAATGATGAAAACTATTTTTTTAAATTTTTTCTATCTTATGTCAGGGATTTCAGAAATATACTTGTTATTGAGCTTTATTAAAAATAAAGAATTCAAAAAAAGTGTTCTAAACTGCCAGAACTGTTTTAAACCAGCTAATTATTTAATTTTTAAGTTTATTGAAATGGTTCAGATATATTCCTGTTTTAAATGAGATTTTTTTTTTTTAATTTTCTCTATCTTTCTACACTTTTTTCTGTAAATATGGGATGTCGGAAATATATTCGTTATCAAGGTTTATTAAAATGAATTCAAGAAAAATGTTCTAAGCTGGCAAAAAAAAAACTGTTTTTATGGGAACTTATTTTATTTGTCAGATCAAGCAGATATTTTTTTTAATTACATTTTTTTTGTAAATATGGTGTCAGAAATTGGGTCAAATGCAGCAGATATTTTTATTTTTAAATGATAAACGTTTTTTTTAAATATTATTTTTTCTAATTTTTTTTTATCTTTTGATACATTTTTTTTGTAAATATGGGATAGCAGAAACTTATTCGTTATCGAGTCTTATTAAAATAAAAGTTTGTATTATTTGCCTATTTTGTTTTTTAAATATTTCTACCGTACTCTGCTATTAGTCTAAAAAACCGCAAAACACTCTTTAAAAATTGTTTCTAATAAAATAACTAATTTTTTCACATTTTTCTATTTTCTTTTACCACAAAATCTTCCACACTCAAAATTGTTCTCACTGCGGCATAGTTCACTGTAGCTGGTTCAATATTGTCAACCTAATTTGACGCGCAGGTAGCTCAAATGTCAGGATTGCTAGCTATTATAAAGATGTAGTTAAGACGTTAGCTGAAAGGTCTCTCCCCCAAAAAAGGAGAGACGACAAAAAAACAAAAAAAAAAAGTATCACATGACACACAGACTGGGACTCGGGACTCTAGAAAACGAAAAAAGGTTGACAAACTTCTTAAATTACCAAAAAATCCAGCCAGACCCTATAGCCAGTGAGGCATTCAGTCAGTCAGTGAGCTATGCTCCAGAGCTTGCCGCTCGTTGGTTTGGCTGGTCAGGGCCTTCAGCTTCTCTGCCTCTGCCTCCAACTGTGGCAAGTAAGCAATTTATGAAGCGTATAATTTTCATATGCAACACCTGCTGCAGTTTGTTGAGCTGTGATTTTATTTCATTTTATATTATCATGATATTTATATAAATTTTTCTTCCCTTTTTTTATAAATAAAAACTTTTTAATTGCAGTCGCCAGTGCGTTACTTTTGCAGATACTCTACCCAGGATGAAAGTTTTTTTGCTGAGAGTGGAGTAAGGTAAGGGTATAGTTTGCTTATAAATTAAGTGGGGCTCCCACGTTAAACTGACTGCGGCTGCTGTATGTTTGTGTGTGTGTGTTGGTGAGTGTATGTGTGTGTACATTAAGGACACTTGATAGCTTAATTTATTACGAGGCAAAAGATGCAGGACAACAGCAGTAGCAGAAGCAGTAGCTGGATTGGGTGCAGAAAATGGCAGTGAGAGCAATGCAAAGATAATTGCATGCAGTCCTGTGAGCGGCAAAGGAGCGGAGCGGGTGTCCTTCAGTTGGTATAGACAGAAGGACGGACGGACGGATGGATGGACGAACGGAGAGATCCTTGTTGTTGGTTGTTCTTATGCACTGCATGGGTGGCTATGATGGCAGCTCAATCTACTTATGTGTATGTATCTGTGTGTGTGATTTTGTATCTGTGTGTGTTCGTTCGCGCTGCTGCATAAAACATTTTAAATTGAGCGTTAAAATTAAACGATGCATCGCAAAACTAACAAACGTGGCAAGCAAAAAGGTTTCCACACACACATACTACTGCACTCCAAAAGATACTTCGTAGTGGAGATTGTGTCCTGGAGGGGACTACTGACTGTTAAGATCCTTATGACTGCACTTTTTTTTATACGCTCGTTAATCGTATGTGCCATAAGCAGCATATAAAAGACAATATAAATTTGAAAGTTAAGAGCATTTTGGCTTCTACTCCAAGTGGAGGGGAAACAATGGCGGATATTTGGTTTTGGGAAAGGGTGTTTGGAGTGTTTATGTGTCTAAGATGTTCGAAATCGCTTAAGAAGTGAACTGCTTTTATTAACATAGCTTGATAGCTTAATAAATAGTAGATTAGAAATCATGATTGCTTCAGGTACAATAACTAATAAGTACTCAAGGAATAGAGCGAAAGGATATTAAATTTTTATGTGTGAAGAATGGGATTTGTAACAATTGAGTGCAAGTGGCCAAGCCAAGGGGACTAGTTGTTGGGCATAGTTATGGGGCTTTAAAACGACAAGGAAAAAAAGCGATTTAAATAAATATGTCATACAGGATTATCTAAAATTGAATAAATTTAGCAATTTAAATCAATTTTCATTATTCTAGCTAAAATACAATCAGAAGTAGTGAAATAAATGGCTATGATATGGAAAGCAAATCCTGAATATTTTATTTGAAATTGTTTGGATGAATGAATTCAATGGAATTGGCAAAAAAGGTTTATAAAGCTTGTTGCATTAAAAATTGAAATATATTTATATTTAGTATTCTTAGATTGAATATTGTTCCAATTTTAAGTTGAATAAGATAAAGTTAAATTAATGAATATATATTTTTTTTTTTTTTAATCATTTCAAAAATTTAATTTTTATATGGTCCGTGAGAAAATATTTTTGCCTTACTTAAATACTTCAGGCACTATGCTCCACTGGGAGCCAAGCATGGCTGGCTTCGCAGTATGCCACTCGATAGGTCCAATTTTTGAGCACATTTTCGATTGTTTCTGGCCTTATCCTGGCCATAGCGGCTCCAATCTCGTCCTTCAGCTCATCTATTGTTTGCGGATTGTTAGCATAGCATACATATTTCACCGCACCCCAAAGATAATAGTCCAAACGCGTCAAATCGCAGCTTCTTGATGGCCAATTCACAACGCCATTTCGGCTGATTATGCGATTTCTGAAGATTGTGCGCAGAAGATCGATTGTGGCGTTCGCTGTGTGGCACGGGGCGCCGTCTTGTTGAATCCAAATATCGTCCAAAGCTTTATCTTCCATTTGTTCGAAGAACCATTCTGTCAACATTGCGCGGTAGCCCATGCCATTGATGGTTTCGGCGGCTCCTTCTTAACATAACCACCGAGGTGGAAATGAGCTTCGTCCGAAAAGATGATTTTTCGATAAAATACGCCATCTTCTGCCAAATTCAAGACTCACCACTTTGGAAATAAGTTTTTAATATTTTCCACCTTTTTTCAAGCATATAGCGTCCCATTTCGTAAATGTCAATGTTTTTACTAAATAGTTACCAATATATGAATGATATTTGACGTCTTAAAAGTCAAATAATCGGTTGTTGAAATTCCAAACACTAGACGGACCACCCTGTAGATGGCGACGGCAAAAAATTTGTAAAAACGAATCCGAATAAAATTTTTCCTATTGATTTTGCAGAGCACGGCCGAAAAATTTAATATATAAATATATTCTTTAAAAAATCACAAATTTTTAATCAAAGCCGGTCTATCAGTATTTCCAACTTTTTATTGCTAAAATTTAAAGAGAGTTTGAATTCAATGACTTTGTGAATCTCGATTGATCCATTAATCTCATATGATCTCAGGCTTATGGCCTATGTTAGTCTGGCTACTTAATCTCGAATTTATTTCTCCTTTCCTTCTCCAAAATAAAATTTCATCTTCGAAAAGTAACTTTCTGTTATTAACTCCGTTTGCCCTTTTCCTTGCTTAAGGGGCACACCTAGTGTGACAGCCTAAAAAAAAGGCAATTTTTGGGAGTTAATAAAAAAAAAACTAGTGAATCCATCTTTTTAAAATTTTGAGGGTATATTTATACATGTTTTTAGAATACACAGTAAAATTTTTGAAATAAAATATTGAATATTTTTGAAATGACACGCGATCTCCGGCGGCGCCAAAAAAAAAGGTCCTCCACTGCTGGAGTGATTGCAGCCGTCTCCGTTGATAAAAACTAAAAAAAAAATTCTCGTTAAACTAAAACATATTGTCTGTACGATGAACCTCGGGCGAAAAAAAAAATCGAATATTGACAAAATGGCGGCATGTTGAAAAAAAAAGATAAATTTTTTCCAAAATTTTGGTCGTTGTTGGCCTGCCAAAATTCGATTTTTGATCTGATCAAAAAACTGGAGGTTCATCGTATGGAGAACTATATAGAGAAGATGCAAAAAAATTTGATAGCGATCGGATCATTTGTCTTCGAGTAATCACTCCAGCAAATTCGAAAAATACTGTTTCGAGAAAAACGCGTTTAAGGGGCACACCTAGTGTGAAATTTTCAAAAAATTAATTTTTTTTCCATATTTCGATAGGTTATACCTTTAAAAATAACATACATAATAACATAATTTAGATCATTGGCAGCCAGCCGTTGCAAGTAGGAGCCGAGTCCTAACGTCTGACGTCACACAGACCCGAGCCAAGCGCATGCCGAAATGGCAGCCTGCTGCTACGACGAGCTAAGACGTTTGGCGTCACCTATACGAAACACACCATTATAGTTAAAGTGTTTTACGCTCTCTCGCTGGCGATCTATGGTTTACATCATTAATCTGATGATCATTTGAAAATATTTTCTTTGATACATTATATTTTCTTGAATGGTCTATTTGATCTCCAAAATAACTGTTGAACCAAGGACTAGCGATTATAATTATCATTGGGGGCTTGATATGTATAAACTGGGTTAGCCTTAAGTTTCATATTAAACAATTTTGAAAATCTGGTAGTCAGTTCGTTCAAAAAATCGTTCAGCCAAAAACGAAGAAGAAATTTCTGTTCTTCCTATTGATGAAATAAATTTCGTTAAAATTCGTTAAATAGAAGTGAAGCAAAAATTTTTTTGAGTTTAAATTTTTCGGAAAGAGATTTGTGACCAAAAAAAAATTAAGAAACAAAAGTACTTACTTGGCCCGAGTAATATTTGTTTCAAGTTCAGTACCTTCAGGATACTTCCTCCCTATTTTAGTGTTAAGATTTGTTGATTTCCATGATGCACATAAAAAGACTTTCGAAGATCCCACAATTTTACATTTGTTTATATTTCTGTAGCTTTAGAGAAAACTAAGAAAAATTAAAAACTTTTTCTATCACATATTCAATAACAAAATATGCCTCAACTATGCCATTTTATTTCCTTATCTATTTACTTGCTATATACAATTAATATGAAACTATACAATATATTGAATATCTCTAAATACCATTTACTTCTCTATTTACACATTTTAAGTAAATAGAGAATTGCATTTTCCAAGTGTAAACCTTGGAACTGACTTTTCAATTTACTTTAATTGAAGCACTCAACAGATTTCGTGCACAAATTTTTCATAAAATTTTTATTTGCCTGAAATCTGAGCCGCATGAAAGTTGGCCAAGTTAACAGAAAACTACAGCAGCAGCAACAACAACAACAAAAGCAAGTAAATAAACAATCGAGCCAACGAATGGACAAAACAAACCTATAGACAGTTAGATGGATGTCCAAACTGAAGGGTAACTGACTAACTGACTGGCTCGGGAGTGACTCAGTTAAGACCTTAGACAACAAAAGCCACAGCAAAAGGCTGTAAGCAGTGACGTAGATAGAGGAGGGTTGTAGGGAATAAATTTTATAAAACATATTGGATATTTTTAGTAAGTTTAAAAATTAAAATCTTTTCTAGAAACATGTGTCTTTAGTTGAATTTTATTAAAAAAAATACTTTTGTAAGAATTTTTTTTATTTTCGAATGGGATAGTCTTGCTTTAGCCAATTTAGAGATATGATTTAACGTGAAGGTGTGCGATATTTTAGATAGAGGAGGTACTTAGGGGATCAATTTTAATTTCGAATTTTTGCATTTTTCTCAAGATTGGTCTTGCATCAGTCAGTTTGCAGGCATGATATAGCGAGCAGGTTCGAAAATTAAAAATTAGTTTTTTCCTATATAAGAATGAAAATGGAATAAAAAGTATGAAAGCAAATCGAATAAATTAAAATTTGGTAATACGGTTTTTTTAAACTCACGGAATCCTTAAAAATTGATAGATTTTGGACCAAGATTTTCAAAAAGAGCTTAGAAGAATTATAACAAAAGCGTTTTCTACATTTTACAAAATTTGGATTTTAGTAAGAAGTTTTTTGGATAGCCAGGGAATACAGAATATAGAATATAAAATATAGAAGAATCTTGAGAGCTGACTATGTTTAACTCGATTCTCAACTTCTACATTCAGGAATATCTTGACCATATTTTCTGAACTATTTAAGAGTAATTCCTGGATTGCAATAGTTAATATATTTTTAGAGATTTTTACATAATATTGCTTGGGGTCTGCCGAAATTTTTGTTTAGATAAAAGAACTCAAATCCTTATGGAAAATTTTCCAGAATTATATTATTTTTATGTTCCTAGGGCTCCTAATTTAATATTGTTCTCAACGAAAGGTAGAAAGTCATACAAAGCGACGAGTTAAGAAAAATGAATTCAAATTCAATTAAAAACTTCATTTGATTGCCAAGAACTGATCAAAAGTATAAACATTTTGGTAGAATTCTTCTTGCTTAAGAGTGTTCTTTAGTTTGTCCCTCAAAATCTTTTCTAGAAAATCTCTATTAAGAAAGAATGGATTCGGATATAAACTGTAGGTCCCTGTTCTCTTAATGGAGATCCTCCCTCCCAGGCGTGACAGACAAAATAACAGTCAGGGAGTTGTCATATTATATGTGTCCCTCAAGGTAAAACCCCCTCCCTCTTTCTACACCACTGTCCAGTGAAATGGAAACGAAGAGGCAATAAGAACAACAATCGAATGCAAGTTGGACTCAAATGGGCCCAAACAAGCGACCCAATTTTATGAGGTTTTATTTTTTTTATTTAGTATATTTTTATTTATTTATTTTTTATTCGGTACGGTTTGGTTTCGTTTGACTTTTGCAAATTGACAATTTAGCCTTTCACCTGTCGAAACGAATCTATCGCACATCAAAATAAATATTAAAAACTAGCCAACAATGCAGCACGGGGCAAGGCAAGCTAGTTGCAACCCATGTTGTTGTTGTTGCCGCTTTTTGAGGCAGTCTATGTCAGTCAGTCACTCAGTCAGTCAGTCAAGCAAATAATGTCTGCTCAGCATGGCACGGCACTGACATAGAGCCACTCTGCCACTTGGACGTCGCGTCGTTTCGAACTTCGAATGTAAAAATTTTGAAAATTTTTGAGGCCGCCAGGTTTTTAATGTTGTATTAGTTGAAGCATTACTGTAGTAGTTGAAGTTGTTGTTGTTGCAAATGTTACTACTGCTGCAGTGAGTCCAAGTCAAGGCGCTGCCATAAAGTGGCTTAGTGCTGTTTTTTTTAACAGACATGGCCATAGTTTTTTTTTTATTGACATTTGCCGCAACAAAAGGAGTCAAGTTGAGTGCCAGTCAGCTAGTCAGTCCGTCAGTCAGTCAGTTTAGCAGCTAGTCAGAGTTGGACAGGCCTCTAATCAAGTTAGTGAAACCAAAATCAACAATAACAATAGTAGGAAAATTTTGAAAACTGACAAGAGTCAGTGAACAACTTTGGCCACATAATAATTATGACCTTAAAGGGAGTTTATGAACTTTGCATTGAGGTTTGTAACAGCGAGATGGAGTGAGAAGATTTTTGGAGATTTGGGTGAGAAGTTCTTTTAGTAATTCACTTTGGAACTACTCGTTCTTTCACTTAGGAACTGCTCCTTCTTTCATTTAAGAACTAACTGCTCGTTCTTTAAGTGACTTTTAACTTGGGAGCTACTTGTTTCTGTAGTTCCTTCTTAGTAAAGCCAGTTCTTAAGTCTTCGACTTTACCCGTTTTTGGCACGATATCTCCCTCATGTCCAGTTGACGAATTTTACGTGCGTTCGAACATACGATCTTAGTAACCTTCTTACCTCGTCTTTTCAGAACATTTACTCCTGGAATTAAATTTGTCGTGATGCTCCCAATAGAGTAATACTTAGATCTGTTGTAGAGGGCCCTTGCTCCATAAGGAAAATAGGACTATAAGTAACTTTTCAAATACTTTTTTTGTATTACAAATCCGTTGAAGAGTCAGCTTTGTCACTGCTTATCAGTATTGAGCTGGTTCATTATTATGATTGAACTGGTTCATTAGTTCCGAATTTCACTTTTGCTTTCTTTATATTTCCAATTTTTTTGAGAAATTAATTGATTAAATATAACTCTTAAATCATTTGTAAAAGCTTCGATGAAGAAAGTTTAAGTGGATATAGAAAAAGACAACAACTTGTTTTGGCAACGCCCGTCACCATCACCAGTTAGTTGGTTCTTAGATAGAATCACAGTCGAATTTGCCTGTAGCGCATCCCAGCAGAATATTGGTGAGTTTTACAAAAAATTCGTTATATAGCAGTGGCTTTTGAAGAGATTATAAAAGCGGTGTACTTGATGAAAATTCGTAATACGGAAAAATTCGTTGTAGTGGAATCCTTTATGGGAAGTATCGACTAAATATGGCAAATAAGGTTTCCTAATCTTATTCAACATTCATGAAAATTTCTCTTCTGGAAGTTCGACTAAATATGCTCACTACGCTTAAGAAAGCATAAGAATTCTTAGTATGTACAGAGCAATTCACTGTAGAAGAGTCTTTTATAGGAAAGTTCAACTAAATAGTAAATAAATAGAATGGAAATTAAGAAAGACTGCCATTCATCATGCATAAAAATTCCAAATATGAAACATTTTTTTGTAGTGGAGTCCCTAATTGGGATTTTTGACTGAGAAACAAGGGAGTTCGCTGTCTGCTCACTACGTTTTTTACACCTCTTCCCTGATCTTATTTATTGCATCTTGATAAAAATATATACAAAATTGTTGAACCAAAAATGCATCATCTAGCGGCTGAACCTAACAAAAAAGTAAATGATGACGAGCACGACAACAGTAGGGATACGGAATACCGATCCGATATTTTGAATATCGAGAATATCGAAGTCGGTCCAACAAAAACAATATTCAATAAAAAAAATTTGAACTTAAAAATTATATGAGCATTATAAATGTTTGGTTTCTTTGTCGCGCGAACTACTCAATTTGATTAATTCTTTCTTAAAACATGTCAAAAATTCGTTACGGATTTCGTCGATATCGATTTCTTTTTTGGAAGAATCGAATCAATAGAAATACTCATCATCCTACAAACTTACTATCAAATAAATCTACACTTACTCAATATTATGCTTATCAGTGTTTTTCCAGTATTTCAAGAATTTTCCGCCCATTTGCCTACGTTTTTTTTTAATGCTCCAACTTTAGCACGATCTTCAAAGAGTATTTCCATTTTAGTACCACTCGAATGAGTTTTTCTTCCGAGTTTTTCCATTAGAAGCCAAAAGAGAAGGCCACGACGTCTCTTTCGTTTGAGACTGTCCGCTTCCAAGCAGTAGCTGCTTCTGACTGCCAGACAGACAGCAAAAGTCTGTGGACTTTCGGTCAACCGGACTCGAAGTCGGACGCGGACGCGGACTCGGACTTGGTTGCCACTATTATATAGTATTTGGTAGAAGTAGTGGCGTAAACAGAGAACTGTCATTATGACAGTTGATTCTTTTGCGGCGGCTGCTGCTGCTGCTGCCCATTTAAAATTATGGTGAGTAGCAGCAGTAACAAGAGGCACTGCAGCAGAATGCAACGCTGCAACGAAAAGCGGCAACTGTGGCAGCCGCTGTGGCAACTTGTTCTGGAGATACTACTTGGTATATAATTTTATACTTTCGCATAATGTTTTGCATTAAAATTATAATAAGTTTTAACTTTTGCATTTGCAGTTTCAGTTGTTGTTGCTGTTGTTGGTGACTGTCAGAGCTTTCAGTTTTTTGCATTCAGTTCAGTTCAGTACGTTTTGGTTCGGTTCGGTTCGGTTGAGTTGAATTCTTTGGGTCAATATCATTGCGTTATCTCAGCAGCACAGCAGAAAGTGGAGCATGCCAGTCAGCCAGCTCCATACAGTCATCCAGCCACCAACCAGTCATCCAGTCAGTTAGTCAGTCAGGCCTGTCATTTATTTTATAGTTGAAATGTTGGAAATATAGTCATTGCAGTGCATTTTTAATAGGTTCGTTTCATTTTTTCTTGATTTTTTTTAATGGCACTTATAATAGCTAAAAGGGTCGTTGTGCAGTTGCTTTCGATAGTAGCTGGGTTCCAGGAGATACTTAGTTGGAGTCATGACCATGGTCTTGGTTTCGGAATCGGTTTCGCTTGCTGCAGTATGCAACTGCTGTTGGGCGTGGCAGGGCGTTATAATGCAAGCTACTAAGTATGCCATAAGCAATTCAAGCGAAAGTTTCAAATTATTATTGTAATAGAAAAGTGCTGATTAAATGGGTGTAGGAAGGAGTATACAAGTAGTCAGGCATGGACGGGAGCATAGTACTTAACTTTTTTTTTTGCCGGATCAGCATACTGGAAGTTTTGCTTGTTTATACCAGGTTTGATATTTGTTCCTGGAGAAGATGAAAGAAAGACACCTTTCCCTGCAGTCATGCAAAGCTCGTTGGATTTCAAGTTCCACGGCACCCTCGACACAAATCAATAGAAATATTCGACTCAGTACAGAAGAAATTTAATTTTTTTTTGTATAAAAAATTTTGTGATTGTAGCACCGATGTATTCTGCATTCAGCAAAAAAAAAATCAGCCGAGTTGATTCGATGTCCAATAAACATTTTGTAGCGAAAAGCTATTTACTAGGTCGGATTTACCCCACCTTACCCCATAAACAAAGGAGTATTTACCAATATATTCTGTGGTTTTACCTACTACACTAATTACGTGCATCAGGACCCTGACAAGTGTGACTATCCCGTCCTAGTTGGTTGGTTGGTTTGGGTGCCGTTTGAGTGACAACATATTCAAACTCAATTAGCGCTAATGCGTCATTTTGTTACACCACTTATGGGAACCACTGCTGTTCGGTTTATTCAAACCATCTCGATCCGTTAATAAACCTGCTGATCTCGGTTATGTTCTTTTCTGCCAAGTCACGTAGGCTTCCTAACGCGAAGCTTCTAGTGCTCTGTGGCGTAAGGACCCCAATCGTGGGCACTCACATAAATAATGATAAACTGTCTCTTCTGTGTTCTTCTAGCCATTTTCTTTGCATGGTCTCCTAACGGCCAATGTCCGGTATTGTCGATGCTATTCTGAAGATCATTGTTCCCTGCTTGCTTAGCAGTTCGGCCGTTCTACGCTTGTCGTATCGCGGCCAAATTTCCTTTGCAATCTTGCAAGAACCAATATTTTTCCATCTGGTTTCAGCCTTGTTCTGAGCTCGCAGAAGAAGTTCTCTCTTGATAGCGTTGAGGGGGTATTTGACAGCTACCTCCGCTGCTTCGCCATCTGATGCTCCTTTTCTCGCCAGTTTATCAGCTTTTTCATTCCCGTATACGTTCCTATATCCGGTAACCCATACGAGAGCTCTATTCATTCTGCTTGAAAGGGCATTGAGATCTTTTTTGCTTTGTCTGATGATTTCTGACCCCGACCTAGTAAAAATCAAAAATATCGTAAAATTATATATATATATTAAAATTAGGGTAGGGCGATTAATTTTTTTTTTAAAGTTTCTCTGTCCTATTATTGTTTGTTTTAGAGAGGGTTAGAGAGTTATATTCGCTTATATTCCTTTCTTAAGCTATCTCATGCATTTAGTATTTTTTTTTTGGTTTAATTATCTTTCAATAAACCATTTTTTTTACCCATTATTCTCTATATTCTACATTCAACCCTTCAGTTATTCTTGGAAAAATGATGAGCACTAAACATTCCGTTGTGCATTCCGTTTTTTCTCTTTTGATTTTTTCTATCGCTCTTACACTCCCTTTCTCTCTTAAGAACCTTTTTCCCATTTTATTTAACTGTCTTTCAATAGTCCAAGTTTTTTCTCTCCCCTTGATACCCTACAGTATTCATTGCACCTTTCAGCTGTGCTTGCAAAAATAATTAGCACCAAACTTTCCGGAATGCATTCCGTTCTTTCTCTTTTGAATGCCACTTCTCCAGCTCTCTCTCCCCCCGGGTCTGTCTCTCTTAAGAACAGCTGTCAATATGCATAAATAACAACAAGTAGCAAACACTTTTACTATGCAAAGTTGGTTGGTTGGTTGTTAAGCTTTACTCCAAGAAAAAGTTAGTTTATTTTCCATACAAATAGCTAAACAATGTTGGCCCTGTTGCTTTGGTTGCTTTCGTTGTGTCCGTTGACAGGGAAAAAGGCAGCAAAAAGCTCCAGCTACAAAATACCCAAAACATCAATTTATTCTCATTAAAAGATATGAAGGTGTCTGCTGTCGTCGAGTTGGCAGCACTGCTAACAAAACGGCAACAACAACAACTACAACAATAACAAAAGTAAGCAACACTTTGCAACACTGTGCAACAACTTGTCGGCAAGTAACTCACACACACACAAACACACAGGACAAAAAAAAAGAGTAGTGAAAAAAACTTTCTGCGGAAAATCTTAACAAAAGCTTGCAATTTACCAAGCTGTTGCTTGCAGCAACAACAACACCAACAACGCATAGTACTAACTTGGCCTTAAGCAGCTGCTTTAGAATTAATGCAACAAATGGACCAAAAATCCCAAGCGGTTAAAGTTGTGAAAGCCGAGAGGTTAAGCAAGTGCAGCTAAAGGTAATAAAGTTTAATTGAATTTTCATTATACGCAATGTATATGCATACATACATACATATACATATATACAAGTGTAAGTATATATGTTGTTGCCCTTACGCCAAGATGAATGGGAGTTGTTGTTGTTGTTGCTGTTGGGCCGCTAATGAAAAATGCATTTCAATATTCAATTACGTGCTGGCAAACAAACCTTTAGCTATACCTATATGTAATACCCAGACCCAGGCCCATGCCCATCATACTGGATGCTAGCTGGCTCCCAAGGAGCAACTGCAGCAACAGCGACAACAACGACGACAACGAAGTCTGCGGCAGCAGAAAGAGCAGCAGCGCAATTTGTGTTGCCTTTGTAATGCAAATTCAAGTGGGAGTCAAGTCGAGTTGTTGAGCGTAGCTAGCGCAACGCCTTTTTTGCCTATGACTGCCACGCCCACGCAAGCACGACAACATTTTAAAGGCACTTGGTCATAATGCCATCTATGCACTGAGAGAAATAAGGGGGTAGAAGTAAAGAATTCCAAATTAGTAGGCTCTATTTGGAGGAATAACAGCTAAGAAGTGGAAATGGGGGCATAAAGTCGAGCATTCTAATTCGTTCAGAAATATCTGAATTTCTAAAGATGATCTCCTAAGTTATCCCATTGTAGATTTTAGTTATCTGCATTTTTTGCATCCGAATTTTGAGCTTGACGAGGAATTGGAGGCATAAATTCGGGAATAATAGTGCTTTCAGAAATAACTGTAATTTTGAAGATGATCTCCAAGCTTATCCCACGAGATATTTTAGGAGTCTACATTTTTGGATCCGAATTTTGTGATAGAATAGGAATCAGGTGCATTTATTCGGGCATAACAATTTTTTCTCAAATATCTAAATTTCTGAAGATGATCTCTCAAATTTATTCCATTAGAGATTTTAACAATCTGAATTTTTTAGATCCAATTTTCGAGCTAGAAGAGGAATTAGGGGCCTATATTCGGCAATAATAATTCATTCATAAATATAGAAATTTTTAAAGATGATCTCTACACTTATTCCATTACACATCTAATCTGAATGTCGTGGATCCAAATTTTAGTGGCCCAAAAATTTTTAAAAAAGTTTGTGTCTTCGAAATTTTTTTTCCTGTTTGTGCCGCACTTTTTTATGATCCAATTCAAGAAATACGTAAGGAATACATAACTTTATGGATGAGTTCTTCTGTACGAAAAAATAGTCCACTGGACGAATCTCACGATTATACTTTGTTTTTTGTTACAAAAATTACTTTTGTGGAAAAACTTGAATTTACAAAAATTTTCGGCGTGAAGTTAAGGTTTCCTACTAAAGCCCAATCTTCTTTCAAGTTTAATTAAGTCATTCCGTTAATATTTTTTATTATAGATAGGATTGTGTTGCCTTCAGGGCTTTATCGGACATCAAAATAGAATCCGATTAAAATATTAAATTATTCCTTATTTTAGCAAAAATCAGCGTGGATGCCGCAATATTAATATTATATATTTATAGCTCTTCTGTGGGTTTTTGTTGTTTGTTATAGATCTCTGATCCCCAGTTTCTGGAACAAAACGGTTTTATGAACATTCTCTAAACAATTTTGTTTTATGAAGTCTATGGAAATGTACCCATGCTGCGAGACCCGTTCAGTGGTGGAGAGGGGTCCTCATAATACCTCGCTTGGTCTCAAATATACTAGAAATATAATGCGTTACAGCACCCGAGATGAGGTCATCGAAAACTCGAAGATGGCTCTAATGGCCGTACCGCAAACCGATAACAAAAAAATTATTCGAGGAGTGGGTCAAGCGTTGGCATAAGTGCGTTGCAGTCGATGGGTAATACTTTGAAGGGTACAATATCGATTTTGATGAATAATCTTGTAATTTGGATTTTCTGAATATATTTCGAAAACTTTTTGATCAAGGTGTTATAGTACTATGCTCACAAAGGGGCTGACAGGATAAATTTTTAAAATTGGGTCACGTAGTTTGGGTATGTTCCCTATGAGTCAGACGATTAATTGACAGTTCTATGAAGATACTTACAAATTCGACGAAATGTTTTGAACTTTCTCTCTCTGTGATGAATATTTGATCAATCTCCTCTATCCTTGTCTGGCTTCCTTATTTATAATAGTTTTGAAATTTCTCTCAGTGTACTGCCTGCCCCACAGCTCGTCTTTAGCTTTAGCATTGGCATTCATCAGCAGCTACAAAACACACGTTGCCAGTCCGCATGTTGCATATAAATGTAGTTGCCACATGAGTATGTGTGTAAGTGTGTGTGCTGCTCCTCCATCCTGGACTTGCTCACACTGACTAAATGACTGACTGACTCTGGGTTCGTTGTATAGTAGTAGTACTATAAGCAAATCAAATCATTGCTGCTCATCATCAACGTCGTCATCATCGTCATCAGCGGCTGCAACAACCCAACAACAACAATAACAACAACATAGTTCATGTTGCCGCCAGCAGCCAAAGAGGCAACAACAGCAGCAGCAGGAGCAGCGGCGGAGTAACAGCCACCGTCATGCCCCAAGTTGAGTAACTCATAACCAACACTTGTCTGCGTCTGTGGCATCAACTGCAGCCCGAATCTTTGCAACACCCCGCTTCCGTAATAGCATCATGGAACCATCCATTTGGCTGTGTGTCAAGTGCAGCATCTAATAAATCATTTTCGTCAGCGGTTTGTTTGCATTTTTACACTCTCGACTTGAATCCAGACTTGTCTGCTTCCTATACATATGCACTACTCCTATCTATGTATCTATTGGAACTCATTAATGGGCGGGAGTTTTATGTTTTCACCAAAACTATTTCAGTCTCAGTTTTGAACAAGTTAGTCAATAGATTTAACGCTTAACGCTTTCTCGTAAAACCCATTTAGTTACGATCCATTAATCAACTTTAAAATGATATCTATCAAATTTATAAGCATTTCGATTAATGTTTTCGAACATACCGCTAGCAAAACATTTGGCATGCGATGCTGATTAGCATAATGTGGCAGATAGATGTACCTAAGCGATATGTGTACTACCATTTAGATTGATTGGACTCGAGGGATAGACCCTAAGCGGAGGAGCCTCTGGCGATTTGGTAATAAAAGCGTGTTTGATATCGATTGCTACAAATAGGCATAAAAAAAGTTTGTTTACGCTTTGGAATGGTTTTCAAATTAGAATTTTAGAATGTGGGATTTGTCCAAATCTAACACGAGTTATGATTGTTGTGATGGATATTGTGGAAAACAAGTTTCTTTTAGGTGAGGGTGTTTAAAGGCGAATAGAAATCCGGGTTTGAAATTTTATGCTTTTTTTATGAAAGATTTCTTATTATTTAAAGTAATCTCAAGTTTTGTGCTGTACTTTGTCGAACCTGAATGTTCTGGATGGGCTATACTTACTTATTAGCAAACTCTGTCAAGAGCAGAAAGGAACAAAGTCAAACAAATTTGACTCTTAAGTTTTGACTTAAACTTACCACTTTCAAATGCGTAGTACTTGCTGCTGGTAAAGCAGCAGGATTAGCCTCTGACCGGATACCCCTTGGCTACATAATTTCGTTTCAATTTGAATTCATGTCTGAATAGTAAGTTGCCAATCCTTGAGTGATGAGCTTTCAGATTGATGATTGAGAGCCGCCTCTAACATGATATTAGACGCCAACCTTAGCAGAAATTCGGCTCCCAAAAAGGTACTCGGATTTTGTTTGTTGAGTTGTCCTCCTCTTCACAGTGGTCCGCAATTCCCATTCGAGCCTTGTTTCTTTCTACTGGTTGTCTCGGAGAGCATGCATCGGAGTAACGCAATTATATGAGTAAGAGCCATGGACGTCAAGGAAGCTTGATCCGTCTATACAACTTGGGTGATATCTTTCATAGTGTCTTGAGATCTCAAAAGAAGTGGCAGAGCTTTGGGACCTTCCAGACGTCATAACTGATTCTAAAAACTTTGTATTGAGCAACCCGAACAGAAGTTATGATCTTATTAAAAATATGTTTTAAGTCCGTAAGACTCAGGAAACTCCGAAGTACACAAGTAACACATGCAGGATTTGTGAAATTGACGAGGATGCCTCTCTACCTATACTAGCATATTGTGACATCCTTGCCAGAAGAAGGACATCCTTCCTCGACGATCATAGAGTATCGATATATGACATCACTCGACTAAACCCATCTCAAATAATTAAGTTTGTGGCAGATATAGAGTTCGTTGAGGAGCTCTTGAGCAAAAAGGGAGCATAATAGATACGGGTTGCAGTACTGTACATTCCCCACTGATATTATTATTGTTTATGAATGAATATCCTAGCTTCGAATTTAATTCAGCAAATCGCTGTTACCGACCACTGTGCCCTCGTCAAGGGAAAGAGAAAAGCGTCAAATATGAGGATGTGAGAGGTTACGCATCTAATGCCAAGTCTCATTGAGTCACTTTGTCGTGGAAATGTTTAACATGCAACATTCTTTGAGACAAGCCTTATGCATATGCATCATACTTCGTATGTATCTTAGAGACACCGTGACGTAGCTGTGGAGTAAGCACATAGTCTTGAGTTTATGTTTTGATCCCCACACTCCTTTCTATAGTCACATGTATTAGTCATGCAGTTCATGCATACTACATTTCACTCTCATCTACTTTAGTCTTGACTTTTAGTTCATGTGTTTCCTGTTTCATGGCCTCTTTCCAATAGTCCCCGCAAAACATTAAAGTCGATGAAGCCGCGCGCCAGGTCTTACAAACGCCTAAAAGGTGTTTCGTTCGTTGGTGATATAAGACCAAAAGCCGCAACACTATTTCCCCATTGACAATAAAAAATCTTTATTTAAAACATTTCATGGCAGCCAACAATAAAACACCGTAAAGTGTTTGTTGTTGGGAGTGTTGGAAAATGTGTGTTGGTAGTTTGGTTGGTTGGTTGGAAGCCAAAAAACCGCAACATGTTTTGAACATTTACACGTGCCACAAACACCCCGAGTCAGAGCCATGAAAACGATGTAATAGAAACGGTAAAAAGGGAACCAAAGCGTATACTAGAACAGGAAGTAGGAAATGGGGGCTCCGAAGGGGGAGCACAATGTTAGTCCAAAGCTGTGGCCATTTCAGTTTGAAACTGTCTCAACTGTAAAAGAAATCAATTACTTTCGCTGCGCACCGGACGGGACGGGACACATACACAGACAGAGACTTGGACGCTATAGTAGCTACAGACTTCCTATTGGTATTGGTTGCCGAAATGTCTGGGCCCTTGGCTGCAGTCACGTGCGACAAAGGAACGCGCCACAAATTTGTTACAAAAAATGCGTGGGTGCAATTCCAAATGCGCTCCAAGACTTTATAGCTTGAACTTTGCCAAGATACTCGCTTATAGATATATAAGTACGGAGGAGAGTACGGAGTAGTATCTATACAATGGCACTTTGAATATTGTTATGCTCCATTTGTGGGTTCGTTGACTTGACTTTGGTGTATCTTGGCCGGCGGCGGCATTACTTACTTGAAGTGCAACTTTGTGGCGTTCTGTTTCTGGATTCGGTTTCTGCGCTCTCTTATCAAAGTTATTTTTGGTTTTGTTGGTTTGCGCTTTGAAGTAGCCAACGATAAGATGCGTTAAGTAATTATAAATGTTTTATTTTCTGCTTATACTTTTATCTGGCATCTTAATGCAAATATTTGACGCGTATATGCCTTGGATTGCAGTACTCCTCTATAACTTATAGATGCTTTTTGGCTAATCTAATCAATGCAGAGTTGCATTGCCATGGGCTGGGCTAAGCGCGCTGCCTACTTGCCGCAAAACGCAGATAAAGCAAAAATAAAAAATACAAAACAAAGAGTATTTCTCAAAAGGCTGCAACAAACGCAATGCAACTTAGTGTAAACCCTGCCCCCTTTCGGCACATTAAGTCCGGTGCAGAAGGTGTCGGCGGTGGCAAGAGGGACTCGCTGGCAACGTCAACACCCGTCCAGTTAAGAGTGCAAAAGACAACGTTGTTGTTGCTTGGCCCCAAAGACGTTGTTGCTTGGTTCTCCGACGCTGGCGATGGCGATGTTGATGGTGACGTTGACCATTATCAACGAGGCGCAACTAAAATATTTTAATTAACGCAATATTTGCACAAAATAACCCAACATTACAAGTTCAAGGCGCTAGATAAGAAAACTCAACGCACCAACTGTACGCTTCGGACTCAAGGGTTCGTGAGGAGTGAGAGATATGCCAGTAACGCCGCTGGAGTAACCCAGAGAACAAAATTTTAAGCACAAAATACTGCCAAGTGGTGGCTCTTGCGTCAGTGCTCGATGGGAATTACTATTTAGGAGGTAATGGATTCCTAGGAAGTGATCGAGGAATTTGAAATTTTTAACATCTCAATGTGATCTTCGAAGGTGGCGGATAAGCTTAGGGTGGCTGAGGCATGAATGGGAAAATGCGAAGTTCCGTTCTCGAGCTTAAGAGCTACAGTCATTGGGTCTACGAAAATATCAAGATGACCGAAGAATCTATTTTTTTTTTTTTTGGAAGTCACTACAAAAGTACCTTATATAGAGATGGATTTTTTAAAATCATCACAAGATGGGACATGCAAAGTTTGAGGAGACAAACGATCTATTACTTTGCAAAGCTAGCATAGCTTGCCCTTTTCCTCTGAATATTTTCTTATTCGACTATCAAATGGGATCAGAAAGTCACATCGACTACATTTCAGACAAAAAATCGGAAGCAGATGCTTTCTCGAACCAAATAGTAAAACTAAGAGGCGAAAATGATTAACCACTCTGGAAGGCATTACATGCTTCTGAGAGCTTCGGAAACAGTTTGCATCCGACCCAGGTTGACATCTCATAGAGACCAAGGAGTCCACTGTAGCTTCCTTCTGAAAATGAAAGGAAGCAAAGGTACATGAGATGGGATGAGATGTGGATTGTGTAGATGGTAGACGGTTCAAGCTCTTTCCTTCTGGACTTCCTTGATTCCTCTTTAAAGAGATAGGAAGTAAAAGGAATGAAAAGAATATTAGCTGGTTACATAGAGTGTAGACGGGTTTTACTCTCCCTTCGAGTAAACGATTTCGAGAATCGATCCGTTCTGGCATACTTTAAAAAGACCTTCTCTCTTCAACTTTTGTTAGAAATGTTTGCTGGGTAGTTGATTCTATAGCTTCGAGAGCTCAGGTGTCTTTATATGAGTGTGTGTGTGACACTCGGTAGTTGTTGTTGTTGCTGCTCTTGGTGCTGCTGCTGCTGCACTTGACTTGCCACAAACAGCACGCAATGTAAGGCGGAATAGTAGCCATGCCACGCAGGCGTACACCACTCAACGCCTAGCTGCCACTGTGTGTATGTATGTGTGTTGCATGACTATATCAAAGTGTTTGAGTGTGCGTGTGTGTGTGTAGATGTGTGTGCACATCTAAGATAGACATGCAGATATCATTGTGGCAAGTACTTGCTGGACACTAGCGGAGTAGTACATAAGTACGTGTATGCAACTTGGCGACTCTGTGACTTTGTTCTCCATTGTTGTTGTTGCTGTTGTTGGTGTCCTATCTACTGTAGCTGCTGCAGTTCCCTGAGCTCTACTATCGCATTGCAATCAGCGCATGCGTTTACAACATACGAGAGGCGAGCCAAAAGGCAGGAGCGACGACGACGACGACGATCATCAACTGGCACTGGGATTGGACTGCATCCCTTTCACAGTAGCCACTGTCCATATCGTATATGCGTGTGTGCTTGTGTGTGCCTCATCAACGATGTTGTTGTCGCCCAAGCTGACCGGGACCAAACTATAGCTGGAGCTCTGCCTGGTGCGATCCGCGCTCGCACGCTTATCGCATTTTAGTAGTGCAGCGATTTATCAAAGTTAACATAGACTTTTAGCTTGGTCGGCGTTCAAAATGAGATAGTCCCGAGGAGGAGCAGCTACAATGTCCGTTCATTTGCCCGGTTCTTGTGGCAGTGTCTTGCGGCCTTTTGGCGGCATTTTCTAGGCTCATGCGGCGCTTGCTGGTGGCCCGACTCTGCCACACTGCCTTCTCTCTCTCTGCCACCTGTGATCTCTCTCCCCACTCTGCATTATAAATCATTTTTATTTGTTTTGCCTTTTGGGCTAAATGAAAATAGCGTGCAGGGAATGCTTGGAATGGAATGAATTGGAATGCAAGTCTAATGTTTTGCTTATCGCCGCCAGGAAGGGCATCTAAACAAAAAGCCTATTTAATGGTTTTTTTTATTTAGAAAAATAAAAACGAAAAAAAAACTTGTATTAACTTGAACTTTCACTCACTTACGCTCTCACTGTTGTTTGTTTTATGGCGCTCACTGTAAGTGCCTGACCTTGAGCAAGTTTTGGTGTAAAACTTTTACGCTGAGCAAACTTTAAAAGTTTTCTCGCAAAACTTCAACACACTTACACTGCTGCACAAAAGTCAGCGCACAACTTAATTACAAGCTGAATGCAACGGCCAGCGAAAAACGTCATTATGAACTTGGTCGTTGATCATAATGACAATGTCTGACTGGTGCCGAAAATATCACTTAATTAACATTTTAGCTCTGCGCTCTGCTGCCGTGTGGCGTAATTAACGCGTCCACTTAATGCAAACGCCATTGAATGAACGGAGTAATTGGACGACATGTTCCCAGCAGCAGCAGCAGAACCAAAAGGAACACACACAGAAGTGCGAGGATACACTGAGAAAAATTCAAAGCAATGGGAATTTTGTCTAAATCTTGTATCGAACAGTGGGTTAAAGCTTTAAGAGCTCTTTTTAGTATCTGTTACGAGGTACCTCTTGAATTTCAATATTTCACGGGAATAATCTCATGTTTATAAAGAAATATGTAAAGGAGTGGGGTTTTAGGCTCAAAGTCACTCCTGACCACTCTGCTCGCAGTGACTGGTCTTTTTTAAATAGGCCGCCCTATTCTGTAAAACAGACACCTTTTGCAGCCACTTATTCTGCGTACAAACGCTACGTTGTGGATTCCTTAAGCTTCATTGCTCCTCGAAGATCTTTCGGGCAAGGGTGGCCCTTCCAGTAGGCATTGCTCTCAGAGTCATTGCAGCTACTGAGCTCCTTCACCATTTAAAGATGACGATCCCCGAGGGAACTCTTCTAGGAGTATCAGCAGAAGAATCATATAGTACAGCTGGAAATAGGACAAATACTATATCTTTATGATTTGCAACCTATACCTCATTGAGCTCTGGAATACCCGATCTGAATAGTCTATCTCGAGGTGCTGATGGATCATCTCTTAAAACGAAGGGAAAGTTTGAGCAGAAGCCAGTAGAGACTAAAGGCTAAAACGTTTTATATCAATAACAGCTAAAAAGATATTGTGGCTTTTGGACCTATACTCGTTAAATCTTAATCTTAGTGCTCCAAAGACCAATGCGAAGTTAGGTCTAAGGATTTAAGAGCTATGTTGTGATGGATTCTCAAAAGAAGGGAACATTGTAGCTTTTGGACCTACATGTTTAGCATCCTCAGATGAGCCAAGGAAAAAATTGAAAGGGAAATAGTGTTTAAAGATATCTGAGATCATTATCGTTTCAGCGGGTACATCCTAAAGAAGTCTCTTAGAACTCTAAAGACAACTGCGAAGATGTAAAGTCCGAGGACTTAAGATCTATTCTGGGTATCCACGTATCGTCACGTCGCTACGCATGTGCAGATGTCACGGGAGTCTAGAGCCCAATCCGTCAACGTTTCTTTTCGATCACATCTCCCAAGAAAGCCAGATTGAGGCATTTGGACCTACCTCAGTAACGTCAGAAGAGCCAAGAAGAGCATTGAATGGGAAATAGAGTTTGAAGATCCCAGAGCTTATTAACGAATCAGCAGGGACATACTAAATAAGCCTCTTAGTCGTCTAAGATCTTACAAGTCAAAATACATAAGCTAAAAGATAAAGTTAAGTCTGAGAATTTTACATCTAGATTGGGTACTTACCTATCATAGACTCCAGCACAGATCGTTATTGCTTTCTTCTTAACCTGGCTTGCTATATCGACCTCACTATCTTCTAATTCACACCCAATCCCTTAACTTAGAACACACAAAACTTTTCTCAGTGTAATCCAAGAAATCACAGCATATAAACAAGGGGAATCGGTAAACAGGTAGTTCGTTCCACCATCGACCAACTAACCAATGCGACCGACCGGTCGTCTACAACTTTGGCTATGCAAATCATTTGGCATGGTCGCTCTTCACTTGCTGGGTGGCCATGCGACACACAAAAGTGTAAAATGTAGATTGTGGACAAAAGAGAGGGATTCAGTTTGGAATAGGTATTCGAAAGCAAACAACGATTTCCAATCAAAGCAACAACTTTGAATCGCAGCACGTTGTAATTATGCGACAAATGCGTGCCGCATTTGCAAACTTGGCCAAGTTTATAATGTAATTTAATTAATTTATGCATACGAGTTGGTCAATGAGACATACGTTGGTGAGCACGTACGGCTTGCATGCATAATGATTCTGGACAGGATTGGCTGGCTGGCTGGACTGTTGTGTTGCTAATGGCGCCGCATACAATTGACAGGTTATGCATTATAGAGTCAGACAAAACATAAAGCACAAAAAAAATATGGGCGTGGACGGCAATTAGCCAGGCTTGGTGTTTAAGGTACAATATAAAAGTATCTATAAGATACACAATATCATAATCCAACGCAAGCTGCTTGTACAATTGAAAGCAACGCACTTTTTATGTCGCTGAACCATGTTCAAGTTGATTGAATGACTAGTGTGTGTGTGTGTGTCAGTGTATCTGTGTGTATTAGTATCTGTGTGTGTTTGCTTTTGTAATTGTGAGTCGTGCAGTTACAGAGAGCAGCTGAGCTTTGCTTTTGTTTATGTGAAGTATCTGCAATGATGTGTTGTTGTTGTTGTTGTCGCGTGTGACATGACACAAAGTGGACAGTTTTGATTACTGCTGAAATTGAAAGGGAAATTGTTGAGCTATACATATAAACAATATATAGCTCTCATCCGTATTTACTATATCTGTATCTGTATAAGTCTATGTATCTGTGTATCTATATGTGCCTACAATTTGACCCAAATAGTTGAATTTAGTTTTCGGCACATTGAAGGTGTGCTCTTATCAGTCTGTGTGTGGTTGAGTGTGTCTGTGTGTGTGTAGTGAGTTTGTGTTTGACACTAAGCTTAAGATTCTGCTTTGCTCAGGCAGCTGTCAAAATTGGTTAAAGTGTCGGGGCAGGTTCAGGCAACAGCAACGGCAAATAGCCCTCTCCAAAGCTTCCAATCAACCGCAATGTGTGGAAATTTATTTGAACATGGCACTGAAAATGCTTTACAAATTGCTTGTGATCAATTTGAGTGAGATTTTCGGGTTGAAGGTGTGGCCGGGTTTTATTTTTTGGGACATGTGACAAAATGGGATCAAAGCATGACAAGCGTTAAAAGCGCGCTGATAAGGAGGGAACTCCCGTAGGTAACTGGGTGTATTCTGTTCCAATAAGATGATCTTGTTAATTGGAACAAGCTGGAAAGAAGTAGCACAAATTTGATATCGCTGGAAGGGTAGTCAATATAGGTCATTCAATTGTGGCAAGTAACTTACACCAAAATCGACTTCAGTATTTACTATTTAATATTAACAACATCTTTAATGTCATTTATCCAATCCAAATCCCCTTTCTAAATAGCCACAACTTCCACTCCTTTAGCCACATTCACTTGGTGTCTGCTTTATAACTCTTTTCAAATCCAACTAATCATTAGAAGCCTTCCCAGCTCTGTCCATACGCCCATCCCATCTGCCCCATGTAATATACATATTTGATTTATGAATGCCACCGCCAACAACAACAACTGCAACAACTTTCTTATAACTATGCCACATATGGTACATCTACATATTTAGATGTGCCACAACTGATCATTATTCATGCTGCAAAAACAAAAAAACGAAGACAAACTTAAATAAATAAAAAGAAAATCAATTAGTGCAACCCACAAGTTGCAACAAAGTTATTGGTTAAGTCGGAAATTTAAAATGGAATATCATAGTCATTGCAGTTGGCAATTTGATGAATTGGTTTTAAATCAAAGATAATGCAATAACAAATGTCATAGATACTTTTTCACTGCCACACAGATACACTGCTCTGTGTGTATGTGTGTGTGTGTATAACGACTGATAGATGGCTTTGTCTTTGGCAAATCAAAAACTTATGTTGGCAAAGTTATAAATTCAAATCACAACCACGCAAAAGGAATTCTCCGATTCAGATACAGATACATATTCTTATGCGGCATGTGGGTTGTAGCAAGCGGCAGACACGAGCTGCAGTTTGGCACGTTACACTGTGCAACATAGAAATTGAGGTTGGTGTGTTTGCAATTTTGAATGATAGTGTTTGATGAGTGTAGAACATTCGTAGAAGGTTTTTGTGTTCAGCATTTTCAGCCAGAAGCAGAGCTGATAACACTGTCCAACAGTGAAAAAGAACTTTCAAGTGACCTAGTGTCATTGTAGGTCTTGACGAGTAGATCACGATAGCGTTTTCAAAATTGTCTAACACCCCCAAAATCGAAGTTATCGCTTAAAACTGTTTTTCGGAACTGCGATCACTCCCACTAGTCGCAACACGATTTTTGCATTTCGGCTTTGTGAAAGAAGATGATTCAAGCTTTAAGATGATATACACTTGTTTATACTTTATACAAGCTAACTACGAGATTTTCTAAAAGATATCCTGTTTACACTTTTTTATTCGATTTTCCCACTTTGAAGTCATTTTTACATAACATTTTGTTAAAACACCTTTACTTTTTTACATTTAATCTTAAAGAATATTAATTCCGAGTAAGAAAAGTTATGGTTTATTAAAATCGGTCGATAAATGTTTAGTTACGACGCTTATTGTAAACAAGGAAATATCAGATTCCATCGACAAAAAAAAGTTTGTTGATGGATAATTCGTTTGGTCATGAACATATGACAAATTTGGTATAATGTAGAACATAAAAAACTTACAAGTGCCAAATTTGGTCGCAAATTTTTTAAAAAACGATAGAACAAGTACTATGGGAGCTATATGATATAGTCAACCGATTTTGTTCAAATTTGGCGTTTAGAAATTTTTTAGAGCACTTAAGCAATGTGCCAAATTTCAACGAAATCGGTTGACTATATCATATAGCTCCCATAGTAATTGTCTTCCAAAAAATCGATTTTTTAACAAAATTTGTTGTATTTCGTTTGTTTTTTAAAATATTGCGACCAAATTTGGCACTTGTAAGTTTTTTATAGTTCTTAAGCATTATACCAAATTTGGTTACGATATCTTCATGAACAAACGAATTATCCATCAAAAACTTTTTTTTTGTCGATGGAATTTGATATTTCCTTGTTTACAATAAGCGTCGTAACTTAAACATTTATCGACCGATTTTAATAAACCATAACTTTTCTTACTCGAAATTAATATTTCTTTAAGATTAAATGTAAAAAAGTAAAGGTGTTTTAACAAAATGTTTTAAAAATGACTTCAAAGTGGGAAAATCGAATAAAAAAAGTGTAAATCTTAGATATCTTTAGAAAATCTCGTAGTTGCTTTGTATAAAGTATAAACAAGTGTATATCATCTTAAAGCTTGAATCTTCTTCTTTCCAAAGCCGTAAAACAATCAAAAATCGGTTCAAAAATGGCGACGTTGTGATAGTGGGAGTGATCGCAGTACCCGAAAAACAGTTTTTAAGCGATAACTTCCGATTTTGGGGGTGTTAGTCAATTTTGAAAAACACTATCGTGATCTACTCGTCAAGACCTACAACGTACACTAGGTCACTTGAAAAATTCTTTGATTTTTGTCAATTCTGTAGGACAGTGTAATCGATTCGATTTTAAATCGATTGTTTTTTTCGTACAATAGAATCGATTTTATTGATTCATGCAACTTTGCGATATATATAGTATGTACATTGAGGCAGATCAATTTGTATATAGCAAAAAAAACGCTTTTGGGCTTTCAGTGGGTCATTTTAATCATTTTTTCTCAAGAAACTTTAGGTCTAAAATTAATTCTAAGTCGCTTAAATATTCAAAAATCGGCTTAGATCTTCCATAGCAAGGTCAAAAAGGATACATTTCTACTAAACAAATATGTATTTGGGAGTATTTGGGATATCCATTTTTTACATATACTCTTAATTTAGAGCGCTGCTAGAGGTCGCTCTTGTGCGTTTTGTTTTGATTTTTGAAATTTCTTTTTATTTTTAATTGACAAAAAGTTCTTTAAAACAAGTATCGAATAAATAATGTTTTCCCTTCAATTTTAAATTTTGAATTAACTGAATTATTAATTTGTCAACTGCAAAACTGAATAAACCCAATTTTAAAAATTTTTTTAAATAAACTTTTAGTTTTCAGATTTATAGTAAAAAAAAAGACAAAGCTATTGATTTTTTTTTTCGCAACTTATTCCAGACGCTTCTTTAACCTGTTATGAATTATAAACAACTTACTTAAAAAATTTAAATCAACTCAGTTTGTGTTTACTTTCTAAATAAAGTTAAGATTTTTCAAATAGCTTAATTTTTAAAATTTATATTTAATCAAGACCCTTATATCCAGCAGACAAAAATTATCAGGATATCGAAAGATAATGATTTTATCAGCTGTTCCAACAGTTTCTCGATGGGTCAGTTGCAATTATTAATTATTACTTTATTACCAATAAAAATACCAAAAAATACTAGTTTGAAAAATACCAAAATCTGCTTACAGACTTACCATACTCAACTAGCCATTACATCATCCATGCCCAAAAAAAAAAATCTTTTAAAATTGTTGCACAGTGTTATCTGCCGCAATGGGCAACATGTTGCACATGCTGTTGTTGTTGTTTTTGTTGTTCTGGCCAACAAAAATATCAATTATGAGGCGAAAGTAGCTGTGCTGCAAGCAACAACAAGAGGCAACAACTTTGACTGTGGCATGGCTGCTGCCATGGACTACCTTCAACTCGTATCATATTAGTCTGACAAGGCAAATGCGGTAGCCAAAGCCAGGCCTTGCAATTGCCGCAGAGTCGTTGTATACACATGTTGCTACCGTGTTGTTGCAGCTTGTTGCAAGCGCTTTGTATTTGTTTTTAACCTCTCTCTCTCTCTCGCTCTATCTTTCACTCTCTGTCTGTCTGTCCGTCTTCATTCTTTTGGCTTGCTATGACATTTGTTTTAGGCGCTTATCGCGATGTGGCAAACGTTGCCAATGTTGCCAACGTCGCCGCCTCCACCGCCCGCCTGACACATTTCTATTTGTGAATGCAACTTTGTGTTGCATATGCAAGCTGGTGTCTGATTATGCGCTAAATTCCAATAGTAGCTCATTTATTATGTTTTGAACGATTTGCCATAAAGTCATTTGTAAGGATGCCACATGTTGCAAGGACAGAGTCTACAAGAGCGCAATATCGGGCCTGGCCATAATGAAGGCATATAATTTGTGGGCTCAGCATTGTAATTGATGCATTGAGGTTATGACATAGTTTGCGATTATATGCGCCACACCCCCCTCGGCTTCACCGCATCACTATGCCTTGAGCAGTGCAAAATGTGCAACATGCATGAGCTTACATTGGTGGCATGCATTGTGCAGCGTGCATAGTTAGGCCTTGGTTTTGTTGGCTCTGCCGCCTCCCTTAGCATACGCTACTTGCCACCGCTGCAATGACAACACGCAATTGCATTTGTTTGTTGCAAGTTCCGAGTTCTGGGTTCTGCTTGGTTTGCAGCGAACATATGTCAGGGCAGGGCAGCAGTTGTTACTTATAGGTCGGTCTCTCATAGTACCTCCACTGACAACTTGATAACTGTTTGGAAGCTCGTTGAAAACGTTGCATGCTACGAAATGCAACTTAATTATAATTTTTGCATTCTGAATTATTTTTTGTTCTTTATGTCTAATAAATTGATTAATAACAGACCAGGGCTATAATTTAAATTAACGCTTGAGGAGAGGGAGAGGTGCGGTCTACCAGCGTTTTGTAATTTGTTTTAATGGTAATTTTTTAGCGACAGATTTGGTTTAGATTACTTACCAACTCTTGGTGATAGCTAATGGAATATAAAAAATCAGGTCTATCCAGTGTTACGTTTCCTTCAAAATTATTACCTCCTACTGTGAAATCAAAAGCTAGTTGGGTAGCTGAAGTTCATGGATCTTCTAATGGTCATTGTTTTTTTTAGATCTAGACTTAAGCTCTAAAATGACCAGCTTCAACGACTAGTATGCATATCTCTCTCGGGAGCGATGCGTACCTGTCCGACAGCTACCATGGAGTCAATCCTTGGACTCACACCCCTGCATATTTTCATTAAAAAGTCAGCCATGCAGAGTCTACTACGCATCCAGATGACATCTGGACTCTTAGCAAGTGACACTCGTCATGCCGCACTTATTTATTCCCTTCCTGACGTATCGATGTGCTGTAGATCAGATCTTATGATCACGGAACTTTTCCACAGCAGCAAATTTAGATCTCTTCTCCCTAGTCGGGAGACTTGGGATGATGGCAGCCCCTGTGGAAACCCCCGATGGCAACGATGGTTCACAGATGGGTCCAAAAATCGTTGGACCCAACACCAGAATCTCTACCGCAATGGGCATCTGGCCCAGCGTCTTTCAAGCGGAGATTCATGCCATAGAGATCTGCGTCCTTAATATCCTTCTCAAGGGAACTAGGGGCGCAAACATATGCATTTTTTCAGATAGCCAAGCTGCCATTAGGGCATTATCATCTTGTAACATTTCCTCCTGGATGGTTAAAGAATGCTATAACTACCTCCAAACCCTGTCCGTCCGGAACAAAGTCGTACTATGTTGGGTGCCTGGACACTCGGGAGTGGATGGTATTGGTTGGTTGACGATTAAAACCATGATAAACAAATGGGCCTCAGGAGAACATAGGAGACACTGGTTCTCCCTTTCGGGGCTTCTTCAAGCAAAAGTGCTTCTCCAACCTCTGGATGCAATCAAGACAAAAGGTCTTGGCAGAGCCACCACACTGGTAGATATCATCTACAGAAAATTGGCCTATCGGACTCTTCAGAGTGCAGGCTCTGTCTAGAAGACGATGAAACCAGGCATATTCTCTGTGAATGCCCAGCGCTGGAACGGATTAGTCCCTTCCATCTCAGGTCAACACCATCAAAAGACCTACTGCTAATCATGAGGAAAGCGGAAAGTCTTTTGTTTTAACCTAAGGGTATGGTACAAAAGACCATTTGGTTGCAGTGCCCCACCTCTCTGTGAGGTACCCTTATAAGGAAAAAAAAAGCTCTAAAATGATCACCTTGTAATGCTTGAATCTTGTAAAATTAAAATTTGGGCTCTACAGTGAAATGAGATTAATAAGCGATACAAAAAAGATGTATTACATGCTTTATTAACGATTGATCTGAGTCACATACGTTATGATTATATCCTCTTCCGATTTTGGAACATTTTAAACCATTTGATGAATGAGTATACCTATACTCGTATATCATTAAGATCATTCAGACCTGTACAATTCTTTATTTTCATAATGTTCGTCCCATTGCCAGGTCGGTCCTTACCGACTTTACAATACTCTGGAGTTGCAGCTAGCTGGAACACTCCTTTGAATTGCATAGTGGGATCGTAACGTCGAATATGGCTTCTTTCTCTTTCTCTTTCAATTTTTATTTTTTTCTCGAAAATTCTTCCCGAATTTGAAACTATTGTTGAAAACGTTGTCACAGAGAATTAATCCCATCATAATTTTAACATACTATATCTAGTTGAAATTTACATTATGCACACCTTATGAGGCGTGGCTATCTCATATCACAGTTTTACCGATACGTTCACTAACGAACATTATCGGTACCACACTATATATTTTTTATTGACGTATTCATATAAAGCTGTGGTAGCGTAATGGTAACTACTAGGTAGGTGGTTCGGTTTTAATATCGCTTGAAGTTCCTAATCTTTTTTGAATATTCTATGCAGCAAGAAAAACGAATAAGTTTAATACCCACAAAAATTACTGATATCTTTAAATAAACGCAAAAAATTTGTGGGTAGTCAATTTTTTATAAAATGAACCAGTTTTAAACTAGTTTTTTCAGGTATAATGTCTTCTACGTTTTTCTGTGCTTTTTTTCCTACCTATTAATTTTTAAAAACATATTAAAACAACTTTTTTTATTTTATTCAATTTGAATTAAGCTTAATAATTTAACGAATACTTGCTTATATCATTTCAGCAACTAGTTTTAACTAGGCATAATATCGATTCGCTTATCAAAATGGAAATCTTTAAGTTTTAATAAAAAGTATGGGTAAGTTTCTTAAATATTATTTTTATATTAATTACAAATGGATATGAATGAATGACTAACTATTGAATAAAACTTAAAGTGGAATCGGGAAAACTTTTCGAAGCACTCTTAAAAGCCTTCAAATGCAAATTGAACTTTAATTGTAGGAGAATATATATTTTTTTATGGCCAATGTTCAAAAGGAAATTATAATTGCCTTTATACATATTGGCAAATTTGATGACTTTTTGGATTGTCTGGCGCATTTTTTACGATTCCTTTTAGATAGATGAAATGTGATTTTTATTATATCTATATATTGGAGTCTATATGTGCATAAAAAAGCGGTTCTGATGCCAATGGCTTGCATATAATTTGGTAAATTGTGGCAAGACGCAGCGGAAACTTCTTTTGTGACCGCATCATAAAAATCAAAACAGACAAATCTTTATCAGCAAAATGCATCTGGCTGCAAGTCCAAATGGAGGCGACTCAGAGACGTGGCACATATACAGATAGACTCTCAAGACTTGTTCGTTCTGGCTCGTTCTTGTTGTTCTTGTAGCTGGTTCACCTTTTATTAAATTGAAGCTCAAGAAAATACAAAAAATTCTATGCAACATTTTTGGTATGTTGTTGTCTGCATCTTTCCAGGCCAAGCCAAAGCTACTGTTATCTATTTATGATATTTTCTTTGCCCCGTCCTACCCTCCTACCTCTCAATTTCTCATCATCTCTTTTTCATCTTACTCTTCATCTTGCTCTGGCTCACTTTATAGAAAATTTTTTAATATGCATAAATAGCTCGTAAATATGCAACATTTTATTTGAGCTCTTTGAGCGAGTTCTACCTCTTAAGGCTGCTCCAAACTGCTCCAGCTCCTACACACGCTTCACCGTCTTGCTCCGACCCAGAGTTGACTATGATGATGGTCTGTTGGAAAATTTGATTCAAATTCATTTGAAACATACATACATTATGGCATTTTCAATTTATTTAATACGCTTTGAATGCCATTGCCTGACCAAGATGTGGTCTCAGATAACATCGATGTTTTGTCTGGGTTTTTTTTTTCGTTTTCGTATTTTTGTTGTTGGTAAAACCTTATCAGTTTCCACATAAAATATTCTAATTTTTTAATTAATTGTTAATGGTTAGGCAGACATTGTGTTAATGATTGTCTTTTAGTCGCTGGACATCTGATCTCCGACCGTTAAGGTCTTTCTTTTTTCGCTTACTCTCTAAGTCTGGCTACCTTTTGATTTTTCCTTTATTTTTTTACATTTTTCCGCGCTACAGATTAGCTTATACATAATGTAATAAGAAATATATAATATTCATTAGGTTGTTTTATAACTGCGCAAATCAGCTGCAAAATTAAAATCAGGCGACGAGCGACATTGGAATACACTACATCCAGTCCCCCTCTGCACTTGGACCACTGTCCTACAGGAAGATACTCTATTATAATAATATTGATGGTATAATTTGTGGAGATCGACTCGCTTAAGGCAGGTGTTTCGATTAGAAATAAAAAT